>JBAMHW010000005.1:23541277-23560726 GCA_037177495.1 Rhadinocentrus ornatus | reverse complement strand
TAGGTACTACGACTTATTGCAGTTTAGACAGTTGTTGTGATATGTATATTGCAAAGGCTAGTATTGCGATGAAGGTAAATTTACGATATATTGTGCAGCCCTACCTTAGTACCAACATGGCCTGGTGACCATGTCCAACCCCTTTATGACCACAGTGTACCATCTTCTAATGGCTACTCCCAGCAGGATAATGCTAGGATCTTAACTGGTCTCAATAACGATTGTCAACGATTCCATTTGATTTAGCAGTGCATCACGATGCAATATTATCTGTCGCATCTTCAGTGTTATTTATCATTGCACTTTTCTACTTTCTTTATCAATGAATACAAGCAGGATCAGATAATTATACACTCTTTTTAATTATAACTATGTCAAAAATTAATCTAAATATCCTGATATTAACAAACATAAACATGTAAACACAGATGTTATTTTCAACTTCACTAATGAAAAATTTAAGAACATTTCTAATTGAACACAGAGAATATTGTTGAGATAAACGTTTGTTAATGGGCAAAGTTGTTTCCCTTAAGTTTGTTCGTGTATGCTACCTGCTTGCTTGCCAATGTTGTTATTCATAGAAGGTAGCCTTAAGCTAACTTATAGGTTCTTATACAGTTTCATGTGTAATCTTACATGATTTCCCTGAGACAGTGAATGTATTTCAACTGTGAGACTGATTTATTTTCTGTATGTTTAGTCTTCAAAACAGATTCTGCCTTGAATTTGCTGAGCTGTTACAGCAGGCTAGATAATGCTACACATGCAAGCTAAGGCAGAATATGTACATTACATTATTATAATCAATTGTGTTCTGTTGCTGCATTGATGCAGAATCGTTAAAATCTGCATCACGATGCATCATAGAAATGAATAAATTCAACACCCGTAGAAAATGCACCATGTCACAAAGCTCAAATCATTAACTGCTTTCTTAAACATGAATATGATTTCACTGTACTCCAATGGCCTCCACAGTCACCATCTAATAGAGCAGCTTTGGGATGTGCAGCCAACAAATCTGCAGTAACAGTGTGATTCTATCATGTCAATATGGAGCAAAATCTCTGAGGAATGTTCTTAACATCTTGTTGAATCTATGACACCAAGAATTAAAGCAGTTCTGAAGGCAAAAAAGAGGGTCCAACCAGTACTAGCAAGGTGAACCTAATTAAGTGGCCAGTGAGTCTATTTCCAAAAAGATCAATGTGGATTAGTAGTGTATTTGGTAAGCAACAAATACACACCCTTCCCATCACATGGACAAAAACAGTTCAAGCACTCCTTCACTTCCACATCAACCTAAAGTGCATTTTAACTGATGCAGAGGCTTCTCCTGTTTGTTTTTTAATCAGAATAGTTTCAAGAATTATTTAAAAAAATGTGCTGTGGTCACTTTCTGGTAGGTCTCCTCATTGGTATATTTTCATTAGCTGCACTCCCAGGAAGAGACCAAAATATTTTAATTTCAAACTATAAAGTCTCCCACACTTGGTGCGTTTTGAAGTTCCAAAACTGCAGCCATTCAAACTGTCCCCATCTCAGGCGCCGCATAAATTAAGGAGTACACAAGTACAGCGACAATATAATGTATGTGAAATAAACAGTTTGGCTCAATCATGCAGGATGTTTAAGTGCTGTAATATGTTCCCACAGCTTCTCTGAAAGCCTTAACCTTTGAGTAAATTATAGTTTTGTAGGGGCAAATCGAGGGAAAGCGCCTAAAAAAATTTTTTTCTAACATTCTGTGTGGGGTCATAAACTGTTCCTGCAATAAAGGAATATAAAGATGAAGAAAAGAAACTTAATTACCAAATAACTCAAAGAAAACAGACGTCTCTTTGCCGCCCATGGTGGCTGATTGACAAGTAATCTTTTGGAAATCCAGTGCAGAAACCCCTCAGCTTTACACCAAAGATGTTCTAACCACCTTAAGCTGTGGTAATTCCAGTAAAACCCACACTTAATCTGTGAAAATAAGCCCCCTTCTTACAGTCCACAAGCCGTCGGCCACATCAAAGTTGCACCAGATGCAACCCTTTGCAAAGAAGCGCCACAGTGCCACACTAACCCCTGACCCTGAGGAAACACCAACCTGTCATTTATGCCCATCCATCATAGAGCATGCACAGCCTGCCTCCATCTCCCACAATTCACCACTACGATCTTAACACTTATCCACAGCATCAACTCCTTCTAGTCCACCGCAAGACTGACACTCAAACAGTGACATTTAACCTTATTTACACATTAACATTTACACACAAAGAAATTCAGACTTTACTGTTTCTTTATGTAAGGTTTGTTGCTTGATTGATTTATCCACATCCACATTAGGTCAATCAAACATGATCTAAAAAGTTCTTAGACAGGTAACATGCATACAGTATATCTATATATATACTGTATGTATGTTATCTGTCAAAGTATATATATATATATATATATATGTGTGTGTGTGTGTGTGCGTGTGTGTGTGTTTGTGTGCGTGTGTGTGTGTAAATCTCTTGCTCTCCTAGATGTATTATCCACCTCTATGTCGAGTGTCTCAGGAGCTAATCACACTGATAAACAACAGGATTTATATGCTTCGCTTGCTGCTGTGGCATGACCAACATCATGTTTCTTTAGAAACACACACACAGAAACACACACACACGTACACACCCAGTTGTGTGTTTCTGGTGGGGCATGGAAGCCATTACATCTGGTGATCAGCTCTGACAACAGCATGGGTTAAAGGGTCGGCGGCATGGTGGGAGCAGAGACAGACTGGATTGATCCATCAATGTCTTTAAAAAAAAAAACAAAAAAAAAAACACTTTGTATGAATGTTTGCCCCTTTATCTCAAACCCTAACACACACATAAACACACACTTCGATATGAGTGAAACATTAACTACCTAATGCAAACTTGATGACCTAACCTTCCCTAACATGCATCTGGAGCAGTTTAATGACTGAATGAAATTGTTTATGTGAGCAACACAATGAAAACTCATTGTGTAAATTATGTGCAAGATTAAATCTGCTTTAACAGTTTTCACATTTTTATAAGTTGTAATATATTGTACAGGAAAAGTTGACGTCAAGCTTTAGTAATAATCAGATCACAATGAGGAAGGAAACTTTCTAGCATATAGCAGGGAGCTTATGACCACTGAATGACACTAAGCGCTATGGAGTTCGATAGAATCATTCAAATGAAAAAGGCTTTACTTGCTGTCATTCTCAGCCACATGGTTTCTAGTTTTTTATTAAATCAACAAATGGCAAATAGTGGAGCATGCATTAGTAACCTACATAAGTGTGATTATAAATGTGTTTGTACTGGTTGATAGTTTGAATATCAAAGAAAATTGTTCACTAAAGCTTAAAATGTACTTTTGTACAATAACATTTTGCATATTAATGATTAAAAGTGTGTGTAATCAGGGGTGGACAAACTACATGTGTTCTTGTTACTTTAACAAGTGTATGTTTTATACACGTCACCATAAATTAAGGATTACACAACAAAATATGTTCAGTCAGAAGCTTCTTCAAGTATGATGCGAGACAGCAAGGTACAGGAGGTTCCTTCATTCATGTCAGCAATCATCACCCTCTAGAACAAGACCGACAATTATTTGTAATAAAAGAATGAATGAATTAATAATAAAAACCCTACCATAACATAATTAAGGGGATTAATACACTTTTTTTTTATTAATTTCATTGTATTACACTATGACATAAAGTCAATGTAAAAAATTTAATGTGATCAGCTTTATGTGATGGTTTTATTTGTGTTAATGTAAAATTAGTTCAACCAACCTAATTCAAAATCCCAGACCCAAAGTTAGAAGGTTGATTCAATTAGATTTTTATGGATGAAATTAACTTTATGCAATCATGTGTAGTTTGTACAAACGCAAAATTTGTTCAACCAATGCATTTAAATTGAATCAGACCCAACCATAGTAAACTACCCTAACCAACTCTAATACATTATGTTGTGTATATTACTCATGTATATTAGGTTGAAACAACTGAAACACTTAATGCTTAAAAGAAAGTCATTTAATTGTGTGGAAATCTTCCTGTTTTTGTGGGTTTTTTATATTTTTTTTAGTACTGTGGGATTTTCCAGGGTTAGGGTCAGGGTGGGGAAAAAGCTGTATGTTGAGGGAATTTTAGCATCAATAATACTGACAGCGGTCAACACTGAATTTCATAACATTTGTATATTAAATGAAAGCTTCCAGTGCTATATGGACACAGACACCTGAGTGCTGTTGCAACACATGAGACACGTACATCATGGTTTATTCATTAGGTCTGTTTCTAATTTTGAACTTCTACTGAGTCCAACTAAACGGTTTTCTAGAAGAAACCAAACAATTTGCCAATAAATGCCAGGACTGACAAAGACAGACAAACTAGAACATATAAATATTGCCAAATTGAGCTGTGGAAAAGTCTTCTAAGAAAGCAAATATCTTTGCACAAACGTGTTGGCCAGTTATACCCTGCAGGGGGACATAATGAATGAATATTTAAAGCTTATTTCTTTTCCTTAAGTTCTTACATATGTAATGTTTTCAGGGCTTCAAAGAGACAATCTCTCATTAATGTTCATTAATCTGAAACATTTACCTCTTCATGGCTCTCCTTATCTCTTTTTTTAATCTAATATCTCTCCATTAATTTTAAGGCCATGCATCAACCAACAGCTAAATGCAACCAAGACCATGAGGCACCTCTTTTCTACTTCAATCAACTCCACTTTGCCACTTCCTTTTAGGCATGACACATCCTGCCTCAGTCTTTCACATTGCTTAACTTTCTATCCTCTTTAATCCTCCATCTCCCTCCCTTCTTCTTACATTTGTCTCTGTTTGCTTCAGTGTATCCATCTTTCCAACATTTCAGTCCAACATCTATCCTAAACAAACACCAACTTACTCTTGTTCATTTATTGGTTTTCTACCCTTCATGCAGTTCATCTTTCTATTAAAGGTTTGAATCCTTTACCATTGTGTGAAATTACTGAAATAATAAAGCAATCTAAACAAAGTCCTCAATCCTAAGCATGAACAATGCAGCATATCCACTGTCGCCATCCTCCCCACACCCACATATTTTGGTTTCCCACACAGAGGTTTGACTGGTCCCATTCTGAATGAGGAGAGTAAAATCCCACTTAAAGTTCCCCAAATAACTAAGTCAGCCAAGGACGGACAGTCCCAAGTCAATATCCACTACACAAAGTGAGTTTTGTGTCTTTTTAGACCTTCCGCTGAAGTCTCCATGTCAGAGTAGCCATGGTAAAAGAACATACTGCATAGTGAAGTGTGATTGTCCATATATGTGTAATTCTGTACATTCCTTGGTCTGGAGCATGACTATATTGCAATAAACTATTATTTAAATACAGATGCATGAAGATGCACACAAGAGTGCTTAATTTGACATAATAGCTCGGAAAAAACACCAAATAAAACAGATGAAAAATGTTATTTAAAAGGAACCAAAAGATAACCAGGATCATCTATACTGAGAATACAAGAAACTAAATAAAATGGAGCTGCAGCCAGTAACTGTCCAATAAATTACCATGATGTTATCACAATATTATCAATTGTGTAATACCACATAAACTATCCTTAAACATCATTTAGTTTAATTTATTTCTAACATTTTATGCCAAAGTAACGACAAAATCCCATTCTAACTAAATAAATAAATACTACATATTAACTCTGGATTTCTCTCAGAACAAATAGATGTAAAAGGCTACAGGACCTCTACCTGGACACGGGAGGACAATCTGAATGAGTAAAGAATCCTTTAAAAATTTCTTTATCCAGTGATCCGGATAACCCCAAACTGTCACTAGTTACTTATTCCTTTTTTCTTAAAAATCTTTTTAAAATCCACCCATTTTGGCGAAACAATAAATAATTATTAGCTGACATACAGCACTCTGTCTCGTTACTTTAGCATTATAAGATGCCTGCTTTTTGGACGAGAGCTGCGATGTGCGTGACACCTCCAGCATCTTATCTTCTTACATGGAATAACTGCAAACTTTCCAGTCACAGAGGAGCTGGCAGCCATGCAGTCAATGAAAGGGACAACCTTTATATGACTTATTCACAGAGGTAAATGCATGTTTGGACAAGTTAGGACTAAAATGGGACAATCGGGCAGGTGTGACAACAGATGGTTCTAGGGGGTACTGAAATGTTGGCGGTTCTATTGTTGAAAAGATTACTGGAAATTACTACAAATTACTTTGGCTGTGGTCCAATCACCCCAAAACTCTAACTCCTTTTTTGTTTTCGGGGATTACCTGAAAATTTAATAAAAATCTATTCATAACTTTTTGAGTAGGCCTGTCGCAATAACAAATTTTGCTGTGCACACTTTCTCTCTAAAATTATTGCGATAATATTGCGCAAAGTGATTTGATTGTCATTTTGAGACCATTTTCAACTAATATAATGATAATGCCATGATAATGCAAGTATACCTTTTCAAAGATCAATAAACTTTCATTTCTAAAGAACATTTTACACTGGAACTGGGAGAATTTTTAAATAACAAAACAAAAACAATAAATAGAATGGACTCTCTGTGTCCATGTGAAATGAAATTGTCCAATTTAAGGAAATCCACAGTAACTGGGACTCTTTACTTTAACAGGTCAGCCTTCCAGGAACTGGCAACTCAAAAAGAAAGTTTATTAACCCCTTAAGTACTGATACCTGTGCTAATTGATATCTAACTCGATACCAAATTTTAGTATTGATTAGTGTCAGAGAATCTTTTTTTTTTTTTTATATATAACACTATCTCAACCTAGAAGGGTACCATGTCACAAAAATCTTGCTCTGATTTTGGTGGATTTCTACTGAAAACCAGTTTTTCTAATATAACAACTTCCTAGAAAAATTCCAGGATGCAAACTTTATCCTAACCTGAAATTAAGGGATTTCACTTCTGCTAACAGTCTTGAGCTGAAAATGACTTCTAGTCCAAATTGCAGCACATTTTACTGCAACTCAGTGCCAGATCAGCAGAACACAAAGCCTAACGGGGAAGCTAAAAACTGTTTTCCATCACATCAACATGCAATTCAGGTGTAATCTGAGTTAACATAACATGCCTGAGGTTTGTGTGAATGTGTGGCCCCCCGGTGAGAAGGTAAAGACAGGAGTGCTCTAAAAATGCAGAGCGTCTGAGAAAAACAATAACAACTGTAGCAGCCTCAGGGTCAGGACCTCTTCACCCATAACACAGACATGTATGACCCATATATATCTTTATGTTTCCCACTTTTTTCAAGAAACACACACACAGATTGCAATAGTAACACATTGTCATGATTGAGAGTCTCCTTCCTGACAGTCAAACATGTCATTTTTGTGAGAACTGCGAGTTTGTGACATTTTAGCTTTTTGGCCAATGCTGTATGAGTTAAGGCTTAGGTTGAGGAGTCAGGTTCGGCTCATGTAGGTTTGTGTTGGAGTCGAGGTTTGCATTTAAAAAGTCGGGCTTGGGTGGGTCCTCACAGAAAGTTTGTGTGAGTGGAAGCAACCAAATGTAGCCTAAAACAAACAGCTAAAGGCTCCACAGATCACAGATAGATGCATTCCGATCCCTCCCAACACACTCACATACACACACACACACACACACACACAGAGCTGCCAGCAGCTTCACCAACTGCATGTTCATGCAACAAACTGTTTATCTCAAAAACATTTCATGTGATAACTCTGTTGCATTGGCCTGAGTGCCAGTCTGGATTCTTTCATTTTCTTTTTTTAGGCTAATGTGATGGGGGATTTGTATCAACCTCTTACATTAGTTTTTGGAGTAAATATCACACACTTATTAGGGAACTGAAAACTAAATCAGGTATTTGGGAGATGATTTTTTGGATTGATTGTTGTTGTTTTTTTCTGGTTTTTATTTTGTTAAACTGTGTGCGAGAAGCTTTGGCTAAAGGACATTACTGTGGACTTTAATGCAAATCTATTGGCAGAAAGGTGTTGTCATATTGTGAATAAATGGGATGGAGCTGGGTCATTTCATAGGGATTTAATTTGTTGGACTAGCTGTTAGAAAACATTCACAGAAAATAAAGTATCTAAATGTATTTTTAAGTACTAAGGTTTATCACTGGAGTGGTACCCTGAAAGGTCCTGCTGTTCAACTGTGGGTACTAATTAGTACTCTAGCAGATTGTACGTCACCGCTCTTTAGTGAATCTAAAGACGGGTTAAATGCAGAGGTTAATTCCCGTAGGTCAGGCTTTTGTTGAGGCCCATTTATGCTCTACACTAAAAAATTATATGGTAATTTTCTATCCATTTTCATAGCTCTTGCAGATGCGTACCCCAACCCAGCAAACAGGATAGGACCACTGAAAACTGCTGGGGCAAAGCTGAGCAGTGTAGCTGCCACGAGACCAGCGAAAGGTACAAAGAAGAAGTAGTTTGGGACAGGCTTATGTAAGGGATGCATGAAAGTATAAAAGCAGTGATGTTTGAAATGGACGTACCTATTTATGTACATAAATGGATGGGGCTTTGGTGTGGAAGAACCAGAGACCTGGAGAGAGAGACTGAATCCTTTTGGTTTAAGACCTTCTGGAGAACTTTCCAGTAATGGATGGCGAGCCTAATTTTTAATAGGTTATCTATCACAGAAGGCTAAATAAAACAGGGCATGTAACCAGTAAATGAAGAAGGTGGTGAACTTCTGCTTCATAAATGACTTAATATGATCAAATTAAGACCAGAAATTTGACCTGAATGCTCCTTTTCCATCCTGTTATTGACACAAAGTTGAGTATAAATAGTTTTTTTTTTGTCTCCATCATCAGTATGCTGTAGGGTGTACTGTGCTGCTGCACATCATATGTTTTTAGTTAAATTAGACAGAAGAGCAGAGCAGTAGTAATGGAAACACACATGCAGTAAGGACAATAGTATCTCTATCTGAAGAAATCCTCATCCACCCCCACTGTGCAGAGTGCTACTGGAGGCTACCTTTGCTGGAATGCAGAGAGAAAACACACAAACACACACTGCTGTTTACCAGACCAAGACAACTGGCTGCGCACCCCTTGACCAAATGTCCAAACAGTCTTCTGTAAAACCTCAGTTTCTGTTACTGTCAACAGCAATACAGGAGAGCAGAAACTCTCATCTGGGCCAGTTAGGTTCTCAGCGTTGACATGTTCTGCTGGAACAATCCACAAAAAGAAAAGCAAACTTATTGTAAAAGTAAAATCTTTTTCAGCCACAAATGGATAAGAAATTCTCTGAAAGACTTCTTTTGTAGGAATATGAAGTGATTTACAGTTTGAAGATGCTTCTGAATCTTGCTGCTTCTTCTTTTTTCAGACTGGATTCATCATTTGTACACAAACGCTCAGTCATATAAAGGAATCTTAATCCTGATGGATTCAAGAGGAGTTAGGAATTCCCACACTAGAAAAGAAATTCATTCTCAGATAAATCAAGTATGGCATATGCAACAAAAGAAAGCATCCACCAAGTGCAGGATCTAACAAGCTGCAAATAAATTATCCCAAATCAGTATTTTGCTGAGTTGAAGAGTTCATTGCTTAGCACAAATTTCCTCTTTGGGATCCCGACTCAGAGACTCAGTCAAAGTTAGCAGAACTGCTGGCAGTCAGTAAAGCGCTGCTGGTTTCAGTGGTGAAGATGGGCTGACTGAAGGCAGGGTTACTAAGAGGACAAAATTATGTTGATGAATCCAGCTTTAAAAAAGTATATACCACAAGGAAAAATGGATCATAAGCAAGAGACAGGACTTAGTTGTCAATACAAGACAGACTGGTTTAACCTTTAAAACAGCTAGATTGCCAGAACACCCAAGTACTATCACTTTATTGTCAACAATTTCTCAGAAACGGTAGTGTGTAACTCTGTGGGGTAAATTGGGATCGATGGCTTGCCCTTTAAGTGAAAGTTTAAGTAAACCTTTAAGAAAAGTTTTCCAGGCATTTATATCCCATCCAGGAGGTTTAAAATCCAGCCACAAAGTGTAGCTGTGTTTCCATTACTTGGGGGTGGTGGTTAGGGTCAAGTTAATGTATTTTGATCTTGTTTTCTATACAGTGTCAAGTCACAACAGAAGTAATTTCTGCTTCCCTTTCGTCTACAATAGGTTTATACTTTGTCTTTTGGTTAAAAAAAACTGCAGGTTGTCCTGCAGGTTTTAGAAGATTCCATGCTGAAATAAATGAAATTGTTCTCGAAATGCTTGTTGTCAAGCTCTGCACCATCCCTTTGACCCATTAATCTGAGTCAGGTGTGTTACAGCAGAGAAACATCTAAAACCTGCAGGAAACTTGCCCAATAAGTCCAGAGGTGGTGATCCCTGCTCTATACGGTAAATCCACAATGATAACATAGTGTTTCCCCTACCGTTACATAAGGGTGCCACAACCAAAGGCAAGCCCCGAGCAACCAGAAAGGTCAAGTTCATTTTATTTAACGATACGACATTTCCTCAGGACTGGTGAAGCAAAAGATGGATGGCCCGCCATCCCATGGGAATGGCTATGACACGAAGAAGCAGAGAGCTCAGAGTAGATCACAAAACCACAGATGAAAGTGAGCTGACAGCTCCGCAGGGATGGCTGTCAAACATGACAATTGTAGGGACTCGGCACTTACTCATCATTACCACATCTGATGATGCACACAAATACACTTTAAAAACTGTCACAAAACACATGTGAGCTGACAAGTGGTTTTAAATGACAGGGTGCACTAAAACATGCCTGTAAGCCAGCAAACATCAACAGGAAACACACAGAATACCATATATTGTACATAAGACTCTTGTTAAAAACTTTGCCTCATTAATCAATGCTATCAACCCTTGAACAGCTGCATGTAGTGTTTGATGGAGAGGGGGAAGTCTTGGGAAAGAAGATGGTTTAAAGTAAACTCAGTCATGACATGAAATCACTGTCAAGGCCAAAATCTAGTGTTTCATTCACTAGTTTACCTTCAGCTGCTGAAGTAATAGAAACTTTGCATCCATTGTATTGTTTTGCTGGATTTTTCAACAGCACTAAAACAAAGTGGTGGGCTGTCCTTTCTCAAGATGGTGAAAACTAAGAAGTGAGAGCAAGCAGGCCTTTTTATGGTAATGGAGTGAAATGCCAAATTTCTGCTTTCACAGTAAATGCATAAAAATGTGCAAGCTTGCTGGAAACTTTAGAAACACCAAATAATCATCTCCATGTTGTAGGACTAACATTAAGGGAAAATTTCTGCTTTCTTAACTTGGGATTTGTTTTTGTTTTTATCTTTAAGGGTCCAAATTTGGAGTTCGTCCAAAGAATTAGATTAAACTGTTGCCTGACTTGTTCATTGGTATAAATCATCTGCATGCACTGGCTTGGAGGCAGAGAGCCAACAGGATAGCCCTGAAACACCACCAAGTACCCAAGAAAACTGATTTCTGGGGGAAACTTTAGTAGCAAAGAGCTGTACCTGTTGATTGAATATTTGGAAAATGCCTCCATGGATAATTCCAGCTGTGGAACTACACAACTGAATTAAAGCTTTCATTAACATTTACTTTATGTGCTGACATGTACTTGTACCTCCTAATATCCTCAGTGGCTTCCACCAACAGCTCTGCATAGAGTAGGTAGCATGCATTTCTGTTTTTGACAGAAATAGTAAGAAAAAGCTAAATGGAACAGCAAAAATTAAAAAAAAATTTAAAAAATTAAAAAAAGAATTCTCGACTAGGGTTTAAAGAGATGTTAACACTTGCTTGGGGTTGTTTTTGCCTGCTTTAAAAAGGCTTAGTGCACTTTAAGGGTACTGAAACAACTCTACAAATCGCGTCTTCTTGTTGGAGATTCTAATGAAATGACTCACCAGCTCAACTCATGTGACTGACTGAAGTCTTTTAGTTTCTATAACCCGGAAATTCACCAATATTTCAAACAGGATTATTTGTCCTTTTTTTTCAACAAGGTAAGAGATCTTGCTTCTGGGTCGTCCAACTTCTTCTTTGAATTATAACCACTTTCAGTGTAATGTCGTTATATCCCAGCTTATTAATTCAATTTTAAACTTGTCAAAAGAAACATGTTTCTAAAAAGATCTCTTCAGATTTGCTAGCTTACATCAGCCAGAATCAATAATGGACCAAGATAACAGAGTACACATTTGATGTGGCAGTTTGTTTCATGGTTGCTAGATTAAGTATTTTTTATCAATATTGGACTAATTCCAAAAATTTAATTTCCCATTAATTATTTGAGACAAGTTTCTAAAAGACGGGTAAATAGGAAGCAAAGGAATTTTAAAAATCTAAACTAAAAGCCCCATTTCCACCAACAGATGTGGGGCAGGGTGCTTTTTTATTTTATTTCCACATCCAGAAACTGGGAAGGGTCCCTAATATCCGACCAGACCTGTCCTACTTTTTTGGGATCCTTCCCTTCGGGTACCAATCTAACTAATCTGACCCGACCTGGTATAAAAACAAACAGTACTAATCATGACAGGAAAACCTGCTACAGCTTACACTGCTAACAGCCCGACTGCAGTATATGTAAATGCCTTAGGAGGCAGTGTCGCAGTCATAAAATCAAACTATTGTTGCTGTTTACTTTAAAGATGTTGAATTCGGCTAATTGGGTGCAGTGATTTTTATACATAAGGATAGATTTGCTATGTATACAAAGATTCCAGCACAAAATAAGAATTTCTTTTCAGTTCTGTTGCTTTTCTGGAAGCTTCACCTTTCCTTTGCCATGATTTTCACCTAATCATTTTTTTAGGATTACCTGATGTCTGACCACAAACGTTCTGATAGACTTGCTGAATGGCTGACTGATCAACTTAGCTAATGAATGACTGGCTAACATGTTGAGCAGATATCAACTGATCATCCGCCACAAGCAGCTAGTTTTCCAGTCTGTGGATTTTGTGTATCAAATCTCCACACCCACTGCGCTTCACGGTAGTAATTAGTTATGCTCCTGGAGGAATGTTGACCAAATGGCTTATATCCCTCTGCTGTCAGGGCTGCAGAGGCCACCCCTCCCCCTACTGCAGCTACACACTCTAAAAAGGCCGTGCACACTCTCACAAAGTCTTCAAAACATGGCCATCCTGAATGAGCAACAGGCAGTCACACACGTGCACAACTGGCCCAAAGAAACTGCACACAGACGCAGTTTTGTTTAGAGACACTGTTGAAAGACATTTCTTTTTAAATATGAAACAAATTTGTTTGAATCTACCAAGAACATGGCGTGTTGGATTATATACTTGACCTGGGCGGGAAATGCAACAAGATCTACCAGTGGAAGAAAAAGTTGAGGCATTTTTATGGTAAAACAATTTCTGTATATTAAAGGAGATGGAGAGCCCTTTTTTTCAGATGATCTGATCTAGTAAACATTTAACACTTCCATAACTAAACAGCCATTACCACCTCTAGAGAAAAAAAACATGTCAGCGAGGTGCCGCCTAACGATATTTGATTCAGCATCCATCTTGCGCTCCTCCTCTTCTCTGAGCTCTCTCCAGTCAGCAAAAGTCAGTCCGATCTTAATTTTTGTCTCATCTCTTGCTTTGTCACTTTCTCTATATTTTCATGTTTTATACCTATAAAACTAATTAATTTATATATTTATATAATTCACGTTTTATGAACACATGAAAACAATGATTGCCACAAACTTACAGTGAACGTTTTCCACAATGAACCGTTTTAAATGATAAAACTTTGTCTGTTATTGCAGACAAAGTTGCAGATTGGAAACAGCAACCAAACAAATGGAAGCAAGGCAGTATATCACTCAAAAAAGCAGCAAATGCACATTATGGAGGACAAAACTAGTATACCATGGTTCTACCTGCACGATGACGAGTCACTTTCCATAATTAAAATGGAAAAAATAGAAAGAGAACTAAAAACAACTTTTGTTGTAGCGAAACCATAATATGGGGGTGGCATGTAGCTAACCTGGCTGAGTTGCCCAGGATATAGACACTACAGTACCTCGATATTGCCAGTCCAGATTTCAATCCCCTTTCCTGTCCATTTACCTTACAATAAAGACCAACAGAGCCAACAAAATCTTAAAAAAAAAAAAGTGTGCAAAAAAAAAGTACCACTATGCAAGTTTGTGACCTTAAAACTCTGCATTTCTGACCCATTTTGACCCCCACAGTGACCTTTATTATGTACCTGGAGCTGTAGTTCCAGTCCTGAAGCTAAGAAATCACACTTCCCAACTTTTTTTTTTTTTTTTTTTTTAATGGGAGGAAGCAAGGAAAAGAAAGAGAAAAGGTGACAGAGCAAGAGATTGAACAAAAAATTTAAATCGGACTGACTTTTGCTGACTGGAGAGAGCTCAGAGAAGAAGAAGGATGCAAGATGGATGCTGAATTAGATGTCGTTAAGAGGCGCCTCACTGAGAAAATCTGCCAAAGTTTAGGAGTGCTTTTTTAACGATTATGCCAAGACTAATCAACTTTAACTGGTCTGAATAGTCAATATTAAGAACCCCTAAAATTCCCATCCTTTGCTCACAGACAAGCAGGTTTTAACTAGCAACTGGACACAAAATAACCAAAGAGCACGATTTGATTTGATTTTTACCTTCTTCAGCGTCCCAGTCACATTTTCCCAGGGGCTGTATTACTGTGCCTGACTCAATGTGTGTGTGTGTTTCCAGATGACTGAGCCAAGCTTTTCCATTCCCCTGCTGTGGTGAATCTAGATGCAACACTGGCCAACATTTACACCACCAACACTGCTGTGACTTCTCGACAGAGTGGCGAAGAGACAGTAGAGGCTACTTGTCCTAATCTAACACACACAGAAACACCCTCCATCAGAACACACACTAAAAACTGCTTGTAGTAATTAAAAGACACTTTTCCTTGTTTCTAGCTGCCCAGCATGAAGATGATGCAAGGAAACTTTATCCTTATAGCAAAAAATAATTCATAAGCCACATGATGAACAAGCACAGTGAAATTCTAAGAATGTCCCTTCAGAGAATTGCCATCTTTCATTTCAGGGATTCCCACATCCCACAAACACCCCACTGGATCCTATCTGCCCTACACTCAGCCCTGTGAAGTGGTCTTAGGCATCTGTCAACACATGGGCGTTTTTGCCTGCACTAAATGAAGTAACAGGAACAGGAACAAAGCCTCTTTTCGTTGGGTAAGCCCATGGGAACCCCTTTTAGCACCCCTGGGGGTACCCTTTGACCTAAAGGTTGGAGAACTCAAACGCTGCATTAGATTAAGTGGAGCTTCTTGTTCATAGACAGTGACAGCTGACAAACTTCAACCGTCACCGGATATTTGCTTTAGTTTTGGATAATAAACTTTTATTCTCTGCAGAAAATGAGGGAAAGAGTACCCCTTCAAATCTAGATTTTATTGCAAGAGTTTACACTAAAACTGCAACAAAGCATAGAGGAATGAGAGAAGACTTAACCATAATTCATTTTATGCACTTTTATAACAACATCATTACAAATCAGTAAACTTAATTGTGCAACTATTGCACAAAATCATCAATATGAGCATAAATATTATGAGAATATCCTATTAATTAATAGTGGTGCAGTATAGACCCACAATAATCAACTTATAAACACTTTTATGTCGTTTTGGTCCATGCAACTTTTTTCCATGCATGTGCAAATGTAAATGTTAATTGAAATAGTCCACTCACTTTAGTGATGATGAGAGGCTCGCCGTGTTCAAGCCCTCCTTTCAGCGTGAACCCCCAAGGCGCGCCCCCGCTTAACTGGACCTGAATGTGGTGGAAAGAGACGAGCTGCTCAACGGTTTCCATTCTTTCCCAAGCCGGTCCGTTTGCTCCCGTCTTTCTCGGGTTTCCTAACCAGGCTGGGTCGTTGCTAGCTTAACTGTGCCGGTAGCGGTCCCTCGGTCTCTCCATCACCGCTCTAGCATCAACAACGAATGGAAGGTGGAAAGACGGTGAGAGCAAGAGGAAGAGGGGGAAGGCAGAAAGTTTTAGCCAAAGTCGAGTTAGCTAAAACTAAAGCCTAACCACTTGCTACTTCCGGTCAAACTTTGCCGAAAAAGCGGGCATTAGCGTGTTTTGCCACTTCAGTCTTGCTTAAAACATTTGTCAATTTTATTTAAATTACTATTTTGCACTATTTGCTTAGCTTTCTTGGCTAATTTCTGCCACAACACAGAAAAATAATTATTTTATTTTAACACCTATAGTGAGTTCTTCCGGTGTTACTTTCGTTAACTCGGTGCAGACGCAAACTTTGGGAAAACTTGCGAGTTGCTTGGCCCCGCCTACTTTTCCCTAAATGTGGGATTTGATTGACATGAGTACAAACCAATGAGAGGGTCTCTTTGACAACTGTTATCCAATAGAATAAAATTCTAAAAATCAGAAGTGAGCGGTGTTCACGTTTGAAACTGGAGACCCGCTACTTTGGCAATTGAGCTCAGTTTAGGTACTGATGACCCATCATTTTAAGCTGAATTTCATTTTTACATTACAGTTCTAGCTGTTTCATGATTTCAAAGTCACATCTAACCCAGGTTAATCCTAAAATCATTTTTAAAGAACACTTCAATAAATAAGGCAAATTGCTTTAAATAATTTATCGTAGATGAAGTTCTTACACAGAGCAGTTTAAGCAGATTTCCTGTACAACATAGAAACTAAGTTACCCACATGAATGTAATCATCATTTTTTAGTACCTCTGTTAACCATATTTCACATTAGGAAAGGCTGATAAACGTCTAACTGATGGTAAGATAAATCAGTGAGAGCAGTTTAAATGCATTACCAGAGCCACTTTATTTTACTTATTTTTTCTCATGCTGATGAAAATTTTGATAACATTCCTAATTTGTCACACCGAGAACATATTAGCCCTATTACAAAAGGAAAGACTTCTACCAGTCTGGCCCAAAACTACCTTACTTCATTTTACTGAATGAAAGTGAAGAATGTTGATCCCAACAGGCCTCCATGCTGATGCTTTGCAGACCTGCATGAGCACCTTCAAGTATGTCTGCCTACAGGCCAACAACAACATCTGCAATCACGTCCTCCACATCTCTAAAGCACCATATTAAGACACATTTAAACATGAAAACATACATAATCAAACTGTTGTATAAGTCTAGTATAATGTGTCTTTGTTAACTATGCAGATTGGCAATCAGTTACAATAACAGTGTGTGAGGGTGTGTGTGACAAAACCAAAACAAAACTGAATAAAAAAGGCACAAACATGTTTTTATCTGTTGTGTTTTCTGTAAACATGTTCTTTGTTTATTTTAAAAAGTTATCTATTTACAAAAGCTGCCATCTTTGTTGTTTAATTTTCTGATATTTAGTTTTTCTTAAAATCTTGTTTTTACTATTCTTTTCTAAACTCAACAATTCCTTGTTTTTTTATTTTGTATACTCTGCTTTTTTAAATATCTTATTTTCTCATTTGTTTATTTATTTAATGTTGCCTATTTTCTTGTGTCTGAATTAATGTTATGAGATAATGTTTTTTTTCTGAAATGTTGTTATTTAATGTTTGCTTGTGTTTTATGAAAATTGGCTCCTGTTTTTGGAAATGTTTTCTAAATTTGCTAAATAAAACATAACACACAAATGTGTTTTCTGATTTGCTGGCTTTTTTGGTGAAATGTTGTGGTTTTTATCTTCTTGTTGTGTTGTTTTTACAGTCCTTGTAGGTTGGAGACACACCCAAGTATAAAAATGGCAGCTTCATCGAAATAGAGAAAGAATCTCTGTTCATTCATTAACTGTATGTAGCATAAATAGTGTACCAAAAGTGTACCAGCATGTTGCTCAATATGTTGAGTTGCTCCTCTATAAAGATAGCTTTTACAGGATGGCATTTAGGTTCTTGTTTCTTTAAGTTGTTTGCACAAAAACAACAAACACACACACACACATAGCCAACAGTTGAAAGATGTATTTTGTAGGAATGTTATATATTTTTTTTTCTTGTGCTCCACTGAAATCAAAACTGTTTAAATGTTTCTCCCTGATTAGTTCTCGCAGCCTCCTGCAGGCTGATTTTTCCCACAGCCTCTCTGCAGATTGAAATGATTGGGATCGTCGATAATCACGGCTGTGGAATGCCAGATTACAGCACCATTTCACTGAATGTGTGTGTCACTATCTTTGCATGTCTCAAGGACAAGGAGAAGATGAGATAGAGAATCAGAGAGAGGAAGAGAGAAAAGAACAAGCCCAGACATCTCCCTTGCCATCCAGATCACATGAATGTGATTTGGTCAAAGTTACAAAAAGCTGTAACGTGTTTGATTATTTATTTTCATTTAGGATGCCCAGTCATCTTTAAGGATTCATTTAGTAACTTATTTATTTGTTTGATTTAGAAATGTTAACGAAGTTGTGGTTTCTCTTCTTCTGACCACAAGGTACCAGCAACGTTCAAGCTAAGGTTAAGTTACAAAAGGAATTCAGAAGCAGTTAAAAGCTGAGCTACAACGTGCTGTACAATGTGCAAGCGTTCATTAAACAGTTGAAAGAAGATGAAGAATGTCTGTCATTTAGTTACTACACCTGAGTCCCCACATGCCCCAACGGTCTTATAACTTGCAGGCTTCAATTTCTGCAAAAGCTTGTACAGAAATTTATACTTTTAAAAATGCAAAATATTTACAGTTTGATTTTTTTTTTTTTTTTTTTTTTTAACTTTTACTGCTTTAATGGAAGAATGATTTATTTACTGTTGTATTATGGTTGTGCTTTTGTTAGTTGACTGTATTTGTTAATCTGGGTGCAAAATAATTAATGACATATTCTATCATCTGTCTATTAGTAAATCAAATAAGTCCTCGTCCATTTCTCAATAGCTTGCAGATGTTGACTCTTTTTTGAAGGTGGAAAAATAAAATAAAGGGAGGCACTGGTACGTTTTTTGGCAAGTGGCAAGCTTCCTTAGATTTTTTACTCTTCTTAAAGACATGCTGCCAAGACAACTTTATTCTTCATTTCATTATTTATTTATCTAATAACTATTTTATTTATTTATTCTATTCTCTGGGTTCCATCTTCCCTTTTATGTATTTACTTTTTCTTTCAGGAGGAAAACCGTTGGTTTGTTACTGTTATCTAAAAAAGAAGAAAAGAAAAAAAAACAAGAAACAAGCGGAAGACTGTATCCAAATAATATGACAGTACTGTAAAACTTGACGTTTCCTCAATGAAAAAAAAAATCTTTAAAAAAATCTTAAGAATATTTGTTTAAAAATAAAGTACATAAAAAGTACCTGCCTCAAAGTCTGCCTCATTTACTTCTCCCATCTTTGGTGTATAATCCTTCATTTTACCACTAGGCGGCGCCAAAGTAACATGAATAAACTGAGGC
>JBAMHW010000005.1:23513075-23538366 GCA_037177495.1 Rhadinocentrus ornatus | reverse complement strand
GATGTAATTGAATGAACATGCATATTAATGCGTGGCATGCATTTTGCATAATATGAAAAAGGCTGAAACTGTAAGCAGGTTTTTGGATCTTTATTTCATCTGAATTGATGAGAAAAAGAAATTGATTGAATTTAAATTTCTAAATGTTTCTAAACTCTGCAGGCTGCATGTTGACCAATTTTCTTAGAAACTTTACGCAGACGTTTTCATCTCTTCTCACTTTTTGAAATACTTTTAGACTTTTGATCTATTCTGATTTATTCATTCAAATAGTTCATAATAAAATTCAGAAATCATGTTAAGTTCTACTGTAACCCTGAAAACGTGGAATTAAGTCAGTTATTGGTTGTCTGTGGTACCTTCAGAATCCAGCTTTATCTGACCACAGCATTTTACCTTAAAAACAGCAACAGGAAACTGTCTTCAGTATTTCTCCCTCCTCTTTGTGTCAAAGTCTCCCTTCAGTACCTCTGCATAGGCCTGTACCCCAGGTTTGGAACCACTGGAGTAGTGGCCAGTAGCAGGCTATATTGAACTTGAGGAGGAGAACATAGAACAATCTTATATCATTTCTCTTACTGTTGTGTATGACTCCTCTACGTGACTGATTTGATTTTCTTCTCTGTTGTAGAGAATAATGACATTAGAAGGAAATAAAACACCTCAAGTCCTTGTGTTTGTCGATGAGGCTGGTTTCAGCCTGGCCATGTTACATAGCTGTAACATCATGGGCCAGCGGGCCACGGTGGATGTCCCAGACCAGCGAGGGGGCAATATAACAATGTGTGCTGCCATATCTGAGAATGATGTAGCCATACACATCCCCAGTTTAGGCGCATACAACATTTAAGAGTTCCTCATTTTCTTGGACCATCTTTATACTGATCTGGTCCCATAAAATGAGAGAGGTCTCGAAGTGCCTCACCTACCACACTATGTGATCGTGTGGGACAATGTCAATTTCCACCATGCCCGCTCATCAGGGCCTGGTTGACTACCCATCCAAGGATGCTACTGGAACTACTATCACCATACTCTCCTTTCCTCAATCCGATTGAGAAGTTTTGTTCCGCTTGGAGGTGGAAAGTGTATGAACATCGGGCTCAAGACCAGAGGTTCCTGCTCCATGCGGTGGATGCTGCATGTGAGGACATTACAAGGGATCAGTGTAGGGGATGGTTGAGACATTTGTGCTGTTTCTTCCCTCACTGCATCGCAAGGGACGATATCCGCCGCGATATGTGCGAAAATCTATGGCCAAACAGAGAGCAGCACGTGGATGGCCAGGAGGACGAGGATAGTGGCCAGGAGAGGGAGGGTGACGGCAGCCCAGTGAAAGTGTTACTTTATGTGAAAGTGAAACTTGTTTTATTTACAGCACTGTGGCCTAGATATGATTTTTCTTCTTTTTTTTCGTGTTTATATTTCGTACATGTACAGAATACTGTATACATTTTCTTTTTATGTACTCTAATGTATGGAAGTTACTTCATGTGTGTGAATAAAAATGGTTACAATTTTCCTGGCAGTATGAGTGCAGTGTGTGTGATGTCAAACTTTGGAGGCAGATCTTATTGTGAAATTCTTTTTTTTTTTTCAATTTTATACATTATTGTATTTTGTTAGCTAGACCTCTGCCATAGTGACAAAACATCTAGGCATTTTGACTTCCAGTGCTTACACAATGCCAAAGAGACAATATATTTTGGGGGCACTGACTATTTATATGAGAAAGGACTTTAGTTTTGACGCCTGGGTAAACAGTTTTGGGAGAGATATGAGCTTGTGCAGGTGATCCATGATGTTGTGTTGAACCATCCAGGTTATTTTAGCAAAAGCACAAAGTGAATGCAAATGAGCCAAAGCACTTGAGAAGAATCTCTGCAATTATGATGGTACTAACTCTTTATATGGGTATGGAATCTAGTTTTGAAGTATGTGTTTAGTTTAGGGAGAGATATGAGCCTTTGCTAGTAACCTGTAATGTTGCGCACAACTTTAAGATTGTTTGGCCAATTGACCTCATAGTTTAAAGAATGTCATTTCTGTTTCAAGAAATGAGCCAAACCAATGGAGAAAAACCTGTAATAATGTAATTTAATAATAATTTTGATAATATAATGGCTAAAAAGCATTAAACCCGGATTCGCTCTTAATTTTTCTACCTTTTTTTTTTTTTACATTTGAATTGCAATTTCTCTTTTTTATTATTATAAAGGTCCATTGGACCTGTAGACGCCTGTTTTATTTATATTTGTTTGCAAAGTTGCAAAGTTTCTTAATGCTTGACTTGGATCTAAGTGGTGCTGCTATTAAGTGCCATGTTTACATCTAAGTACTAATGTTTTTCAGTGTGTACAGTCCAAAGTAATTTAACAAATAAATACAGTATTGAGCATCCTCTCATTGTTGATATATTTTGTTTTGGGCAAACAGCCTTTCTGGTACTAATATTTGCAGTGTTAGTCAATAATATTGAAGGCTCTCTTAAGGTTTCCTTTGGAAATTGTTTCTTTTGCAATCATTGTACCTGACCATTTTTAAAGGCAAAACGCGTTACTAAAAAAAGACCTTTAACTCAAAGAATGGGCCAACTGTGTCTAAATAAAACAGAAAACTTAAAAAATCAAACTATTTTAAATTGTATCTTTAGGTACTTTGTTTCTTGCAGCCTGTTATGTAGTTAAATGTATGGAAAATGCCAAAAGTAACATTTTGAGAGAAAAAATGTATTTCGGCAAAAACAGAGCATGAAGGATTAATTATTGGGGTAAGGAAACATGGATGGATGGGCATGTTCAAATTAATCACTGCACCTATTTGCCTGTTTTCCAACAGCATCTTCATTGTTACGCACTTTTACGCATGTCATCACATGGCTTTCTGCGCTCCAGTTGGCTGCTTCCGCACATCCGAGGGGTTAATTGGCGTCAATTTCAGCAGGAAGTCAGCTGAAATGTCCAAAATGGCCCGCCGTCAGGTGCGCCTGTAAGTCACGCCCTGCGCCGTGAGGAGGATGGTTGCCAACTATAGCCTCGTTGGTGGAGCTTGCTAGCACCAGAGGTTTTAAAACCAAAACATGACGGCGACCCGCGCCAAATCCAGCTTGCTGCGTGTCTGCGCCCTGACCCTTTTTGCCTACCTGTTGTGTTCCATATGCACCGGAGTGGTGACCGGGCGGAAGACGGCCTCCCGTCACCCGACGCTGAAGCGCAGTCGGCGGAGTCATCAGAGCGCGAAGCACCGAGGAGCGCACCACTGGCCGCTGACGGATGAGCAAAAAGCGGACCAGAACCTGCAGTTTATGCTCAGTTTGTACCGCAGCGCGGCCGAACCGGACGGCAGGCCCAAGCAGCACCGGAAGTTCGGCTCAAACACTGTGCGCCTGCTGAAACCGGCGGCGTCGTCGGTGCGCCTCGTGCCCTCGTCAGCAGGTGAAAACCCACATTTTATTCTTGGAATAAGTCCCGAAATGCTTAATGTTTCACTTAAAACTATATAAATATACAGACAGGTAAGGCACTGCAAGAAATAAAAGAACATAAAAAATAAATTAATATTTTCCACTGATCTGTGTTTTCAGTATGACTCTACACGATTTTGACATTTTATTAAGTTAAAAATAGCCGAATTTGAGTATTTCCCGATCAAATACAGGGCAAGCTGTGCGACACAGTGGCGAGTTGTGCCTAAACTCTGATTGCGCGACCCAATACAAACTGGGTTGCATGACGCATGTCCGTTTCTGTTCCTCAGCACATCGCCAATATGGACTTCACAGAAATGTTGGTTATACACCATGACTCTACAGTCTGTGTAATGTCTTTAATGTATTTGTGAGAGAATTATTTCTGTTTATCGTACAATAAAGTGCAGAGAAAGTCAGCGGGTGAGGCAGGCAGTACAGAACACAACCGTACAGAAAACCTTTAATTTATACAACCACTGAGTTTCAGCTTTATAGATTGACTTGTGGTCTTTGTGTGTGTAATCTTTCTGATGATGGGCCTAAATGCTGTGGCTTCCTTTGACATAAAACAGAATAGGGCTCAACATTTGCTTGTAAAATGATACTTTGTGCATTTTGATTTCTTCAAACATCATTGATTGTCCAAATCATGGCAAATTCAGTTCATCCAGGGTTTTGAGCCAGCGTTTTTTTAGTGTTGGGCAGTCTGGCTCCTTTCAGAAATCCGACTTTTGGCATGGCTCTCTAAGGTGACTTTTTATGTAGCATCACTGAGCTTTTGTTTTAGCCTAATTTAACAATTATGAATGGTTTGTATGTTGGCAAGCAATTTATTTGATGAATGAACATAACAACTAACATCTCTCTCTTTGACTGTGTATCTGCCCCCCCACAGGAGTAGTAGACTTGTTGCTCACTACAAAGAAGCAGTTCTTAGAGCATGCTCGTTCACAAGCTGCACATCATTAACCCTTTCAAGAAACAAATGATTTTATTGAAATGCATCACTATAGCAGTTTGTACAGTTGTGTGCTTGAAAATTTGTATTATTTTTCAAATTGCCTCCAGTGTGATATTATTAAGGGTATATGACGATAACTTGATTCCTAAAAAAGAAAAGATGGCAATGTAGGAGCAAGAAGAGGAGGCTAAGTATTAGCTCAGATCGCACTTCTGTGGTGGCTGCAAAGTACAACAATCTTCTAAAAGAGACTCTCTGTATCCATCTTTGTTTTTTATGACTAGTGCCATCTCTTCTCCTCCCTTAGACCTCTGCTACATCTTCACCGTACAGTACAAACTGGACACTCTTCCCTCAGAGCAGCTTGTCAGAGCTTCCTTCGTCCACCTGCGTTCCTCTCCCGCCTCTACAACCTCAGACCGCATCCAGGCCGTGGAGCCGCCCCGCTGCCGTGCTCAGATCACTTCGCTGGGAGGCAATAGCCTTGTCACCCTGGAGCCACATGAGCGGTGGACGGAGACAGACATCACTGCACACATCCGTGCTCACATCCTGCAGGGAACGGATCAGGGCGAGGGGGGTCATTTGACCCTGACTGCCCAGTATTGGTGCACGGAACCCTGGCTTGGCGAAGAGGACGGCGGCCCCACATGGTGGTGGACTCCCCATCGAGGGAGGAAACACTGGAGCAGTGAGCCTCACCTGGAAGCACCCTCTCTTCTTCTGTACCTGGAGGAAGAGAGGGAGGTGAAGGAGTGGATGAAGGACTTGCTTGGGGTGGAAGGGGATAATGTCATGAGGCAAGCCAGTTGGTGGCACCCGACTGTTCGCAGTCGCCGCAGCACCAAAGAGAACTCATCAGAGCCAAAAGATCCTTTACTGGATGTTCTGAAAATCACTCCTCCTGGCTCTTCCTCGTCCTCTACCTCTGCCTCCTCATCCTCCACCTCGGCCGCCATTGCCTCCAACCGACCCAGCTACAGACGCAAAACCAGCAGGCCTAAGAACCGCTGCAAGCTCCACTCGTTCCGCCTTTCATTCAGCGAGCTTGGCTGGGGCCACTACTTCATCGCCCCGCAAGCCTACAACCCTCGATACTGCCAGGGCGACTGCCCCAGGATCCTCCACTACGCCTACCATTCCCCTTATCACGCCATCATCCAGACGCTCATCAATGAGCTGGGCATCGGAGACGTCCCGCCTCCATCCTGTGTGCCTTACAAGTACACGCCCATGAGCGTGCTGCTGGTGCACAACAACAAGGTGGACTACAAGGAGATGGAGGACATGGTGGCAGAGTCCTGCACGTGTCGTTAAGGACTCAAGGCGGACCTGAATACCTGAGGAGAAGAGACGGACCCAGGCAGTTTTGTCAGGTCATATAGTTGATCCAGAACTTGGAGAATAGTCTGAGCTCAGGACTGAGAGGAAGAAGTTATTGTAGTTTCAGATCTTTACAGTCACTGTTAAAGCACTTTAAAGGCAATTGCTGTGTATTCTCTTTCTTTTCTTTTGTTTTTTGTGTCCTGTCTTTTAAACCAGACCTGTGTTTCACATCAGGGCTGCAGGTCAACCATATAAACCTTGAGATGTGCATAAGGAGGAAGATCTTTTGGATAATGTTACCACTGTTTAAAGCCTCGAGCATCTGTAAAGAAAAAGAGGGGGGGGGGGGGGGGAGTATTTTACTAGATGATGGGTCACCCATGTTGGATTTCACTAATCGGGTTTTGCAACAGTTACATATTTGCTGTATACGATCTGTACTTCTGCAGTTTGTATGTATTTATGATTAGAGGGGTTTTCTTAAAAACGTGTGCTGCTACTGGCCTGTCTTAAAGGAGAAAAGTTCACAGGAAAGTGGCCAGGTGTGACAATGTTGAATGTTTAGAAAACAGATGTTGTGGTGGGAAAAATGCAGTTTTTTATTACAAGTGAAGATATATAATAAAATAAAATGCATATTTTCTAAAGCTTCATTATTTTGTGGGTTTTGTCTAAAACCAGAGACGATGTGTCTGAACTTTGGTAGAGCAGACAAATGGGTTTAATTGTACATCTTCACTGTTTCTCCTTGGAAAAGAACCTGCTGATGTCTTTATGTAGTTCATGCCTCTACTAACCAACTTAATGGATTCAAATTAGGGATTTAAGTTGATAGTGACACTAGTCTGTTTTGGCCAGTGAAGGTTGGAAAATGCATATTCAATTTCAGAGAAAATCCAGTTCAGATTTTAAATCCAGATTATTTTTCTCCAACTACCAAAAAGCTGAGGACCCTTACCTTGTCCGCCCCGTTTTGAAAGCATGTTTGGTTTTCTGCTGTAACTGCTTCTCACTAGAAATAATGCATTCTGGCTGACGACTCTTCTTTGATAAAACCAAAATTAAGGTAAATGTTTTCCTTTTTTTTTTTCTTTTTTTTTTTGTACGAATCAACACCAGTATTTCTCAGACGCATGTCATTAATGAAATGGTTAATGGTAAACACCGGTTTCATGTGAATGAAACACCCTAATGATAAAGAAAAACAAAATCTTAGGCAAATAAACTGCGGACATGGCCTTAATTTAAATCACACTGGCTCAGAACAGTCAAATCCTCAGAGGCCCTCTTAGAGGGTCCAGGGACCCCAGGTAAGAAATATCTGGTCTAAGGATTTCTGCTGGTACTTTTGCCAAATCAGATTGGGTTTCTAGTGCCTGGAAACAGATTCCAAATCAAAACAAACTGAAATATATATATATAAAATCAAGGAGAAATTGGAAAATTACAGTAATTTTCATAGTTATGATTATTTTTTATTAAAGAAATCATTTAAAGATAATTAGGTCTTTATAAAATTTAAATATTCTTTCCTTTTGGCTTTTTACCTTACCGTCGCCACAGCAAATTATCAGCTTCCACCTGACCCAGTATGGAAGTTCTAGGATGTTTTCATTTGGCACATTTTTTTTTTTTATGACAGATGGCCTTTCTGACGCAACCCTCTGCGTTTATCTGGGCTTGGGACGGCCACCAGAGAACACTGGCTCATGCCTCTCTTGGAAATGGGCTTTGTTCTTTAGCTGAGATGGATCGAAACTGGTTTCTCTAGAATTTCAACAGCAGCTTCTAAGAAAAAGATTTACAGTCTCTGCAATACAGGGCCCAATGAATTAAAGGCTTAAAAAACAGTGGAGCTACAACGGTGTCATGAGGACTTGAAGTTTGTTTCATAGTAGGTCAGAGAAATCAGCCGTCTCGCAAAAAGAGAGATTATTGCCACCATGGGCCTGAGTCTTTAACAGATCAATACAATAAATTATACTTAAAGAATCAATATGAGAGCACAATAAAAAGACCAAAAACTATCATTGGATGTGACATGTGAGTCAGTTTTTGCTAAAAAAAAAGAAAAAAGAAAAAGAAAATTAAAGGGTTACCACATTAAACATATCTCAGATTCAGTCAAAGTTTGAGTGAAATTTCTACCATAAATACATAAGATACCCCTCAAAAAAGCAGTAACGCGTCAAGTCCAACAGATGGAGGTATTCTTTCACGAATTAAGTTTCCCCAAAAATGTTCAGATTTAAAGGCAGATTTGGTTTCCCAACCATTTGAAACTATCATAATGTAACATGGAAGAAGAGACAGGCCAGCTGATGTGCTGTCCATTTCGTGAAATCCTCTATTCTTAGTTTTTTAATACATTATTGTCTTCCTCTGTGTTGTTCTGCACTTATAGCTCAGATGGCTCAGAATGTAGCCTGTCTTTAGGCTGCTATAAGTTTCTGTAATGACATATATATATATATATATATATATATAACATTTAAAACCAGCACGACACTGCCCCAAGAGATTCAGAGTTGGTGTTCCCTGATTTGGAACTTCAGTTGATCCATCTGTTGTTGGCTGAAACCTCATCAGAAATGGTCTCCGTGTCAGGCTGGCTATCAAAACGCCATTCTTAAAGAAGGGAAACGGAGAAAAGGCTGAGGTACGCCACATGACACAAGAACTGGACTGAAGATCAGTGGCAACAGATCTGATGTAGGGATGAATGAATGGAAACCAGACATCAGTCAGTCCATCTGTTAGCAAAATATCACACTAAACGCTATAGACAGATTTTGATAAAATTTTCAGAAAATGTCATTTTGGGGTGATCCAGATCTGGTGATCCAGAATCCAGAATGTTCAAAATATAGGTGTAATGATTTGGCTGTCTATGGCTTGGTGGAGGTCTGCACTCTGAGTGCTACTAGTTTATATACACTTTATTTTCTGTGCTTTGTGCTAAAATTAACAAGTTGTGGTTATACATTAGAACAGCGGTTCCCAAACATTTTCTGCAGGGCCTCCTTTTCATCGACAAAATCAAGCTAGCGATACACCATCACATGCAACCCAATGTTTTCATTACCCACCATTGACCATTCCTATTACTTGACCAATACCTGGTCAAGCCTGGGCAAGATCTGCCTCGTTATATTTTGTTGTCTTTTTTTAGGTAATTGAAATGCCTCTTGTTAATTCATCATCATATGTTCACTGGTACTTTCACAAGTTTGTCCATTTTTTGCTAGCTTTGCAAAAACTATCAGTTTGGGAACTACTGCATTAGAAGAACAAGAACTGTGTGTGACTATGTATTGCCACTCACCAGACTAGAAATAAACACTTAAATTAGAAAAAAGGACTAGTGTAGAAAAAGTAAAGAAACTTATCTGAGAGGGTTCAGAAAGTGTTGAAGAGTGAAGACAGTCAAATCAAATATTGAGTTTTAAACCCATTAAAATTGTGAAAACTCTGTTTTTACCTTGTATACTGTTTGCTGCAATAAAATACTGCACCTGTTTCTTGTTTTCATGAAAAGAAATGAGGGGTGGCCCTAGACCTTTGCACAGTAATGTGCCCAAAACAAATGCACACAAGTATAGGCCTTATGTCATGCTAAGCTGCAACTTATTTGCATTAACATGGTTATTTTATTGCTCTGTAAAGGCTTTTGATTTTTTTTTCCATTGCCACAAAGAGGAGTGGACTATTTATTTTTGTAGTGCATCTATTTAGTTTTAAAAGTGTCTAAATATATGAATATGGATTTGTTCAGATTTTGCTCTCTACTGCACAAGTCCATGCACAAGGTTAGTTCTGGAAACCAACAACTTTACCTTGTTTTTTATTTTGTTGTTTTTTACCTGTCCTGTCCAGCATCAGAACAAGCAGAATGATACTCTGGTTGGTGTGTTGTGCAGAACAAATTTGTTTTGCCAAGGGGAGGCTTATGGGTATAAGGCTCCTCTTGATAATCTGATTTATTTATTTATTTACTGTTATTTATTTACTTTGAATCATTTAATCTATGTAATCCTGCTGGACCTGACTGGAGGGGACAGAAAGGAAGACAGCAAAAAGAAGCAAAAGGGAAAGCAGAAAGAAGAAAGATGAGACAAAAACACCACAGACAGATGGAAACGATCCTTTAATCCACACTATCACCAGACAACAAACTGCTACATTAGTACATAAACACCAGCAAATTTCCTACAGCTTTTACAGAAAAACAGAGCTGCCAGTGATCAAGAGTTCTTAAATAATGACCAAATCAAAAAGACATATCGCAAACGTGTCACAACAAGTACCAGATACAAATTCACAGAAGAAAAAAAATAAAAATAATATCTCTTAGTGTATGAACCCACTGGACAACTCAGTGACTGTGTCGGCATGCAGAGGATGAGGAGTAAGGAATGATCAGTGATGAGGAGTGTTGAGTTAGATCGTGCAAATGCAACCACGCCTTTACGGGCCATCAGCAGCAACCCAAAAGCACAAACCCAAGCCACCCCACCTGAAGATTATCCCAGCCCCACCCGAAGGGTGGCAGAGGAGAGCCCCAACCAGAGCCCCCTGAGGTTTTGGGGCACAGGCCCCAGTGGGCCAAGATCGGCTGCCGCCGGCCCCACCAGACGTCGCCATCCAGGGCGGCCCGAGCGAAGGGTCCAGGGTCCCAAGAGCCCAGTAGCAGCCCCCCATATGCCTGGGAGGAGTGAGAAGAGGGGGAGGAGGACAGCGGGAGTGCCCCGACCCATGGCACACACTCCTTAGCCCCCCCCACCCCCACAAGTGCATGTGATCCCTCCCAACCCTACATACACACTTATGTCCTTGCACACTCCCACTCTTCCTAGCACACAATTCCACACACACATGCAGTATAAACACACACACAGCATGCAAACTTCCCAGACCAGAGGACAGCAAGCCCCAAATCCGGTCTCCACCGCCACCTCCAGCCAACCCCCATCACTTCCCACCCAGATGTGGCCGACTGGGCATCCCCCAGAATCAGCAGCTCCCCATCAGCGCAGGCACTCTGGGTCCCAGCTGTCTCTCTCTCTCTCTCTCTCTTTTTTTTGTTTTGGCTTTTGAGCTTAATCTTTGGATTGTGTGCACAATAAAATGTGTGTGTGCAATAGTGATGAAGTGTGTCAGCAACCAAGTTAAACAGACAGGAATCTTTGTATTTACTGTATGCTGTGTGTCACTCCTGTTTCATACACTATGCTGGGAAATTCTGAGACTTTCTCTGGACCGAAAGGCACTTTTCTTGTTTGACATAATGGTCAATAACAAAATTTGCAAATTGCAAAACAATAAATGACTCAGCTGATTTTTTTCTAGTTTTAGATACATGCTCATGCACGTGCTTACTGAAGAATTTTAGAAATGTAACCCACATTTGACGCCACAATCTATATTCTTTACCTAAGAGGTCAATCGTGCAATGGCGGCATGGCTCAGTGGGTAGAGTAGTCTTGTAGCCCGAGGATTGCCGGTTCAATCCTAGCCTGGAGAGCTTATGTGAAGTCCCTGAGCAAGACACCAAACCCCAAATTTCTCCTGATGGGTGGTGGTTTGCGCCTTGCATGGAAGCTTCCGCCATCAGTGTGTGAATGGATGAGTGTGATGTGTAATGTAAAGCAGTTTGGGTATTGTTTCAGGTATAGTAAAGCACTATATAATCACAGACCATTTACCATTTATGTGAGAAAAACTGAACAACATTAATAACGTGACTACTATTTTTTATTAGAAGGTAATACAAACCAGGTAATTAAAGAAAAATGTTAATAGTACCACTCCCTGTTTAATAGTGGCTGGATAGCTCAGTTGGCAGGGCATCCTGTGTTCGAATCCCACAGGGGACAAATATTAACATCTTCCATTAAGGGTCTTAGGCAAGACACCTAATGCTGCTGCCTAACTACTTTCACATGTAAGGTCCTTTGACAAAAAGGATCTGCTAGATGACTGTAGAACAGTTGCAGGGTATGTTCACCTGCTGGTCAAAATAGTGACAAAGTTGACACCCTTTGTGTGCAAAGATGATAATTAATTTCCTAATATATGCTGCCAAGCAATGTTTTTGAGGTTGAAGTTGTTCTAAATTGTGGAAATTTGACCGTCTGTGGAGTAGCTGTTAGCTTAGGGCAGATAATACATATATCTTGGATGTATCAGTGGAGGAGATGAGGTGGAATATCTCCTTTGTCATATAGTGTGAGCAGAATTATCTGCAGCTTAATGTGACAAAGACTAAGGAACTGATTATGGATTTAGGGAGATCCAAAACACCTTGACACATTTTGACAATAAACTGGACTGGGTTAAGAACACTACTGCACTTTATAAGAAGGGTCAGAGCCGTCTCTTTTTTTTTTTTTTGAGGTGGCTAAGTTTGTTTAACATCTGCCAAACACTGTTTAGGATGTTTTATGAGTCTGTTGTGGCCAGTGCTATCCTCTATGCTGTTGCATGCTGGGGCAGCAGGCTAAGGATTGCAGACACAATCAAAATGAAAACATGGTGGGGATGGAGCTGGTCTCTCTGACAGTGGTGTTGGAGAGAAGAATGTTGTCTATATTAAAGACAATACTAAACAATACCTTCCACCCGCTTCACAACCTGCTGATCAATCACAGGAGTACGTTCAGTGAAAGACTGATACCACCTAAAAGCTCCACTACACCTGCATATAGCAACAACACCTATTGTTGGACGTTTGCACTTTGCACTACATTAACATTGTACCGTCTATCATATTGATAATACTGTACATATTACTTATAATTTTCTTATTGTGAGTGCTATCTATATCTTTTCCTTTCTTTATATGGTATGAACCGACTGTACACACAACTTCCTCCGGTATTAATAAAGTATTCTGATTCTGATAAATTCTCCCTAGAAGTGAGTGTAGGTGGTTGTTAATCTCCCTGTGTTGGTGATGGACTGGCGACCTGTCCAGGGTGTGCCCTTCCTCTCGCCTGCTAATTGCTGGAAGACCCCTGGATCCTAAATTGGACTATGTGGTACAGAAATGAATGACCTTGCATTATTGTTTACTCTTTCACCAAGAGATTCCTCTATGGGACTGATTTGAGCTCAGACTGCATACAATTTGTAGAGTGTAAATAAAACTGTAAACATTCTGATAATAGAGGAGTTTTAATAAATTGGTTAATTTTGAGATAATGGCAGGAAAAAACGAACAGCAGCTGCATTGTAGATGCTATGTGTTTTGAGTGGCTGTCTCTAAAATAACTGTAGTATACAAGCTTTATGGGAGATACAGGCATCTGCTGGTTATTTGTTGTATGTTCTTTACCACAGATATTACAGAATGTAAGGCCCCAACCGTCTTGTCTTAAAGCTTTCCATAATTTTTACCCCCTTAGATCCTCAGACCAGTTTAACCTTACATTTAGTCAAACTGGTTGAACTGCCATAATTATATATTGATATGGGGTGGCGTATAGCAGTGATCTCCAACCCTGGGGCCTCATTTACAAAACTGTGTGTAGCAGAAATCACAAGTGGTGTTGAAATGGAATCAGAAGTCGTCAGTTATTAAAGTGGAAGCAACAAATCGCATTACTCCACAGGAGGAGTGTGTGTGCCACAAGTAGAGGAAGAGGAACGCCTCAGCTCACTCCCACAGATGATAATTTTCAAGACCCTCCTGAGTGGAGTTGCAGAGGGGAGATAAAATGGATCTCTCCCTGCACATCTGCTGTTGAACCATTAATTTGAGTCAGGTGTGTTGGAGCAAGCAAACATGGAAAGTCTGCAGGACAGTGGGCCTTGAGGATTCGAGTTGGGGATCCCTGCCATATGGAACAGAATGCATCTTTACCTTTCACACATTCCTCTAAAATAATGCTTTTACTACAACAATCACTTGCACATAAAATCAACTCTCACATACACACAAGCAACATCTCACATATAAACAAAAAAAATAATCACCCATAAATGATACATGACACCCATACCTATTTAGATCAGTGATAACAGCACAGTATGTGAGAGGTTATACAATATATGTATGTATGAGTTCACAGTAGTATATATGATGTAGTATGTGTATGTGACTAAACTATACGTTTTACCATCAAGCCAGATTTAGAATCCAGCATGCACTCTCTACACTCCAGGGTGTAGCCTCGCCACTTCTGTGACAAAATTACCTCTCACACAAGGTATTTAAAAGAAAGTATATTTCTGGCCTTATTTCTCTGTCATTTAGCTGTTAGCTTAGCTGTCAGTCATCTGTCACCTTGCTTCTCCATCATTTAGTTGTTAGTTTAACTCTTCTTTAGTTAGCTGGTAGCTTTAGCTTTAGGTTCATACTGTCTTCTAGATCAGTGATTCCCAACTGGGGATACTCGTACCACTACGTTAGCACATTACAGGGGGTATGTGTAAACATTTGATATTTTATTTACCAAATGATGGGTACATATCATTAGTCATTCCCCACCATTTGCGGTGCCCTGGTAAAAAAAATAAAAAAAAATAGAGCAGGGACCCAGAATGAATAATAAACCAAGATTTTATCAATCAAAAGAGCAAAAAAGCATAAACAACAACATGTGGGAAAGATCAGACCAGACGCTTTGCTACCGAGAGAGGGCGTGAGAGAGAAGACACAGTCACATGGCAAAAACGCGCCAAAGCAGCTGCAGTCAAAGATGGATAAATGGCTGAAACGTCCTGTTGCTCTGGATTCAGGAGAGGTTCAGCAGAGTCCAAGAAAAACAAAAAAGAGTCCAAACCTAAACCTAGGCAGCACAGTGAAAACTATATTTTTTTAAGGATTCACTGCTACATCTGCGGAGATTTAGACAATCATTAACACATTTGACAAAAGGGGTACTTGTGGTACGACAAAATGGCTCAGGACGTACAAAAGTCAAAAAAGGTTTTAGATTTAGATTATCAAGTTTCAATTTTCTTTTGTCGTGTCAAAGTAAAAAAACATCAACTTTTGACTCATGTTTCAAATAAAAAGAAAATAAAGACTTGTCTAATGTAGGTGAAACACCAGCTAGTCATGAGTACATCCCAAAAACATTAAATTTACTTTTCAGACTTTAGTTTGATCAAATGTGGAGTAGAAGAAAAGAAGAAGAAGAAGAAGAAAATGAGCTACTGGAAATCCAGGAAAATTCCTAGTGAAAATACTTGTAAAGTGACATTAGGGGTTACGTCACTTAATTTCTGAAAAAGAAAAATATATATCTTTTTACAGGAAAGATAAGATATAATAGTTGCTGCTGCTGCTGAACTGTCACTACATCTATTATCAGAATCAGACTCAAGGCCACTCCACATTTTGATGGGCTTTCTAGGTAACCCATTTCTATGAACTACAGCCTCCACAGACCACACGTGGACTAAAAACCAGTCAGATGAGGTCATGTCTGAGCCCTCCTTTTGATCCGTTTGCCTAAGGGCATTTGGCCAAAGTTTAAAGTTAAAATACCACAGCATGGTCAGAAAAAGTATCCTGACCAAGGACTGTGAACTGTCAGTACTTGGACCAAGCAATCAGACTGTGAAAAATGCAAGATGGCTTCACACTGCCACGCATGAAACCATGATGTTACTGCTAAATACTTTTTGCAGCAGAGCAACACTTTGCATCTGTCCTGAATTAGCAAAGCACTGCACCCAAAGAGGCAGCATGGAGAAACGTTTTTTTTTTTTTCCCTGTTTACCCCCAAAACCATCCCTCTGTACAGCTCTGTCGGGATTAACCGGCTGAGTCACGCCGGGTGATAAATCATGATGCAGATGTTCTGTGAAGCACGGGATTACTGTTAGTCTTATGGTGTAAGATCCTTTCACTGATAAACAACCTTCCTTGAAGTAGCAGAGGAATTTTCTATAGCATCTTTTCAAGATCCTGTGTCACTTAGAGCAAATGTACTTTTCTTCTTATCTGTGTCTGCCACTGTTCCTACAGTGGCTTTAACATATAATCTGTGCTTTGGAAAAACAACATAGTCTTTATTCATAATATATTGTCCCAGTTATATATGAGTATTTATGACTGTGTTAAAATGTGACATAATTCTCGGGTCTGCACTGGATTGGAATAAAAACTGAGGATTAAATTGTTTGAAACTTTAAAGTGTGACTGTTTACAGTTTCAGTGGCACTAAGGCCTTACAGATGACGGTGTGATTCTTTGTTAAACCACGTATTTGTAAACCCCAACCTGTACTTTACAAAATATTTGCATACCCTGCGATGGACATACAGTGTAACTGTATTTCCTGCACACAGTGTGGGTTGAATATATATGTTTTTGTTGTTGTTTTGTTTTGTTTTCCACTTCTACGGTCATAAGCAAAATCTCTACAGTTGTCAGATGCTATCTTTTTTGCCCTGCAGTAATGAAAGAGCCACAGTTGCATTTGTGGAAAAAAAAGTACATTAGCTTTCATTTTAAATGTTTTGCCTATTAGCATAAAAGAAAAGAATTATCCATCCTTTTCTGGTCTTGAAATTTAGTGAATACATTCTCAAATGAGCAACACTTTATATCCTACACCATACTATTATTTATTTATAACTTAAACAAAATAAGCAGTGTCATATTTGGCACAAATCTAAATGCAGCAAACAATATCAGCAATAACATTTCATACCAACTGTTAAGCACGGTAGTGGAGGGTTGATAATTTGAGCTTCTTTTGAGGTCACAGCAGCAGGGGCCTCATGTACAAAGGGTGGGTTTGCACAAGAAATGTGGCGTACGCTTTAGTCACGGCAAAGTTCAGATGTACTGAATCAAGAGTAAATGACCGTGAGTAGCTTCTTTTTGAGTAAATACTGTATATTCGTGTAATTGTCCAAAAATGAATCCCTGTGATGCGCATTGAGCACGTGCCCCAAATTCTATGCTGTCTTCACAGCATCATTGCAGTTTATTTTTGCTAGTTAAACTATAGCTTAAGATCTTTCTAACAAGCCCCTGATTATCTTTATGTGCAGCATACTCTTGTTAATTACCCCGTGCATTTAGTGTAAAATGTCAAATCTCAAGCAGCCTCACCTTTACCCTGGTACACTCATTCTCTTGCAATTTTCTTACTGTGCAAAGAGTGTGCCGGCTCATTTGAATATGATTTGCATATTTAAATGGTGGCAGATTAAATTGAATTGTCTAATAGCTTGTTCAGAATTAGGTCACGCAACAGAACAATTCATGCAAACCAGCTAATTTACAAAAGAATCCCTGAAAACCAAAAGAATCCAGTTGATACAGTGACCTGATTAATGAGCCTGTTTACATTCACACCAAAAATCTGATAATTTTCGGATTTCTGGTAAGATCATGTGGACTTGGGATGTGAATCCCCACCACTGAGGCCAAGTCGATACACATCTCAATATGCTGCCAGCCATACAATACATTAAAGGCCCATTTATGCTGTCTTACATACGTTAAAAGTGACATCCATTTCAAATGTTGTCAATTGTCGCCGTCCTCATACTTAGGTTTTTTTGTGTTGCTATGGTTCTTAAATCAATTCCTTAGTAATGGGCAGTGCTAAATTCAGAGTTCACTCCCGTGAGCTGTCATCAGTTTCAGACACCGTTTGGTAGCGGTAATGCACAGCTATCAACATGCCCTAAACACGCGAATATCTTTTCTTCAAAAGCTTGCACAATTTCTAAAGTTTTTGTCCTCGTCTTCATTCTTCTTTCACTTTTTTGTTCCTGTCCTGATTCTCTTCTTCTGTGGTTTGTGTCTGCTCAGCACTGCCCCCACGATTTCCGGTGGTATTGCTCCATCTTCTGCGGCAAGCAATGGATAGCTAAGGTCCCTGAAAACGGACTAAATAACGTGCGTAACCAACGCAGAAGATGTCTGTGTATCTTCTGCGTTAAGCGTAAATGGGCCTACAACGATACATTGAAGCTCCCTGCTGATGTGAGTGGGATTCATTAATGATTTGACAACAATTTGACTTCATACAACGCGATTCAGTTCAATAAGATTCATGATGTGATTTAAAATAATTTAACACAAAACAAAGAATTTACAAGCCCACATCTGGTTTTTAAATAACTTTAAATAACGATCGAGATGACAGGAGCGCGTTGTGACTCCAGTAAGACTCCTAAGATTTCCTAAAGACTTCGGTTTTTAGTCTGCGACTGTGAAAATCATTTGGTGTGAGCCCAGCATTAAAAAGAAGATGCAATTCAATATGGTACAGGCAGAAGATTTCTAATTATTATTTCTAATAAACACTAATCAGTCTCTACCTATACGATAAATTTCTTTTTGACCTCTGAGTAAAAGAATAAAAAATAAATGAAAAAATAGACAAATGGGCCATTCACAAAAAGTTCTTTTCTCGGGTCTTTTTACTAACAGTGCTCTCTGTAATTTTACAGTGTTTTACAAAAACACCCATCATTTCTTGGGTTTCTTGGTTACTTTGAATGAAACTTTTAAATGATTAAAAGCTTTTGCAAATACACCTAAACTTGTCTCTGTGTGGACATGGCCTTACTCCAGCCAATCAAGGGGGGCCAAATGTTGCATGTAAAACTAGTCAGTAAACAGGATCAGCCATTGTTTTGTTACACCTATAATTAGCTTGTAGCTACATGCATAAAATGCTGACTTGTTCTAATTTGTGTATTGAAATGTTTAGCTTTGAGCTTGGAAAAGCTGATTTTCATCACACAAATCACAAGAAAAAAAACTTTTCTTGATATACCAAGTTTCCCCCAACTTCTTGACTTAATTTTTAAACTTTAATCAATTTCCATTCAACTATTTTAAAATGTTTTTTTAATTTAAACTAAAATGGAAAACACACGCACACAAAGCCAAGGACAGATGCCGCTGCAACTTGAGACATGACAAAATCAGTATCTGCCAGTACAGCAGGCGAATGACCTCTCAGTCGTAGCAGGAATTCAGCAGCTTTGTGCTTCCAAGTGAACAATTTTAAGTATTTTATATTACAAAGGAGTTTTCACTCTCAGTTTGAAATTCACTTTGAAAACTTTGTCCAGAACTTTGATGAACATTTAGAAACCTAAAATGAACGTCAGTGAGCCAGGACTTATTTCTATTACTCATCTATTACTCTGACTATTACTCAAGTCAAGGCAGGATCACACGTACTGTGAAAAAGCAGAGATAAAACAGACCTGTTGTTTAACAATGATATATATATGGGATTGTAAAGCTGCATTCAATTAATATTCAGCAGTACACATGCTGAAGCTTTTCTCGTATTTGATGTCTGCTCACATTTTCCATGGCACTGAAAAACGCTTTAGTCTATTGTATACATGGTATCAGGGTAGATCTTTACCTTCTGACCCCTTTGAACCATCCTTGTACTGTTATGTTTTGGCATCACGTGTGCCGTGTCTAGTCCACCTCATGTTATAAAGATTAAAGAAATTATGTGTTGCAAAAAGTGAATACTCATCACTCTCGGCTGAACTTGTTTAATGGCCCGATTTATTGAAATGACAGCATTTTGCAGACATCACATCTCATTTTGGTTGAATAAGAGAGATAAAGAGAGTCAGCGTGGGGGGGGTGAACTATATAGCATGGACTGTGACTCCGTCCCTCCCTCTTGCATTCCCTCTTTGACTATATAAAGGAGAGCTCAGCCTTCTTGAGTTAGCTGAGTCAGGCCAATCTGGAGACTTTCATTAGACCTGCAACTAGAAAGTGAACTTCACACGAGGTCCAATCTGACTCAGTGGACAGCTGGCTGAGTGCTCCACAGACTGTTGGAGACCATAGAAGTCGTCTGGTGGCCAAGTTTTGAGGCTTTTAAGAGAGAATTAAAGAAGAAAGGGAAGTTTTTAACTCTTTGTACAGGAGATGATGCAGAAGAAAGGCTTCTTCACCCAAAGGAAAGCAGCAGTGGCAATGTGCATTGTGCTATTAATGTTGGCTCAGCAGGTGAGTAAACTGTTTTATCCTCAGTAGTTTATAGTTTTGCTATTAAACTAGGAATAGATATTACAAAAACTTTTTTAATGTTTAAAAAGAAATGCAAAATTCAGAGAGAAGTTGGCTTACTTATGAACATTCGATTATGCAGAAAAAGCTACCAATTGGTTCCCTGAAGAGTATTTAGCATTATTTACAGAAATGTGAGGCTGAAATATTCCTCATCTAATCTGTACCAAAATCTGTGGCATTAATCCAGCTGCAGTCATGGTAGTTGTTCATATTCCATTTGGCTCTGTACCCACATATACTAATGTGCTTTTTTGTGTCCATTTGTTTTGACCAGGTTTGTGCAGGTTCGTTGCCACCACAGGCCCAGTACAGTTCTGACCAGAGTAAAGATTCAACGGGGGAACACAACATGCACACAGTGAGAAGGATGGTTCGAATGACCCCACTGTGGCGGATCATGAGCAGCAAACCATCTGGAGCTTTCTGCCAAAACAACTTTGAATGTTCCACAGGACTCTGCAGGTAAATGTGCTGGAAAAAACATCCAAAATGATGGGAAAATAACGGATATAACAAACCCCATAAAAAAGTAAAATGCAAAAATGTAAAAAAATTAAAAAAGATTTAAAAAGGACTGCCAGTAACTAGCTATATGATATTTTGACTGGCTACATTAAATAAATCATAATAGATCTAAATTTATTGGCTTGTTAGGTAAAGTTTCACCATAAGGCAAATACCAAAAAATGAAGACTTTAAAGTCTTTACCTTAAGTTATTCAATAAAATATTAAACAGATGTAACGCAATTAGCTAGCTAAATGGTTGGTGTATGTAAAGCAATTTCCTACTTAATTTCAAATCCCTGCTGGTTGGATCCTGTCCTTCATTTGTCATTAACTTAATAAAATACACCAATAATAGTTAATACATCCATGATGCTAAATTAGTTACAGCGCTTACTAACTAGCAAAAACAGTATAGAGGCTAAATTTTCTAAGCTAACGTTTAGCTTCAGCTAGCAAACTTTTGTAAATGACTTGGCTATCAGGCTATTTTTTTATGTCAAGTTTATATTGTTTTATCCTTATTATGTCAATTCACAGTATTTATTTTTTATACTTTAATATTACATATATACATACATATATATATTTTATTAACATTTAATGCTAGATTGTGTTCTTTCCTGCTGCCAAACTCACCACTTTGTATTTTGTTTCCCTGTGAAACAAGCTGATGGTTGTACAAATTTAGCAAAACCTTTGATGAAATTAAACATGTGTGTATTTGTTTTAGGGCCGGACACTGCTCAACAAACCAAGGAGAGCCTGCCAAATATTAAATGTCCAAGGACACAACCAGTGTGTTTATGAGAGTACAACCATAATCCCGATGGGTTCTGACTGGGATATGAACACATCCACATTTGTTTTTTATATATTTTTATGTTGTTTTTTGTTTTTTAATCAAAATTTGTATTTATGACCTCCGATATTTCTACACGACTACATAATCTATTACAGTTTGCTATTAAGTAAACTAACCATAAAATGGGCGCATTTTGGCCGCGAAGAACTGAAGACTTTTATCCCTGATCCTCAATGATAGTACAAATTTTAAACCAAAGAAGCATTTTTAAATCTCATAAGATGAATACTGCAGGTAACTGTGACCTTGAACTTAAGTCCAAATGATGTAATGGAGTCTGATGTTCAAACAGCTCTGTAACAAGGTTTTATTGACCATCGTGCTTTACTGATACGATATGAGAATGAATAGAGAAATAGAAAGAGCAGGGAGCAGGCAAAACAAGGAGTTTACACCATATTAGAGCTCTTAAATTTTAGATTGTCCCACATCTTTATCTTCTGTTGGCCTTGATAAGTTATCACAAGACTGTGGTGTTACGGCAGAAAATTATGATAGAAACACCCCTTTTATCTCTTGTATGTAATTTACAGGAATATGATATGCAGATATCACAAAACCCTTGCGATGTACTACTTTTGCAGACCCAGAAATGGACTTTTTAAAATCAAAGCAGCCATTTATATATATATTAAAAAAAAGACTAGAGTCAAATTTGAGTTGTGTAGTTGAAAATATCGACGGAAAATGTTCAGAAAAACACAAAATAATGTGAATATGAAAAAAAAAGAAAAGAAAAGAAACAGAGCCAATGGAGTAGGGGTTACAGATATATTCAAAGGGATGCTCAGGCTACACTTAAAAATGATATTTGTCTTTTAGGTCTATAATTTTGAGAGCTTAGCTCTAAATATATCATATATGTAGATGCTTTCATCCACATAATTCAGAGTAAATGCAAATTTCTTTAAACATATTCACATCTTAACTGCATGTACATTTGTATGATTATTTATTTTGTCTTTTGTTTGAATTTAAAAAAATGCTCCCTTTTTAGTTTCTCTTTGTTTTATTCCCCATTTCTTGTTAAATTTCTTTTGATTAATTTGTCACATTTACTGTTCAGCTTTTCCAGCATGGACTGAGTGTACAGTGAAGGACAGATTTTAAACGTAAAGCTGCACAGCCTCAATATTTGCACATCTTTTTCCTTAAATTGCAAGGCGGCTTTATAAATCCACTTGGACTCACCTGCAGTTTACTTCAAGCACGCAGCAGGTGGTTTCTGATATTTTGTACACTCAGCGTGTCTAAGAAACGTTTGAGTAGGATTGCACTTTCAAACCCAAATTATCTTTGTACTGTGTACTATTTACTGTACTGTTTAACCTTCGCATAGAGGACTGGATAAAAAGTGGAATTAAAGCATTGGAAAACAAGAATTCATTGTGTCAGTGGATTTATTTATTTTTTCTGATTTTGTTTAAATTTCTGGTTTTGAATATGAAATAAAACCACATTTTGTTCCTTTCACTATTGTGCAGATTCATTTTCACTTCAAATAGACTTTGAATATAAAGTGACGATTATAAAACACCAGAATAAAGGTCAACAAATGATATTTATTTTTATTTTTCTCAGCTCACTGGTTTCTTGTTTATATCTTGTGAACCCTAAACAGGATAAATTGTCTTTGTACAGGCTACATAAAATTCCTAGAACAGTTGGGATGTCTTGTTTTTAAACAAATATTGATAAATAATTTGCATTTAACTTTGACTGCAGGTCAACACACAGTTGTTGCTTATTTGAGTTTTACAGCCCAGTTCATTGACTTTAAACCTGAAATTTCCTAATATTTGACACATGGCAGATTCACATGGCAGATTAAATTTGTCCTATTCTCCTTATTTTTATCCTTGTTGAAATGCAGTACGAACAACATTAATGTGCCTTGCAAGACAAAGTTATCCCTCTTTTCCTTTAATTTTTTGGTCTTATGTTACGGACAAAATTGTGCCATTTTAAAAAAACGGGGGATGAGTGCTATTTCAGTGTTTCATTAAAGAATATATTCAAACTCACCAGCCACTTTGTTAGGTCCACCTTAGTAGTAGTAGGTCCCCTTATGCCTTCAGAGCTGCCTTAATTTCATGCATCCATCCATTATCTATACCTCGTCATCCAATGAAGGGTCGCAGGGAATCTGGAGCCTAACCCAACATTTTAGCAGGTGAGAGGCAGGGTACACCCTGGACAGGTCACCAGTCCATTGCAGACCTTAATTCCTGGTGTCATAAATTCAACAAGAAGTTGGAAACATTCCTCAGAGATTTTGCTCCATATTGACATTAAAGCATCACAGAGTTGCTGCAGATTTGTCGGCTGCATTCATGATGAGAATCTCTCGCGTTCCACCACATCCCAACGCTGCTCTGTTAGATTAAGATCTGGTGACTGTGGAGGCCGTTTGAGTCCAGTGAACTCATTGTCATGTTCAAGAAAGCAATTGGAGATGATCTGAGCTTTGTGACATGGGGAAGATGCTACACTGTGGTAATAAAGGGATGAAAATGATCAGCAACAATACTCAGGTAGGCTGTGGTGTTTAAAACGTGCCACGTTCGTACCTAAGTGTACCAAGACAATATCCCCCACACCATTTAACCACCAGCAGCCTGAACTGTTGATACAAGGATGTTTCCATGTTTTCATGTTCATTCATTCATTTTCCATATTGCTTATTCCAATTCAGGGTCCTGGAAAAACTGGAGCCTATTCCAGCAATTAGCAGGCAAGAGGCATTGCAGGTTCAAGAAAGAGACACAAAGAACCACTCACACTCAATCCTATTTAGAATTTATCAAACAATCCCCCTAAAATTCATGTCTTTGGACGGCGGCGTACCCAGAGAGAACCAGCCAGTGAGTAACAGCAGGTTAATTTAGCTGCATTAATGTACACTGATATTTTTTTAAAAGTTGCAAAATACCAAAAAGCTCATTTCAGTATTTAGTAGTTTAAATGCATTTCAATAATGTATGTAAACGTAGGACTTATTCAACACTCAACCACATTATCTTGTTATGTATATTTGTATTTATGGCTCTGTCTGAATAGTACCTTGGCAGTTTTTGAGAGATGTATCCATAAAAAAAACAATCACAGTGTATATACATAGTTGCTGACTCAGCACATCTCTGTTCTCATAAATGTGCATGACATATTTGTTCCAGCTTGGCTTAACTAGACACTATAAAACTTCAGTGACTCATATACAACATGTGCTGCAGGGTGATGATAAGAGACCACAGCCTGGAGAGCTCTCTGACTCTTCTGCTTTACATTTTTTATGCGCTGTCACTGTTCAAAAGTCGAGCGGCTGCTGTTATAATGTTCAGTCTTTCACAACAATAAGAATGAGCCAAGTGTGTGAACAGTTATAGTCCTGTTGAAAACTCCTCATAAAGAATTTTCCTGCCTTCTTGTAGGGAGACCCTAAATACCAGCAGAGAATGAACTAGTTTATCTTCCCAGTGAACTTTGGCCTCATTATTTCTTACATTATTTGGTTCAAACATCAAAGAAGGTGTTATCTATCCTTCTTTTCAGTAAACTGAACAGATTCCTCGAACAGATATCTTAACTACATCTTAACTACATGGATTGTTAAGTTCTGAACATTCTTATAGGACACTGTTTTCTATGGGTCAATATATGTGTTGTGTATTCAGACAAATAACACAATTATCTTAGAAGGTGAGAGTATTTTCCCTGAAAAAGTTATTTTCCTTATTACTTTTCACTCAACCTCTGAAAGTATATTCCTCTTTTCTTAATTAATGTATTTAATCAATTCAGTTTTTTTCAGTTAAGAATATGTTGATCAGTTGTGAGATTGTAGTGATCGTTAACCATAAAGGGAAGGACATGGTCAGGTAGGCTGTGATGTTTTAAATGAATACTCAGTTGGTAATAAGGGTCTCAAAGTGTGCCAAGAAAATATTTCCCACACCAACACACCACCAGCCTGAAATATTCATACAAGTTAGGGTGGATCCATGTTATCATGTAGTTTCCATCTAGAAATCAGTCAATCTATCTATCAATCTATCAATCTATCAATCTATCTATCTATCTATCTATCTATCTATCTATCTATCTATCTATCTATCTATCTATCTATCTATCTA
>JBAMHW010000005.1:23495288-23509313 GCA_037177495.1 Rhadinocentrus ornatus | reverse complement strand
GACCCCTCGAAGATTTCTAAGTGGGAGAACTTGCAAAATAGCAGGGTGTTCAAATACTTATTTTCCTCACTGTATATTTATATCAATCCCCACTTTAAAAAGCAAGGCATTTAAAGTCCCCCACACAAGATTAATTAAGTCTTAATAAAGTTTTTTTTTTTTTTTTTACTCTAAAATCTATAATTCTTTACAGGAATACTGTGTTCACAGTCATAGTGGTGAATTATTGAGGCAGTTTTAAATTATTTTTGTGTTTTGTGTCATCTGTTCTTTTATTTATTATATTTCATATATTTATTTACCTTGTTCAAAAGGTGGAGAAAGCAAATGAACATATAAAGTATTATTGTACTTTATATAATATATTCATCATCCTGGTACAGCCATTAAAAATAAACTGAAAAATAAAGGAATAAATCAAATCAAAGAACAAAAAAATTCAAAGTATGTTGAAAAAAAAATTAATAAAAAAAAGTTGGTGACTCTAACATTACTTTTGGTTTGCCTGTTACTTTTACATAATTAAAAACTGATCAACCAAGCAGCAGTTTACATGATAATGTGAATGTGCTGCGCACCATCTGCTGGATGTCTCTACCCAGTCCTCCATGTCACTGAACTTCCTGAACTCTTTAATCTTTTATAACTTAAAGTGAAATATTCACCCACTTTACCCACCGTACATTCAACAGATGAATAATAATACACAAAAAGCTAATTTTTCATAGGAAGCAGTGAATTTCTTGAGCTTTCAACCATGTAAAACCCTTCAATATAAAGTTTATTTATCAGACTCTATGAGGTTATGAAGAGAATTTTTAGATTCTGAAACAAAGAAAACATTTTGACAAAAACATTGATTAAAAATAAATAATTATTTTATTAAACACACGAGTTTTCATCTTCACGTAAACTGGCTAAATCTATTTATTAAACAACTTGTGGTTTAGAACGAACAGAAGTGGCTTTGATTAAAGAATGTTTCTACAGGCAACAAGCAGTTTGTTCAAATGGTTCCGATGTGATTTTTTCTAGCTCACATGGAGTGTTTAAAAAAAAAAGATTGATGTTAGCTTGTTCTTCATCGACATTCATCCTTTATTCCCCCTTCAACAGTTTAGGATGAGATGTGTTCAAAGTCATGCAAAATAGATGAGTGTGGGCAGTGAATTGTTTACTGCATTCATACAAAGATACACATTAACTCGTCTTCATCGCATTCCATAGCAGCTACGCATAAATTCTACAAGCTAATGATTTTCAATAGATCAATGCAGTAAAAACTAATAATGCATCAGAAAAATGTTGCTTTATGATGATGTAATTTCAGTGTTACTTTGCATAGTTAAAAACAAAACAAAAAAGCATTCCTGAAGTGCAATATTACAACATTTAATAAATCTGCCACACAAATGTGTCCTGTTTAAGACATTGCTACATCACCTCCCTTTCATTTTTCATTAAAACCTACAGAATAAATCGATTTTATATATATTATTTTTTCTGTCTTTCAATTCATACATTGCAGGCTACAGCACGTCAGACTGAAGGTAGACTACTGACACTGAGCTACATTTGTACCATGTATGGTGATAAATCAGATTAAGTTAGAACAAAATCATCTTATTCAATCAGTGATCACAAATGTAGGTTTTACGAGCGAGAGGAAACTAAAACATTTAGAACATGACTCATTAAAATGATTTGAGGACGGATATGAATCTGTTTCTAAAAAATTTCATGAAGAGGTCATCATTCTCGGGACAATATCTTACAGAGCACCTTTCCCAAAAACCACTTAAAAAAAAAAAAAAAGGGTGGGGGGCCTCACATAATGACCCATGTTATCTTAGCTGATATCTTCCTTACTTTCTTGTCTAATATATATGTTAACTCTTTGTTGTTTTCACTCACACATACATGGTCATAATATGTATTAATCTGCAGCTGGGAATACGATCCAAACACATGCAGTCTTAGTGTCCAGCTAGTTATCTTTTAGTTGGCACCATTAAACATTCGTGTCCCGTTTCGTGTTTTAATTTAGATGTTGTGTTGTGTTTTTTTTGTCAGAACGACAAATAAAGTATTAATGCTGCGATAAAGAGGCTGCCTTGAGGCCAAGACCCTGCGGATGCTGCATAGTAAACCTGCGTAAATGCTCCTTTAAATGTAAACTAAGAGAACAAAAACAAAATTAAATCTGTTTGTGCCGTTAAAGCTAAATAGTCTGAAAATGCCATCAACACCTCACTCTGTATTAAACACACGGTGATTATGTAAATCTTATGGTGTCTTCTCACTGCACAGCGCATGATCCGCTGGGCAGGAAGTCCTGCACGTACACCGCCACCGCCTTTGTGAGGTAGGTCATGCTCCCAAAGCGGCCACTGGGGGCGCTGTCGTACAGCAGCCTGCACACTCCTGTGGCTGGGTCCTTTTCCAGGATGTGCTCCTCGGCTCCCAGGTCCTTCTGCAGGAGACGAGAAAAAAAAACTTGTCTGAGTGAGTTGCTAAAATGTGTATGCTGGCATTCTGAGTTATGTGTGCTGATACTAACCTGATCCTTGTAGAACATCTCGTTGGCCTGCTGGACGATCCTCTCCACATGGATGATGGAGCCGATGCTCGGGATCTCCACGTCAGCCAGCATGGTGAGGACCAAGATGGCCTCCACCAGCAGCTGACGGTACTCAGGCTGAGGGACTCGGTTCAGAACCGTTTCCACGTGAACAGAGAACTTTATTTCTCCTGGGGTCATCTATAGGTGGAAAAAAAAGATAATAGATCAATATCCGTTCGTATCCATGTTCTCTCCATACAGAAAAGTCATTACTGCCATAAAATGATTTAGGAAGTAAAAGTACTGTTTACAGGTGGAGGAAGAAGAGGAGTCTGTGGTTTTGGATGCTGTTTGTTGAGAAGTTTGAGAGCAAAAACTTAACAAATATAGCATCAAACATGATAATCTGTGTGGATAATGTTGAAGTGACGAAGCAAATCAGACAAAGAATAAAACAAGAATAAATGTTGTGACATGGTGCATTATCCTGCTGGAAGTAGCCATCAGAAGATGCTACACTGTGGTCATAAAGGGATGGTCCTGGTCAGCAATGATACTCAGGTAGGATGTGCTGGTTAAACCATGCAATGTTAGTAGAAAGGGATCCAAAGAAAATATATCCTCCACACCACTGTGTGCATGGTTCACCAGCAGCCTGAACCATTGATCCAAGGCAGGATGGATTCATGCGTTCACCAAATTTTGACCCTACCATCTGAATGTGGAGCTGAAATGGAGACTTATCAGACCAGACAACGTTTTTCCATCTTCTGTTGTCCAGTGTTTGTGAGTCTGTGTGAATTGTAGCCTCTGTTTTCTGTTCTTAGCTGACATGAGTGGCTCCCGGTGTGGTCTTCTGCTGCTGTAGTCCATCTGGTTCAAGGATTGGACGTGTTGTTTGTTCAGAGATGCTGTTCTGCAGACCTTGGTTGGAACCAGTGCTTATTTGATTTTCTGTTTCCTTTCAATCCCCTCCAGACAACTGCTGCCCACTACATATTTTCCTTTCTTCAGACCATTCTCTGTAAACCCTAGCGATGGCTGTGTGTTAAAATCCCAGTAAATCAGCAATTTCTGAAATACTCAAACTGACCATCTGTTTCAAGGTCACTTTCTTCCTCATTCTGATGCCCAGTTTAAACTTCAGCAAGTCATCTTCACCATGTCTACTAAATGTGTTAATTAGACATTTGTTGAAACAATCACTGGTAACAAGCTTCTAATAAAGTGGCCAGTGAGAGTATTTACAATGTTAGAAACGTAGCAGTGTTGGCTAACCTGAGTCCTCAGCTAGACTTTGTGCTGGTAATGTCAGATAAAACTTGTTGCTGATCACCAGCTGCAACAAGTTTCACAGAATTGGTTTCTTAGGTTTGTCACTTAGGATGTTTTGGCTTGTTTTAGTCATATTTTCAGTAGTAAATAAAACCCACCATGAGGACACATTAACAGGGTCAAAAACTTGACTGACAGAAGATGCATCTTTTTAAAAATCTGATAAAATAATTTAATAATGCACTTTTGAATGTTTTATCCATTATCTCAAAGAAACACCTCAATCGTTTAGTTCTTGACTTTCTTTTTACATTTTCTACCAATAAAGATGGATCCAGAAAATGTGATGAGGCATTTTTCTAAAATTTATCTTGGTAAAGATTCTGTTCCAAAAGCTAAATTTTGGCTCTTGAAAATAATGAATTTATTTATGACTGTTACCTAAAGGTAGATACACATAAAGTATCACCCGTACACTGGTGGTACATTTGGACTGGATACCAGTAAAACCAAAAACCCAAATGTTTGCATATTAATTATGAAAAAGAAATAGACAAAGAAATGTCCTGAAAAACTTTGTTTGCCTAATTTTCATGCAAACAAACAGGAATGTGGCTGATGTCTCACCTCTCTGGTGGTAGAAGATGGAAGAACAAATCCCTCTATGGACAGGCCGTGGCACTGAAACATGATGGATTCACACAAATATTTTAGTCAAAGTTTCCTTTTATCTAATTAAAGCTGCATAAAGTCCTTTATAAGTTTTTTCTAAAGACTCTGTTTTTGTCTGTGCTGGGTGACAAAACTCCATAGAATGACACCCATATAATTAGGAATAACACAGGCCTGCCTGAGTAAATCAGACACAGTTTAGGTTATGAGACTGGCATCGACCTTCTTAAAAAAAGTTTTTAGAAAACAAACACAAGTCCAGACGTTTTAAATAACTTTGGAAACAGTGTTAAATCTAAAAATCCAAACCGAAAACTAGTCATTTTCAGACCTTCTGCAGGATCTTCCAGACTTTTTGGTAGAAGCCGACGGGCACTCGGTTCAGCGCTCCGTCCAGCCTCCTCCTGCGCAGCCACTGGCCTTGTCTGGTATCCTTGGCAACCGGAAAGCTCTCTGGAATATCGAGAGATTCTACTGACGGCAATCCGTACCTCTGAACAGTGAGGGTGGGGAAAAGAGACAAGTCATTTTCAGCTCTAACTGCAGTAGAGGAACAGCGCCCTCTATCTGTTTTGAGGAGCAATGCAAGGACAAAGGCAAACATCAGACACAGGGTGCTTTTCATTACGCCAACTTGCACTTTCACGACTCCTCTCGTTCCTCATCTGCCTACATGGGAGAGCTTCCAGTCCCATAGATTCCACTCGAGTAAAAAGGAGAGGGGAAGTTTCTCTGGCAGCGTAAAGATTGATAAAGGGATTTTTTTCTTTTGAGGTGCGTTTCATCGAGTGGTGCGACACATACTGATGCTATGGATCTAATTAGAATATTTTTTCTTTATAACCCTGAGCTCATGTATTTAGAATCCGTCTGGTGGCATGAACAGAAAAAATACCAATCCGTGGTCACAGACTACTATAATTAACCTGTAGCCACATGTTAGTTATGCATTAGAACTTATGGCTAGCAGCCATGTAATGTGGTTAATTTTTATTAAATTCAATTTTACTGTTATCTTGGGATAAATTATAATGATGTAACTGAAACACATGATGCAAGCACTTCATGACGGAGTCAAAGAGAAATGTCAGCATCATGAAAAGCACCCATAGTGGCTTATTACACGAAGAGTTTAGAGTTGTGTGTCCCCCTCAACCTTTTTTCCACCTCATTTGAAAAAACCTCAACAACAAACAAAAAGATAAATCCAGGAATAAATTTTGGATAAATCCAGATGAAAGCAAGTCTTTACCCCAGATTCGGTGCTTTCTATGTCCAGTGACTGAGCTTGCACACCCTGAGAGTCAAAGAACAAAAATAGAAAAGAGGGGAAAGAAAAAACAAACAAAAAGATGGACAAAATGAAATAGTGTGACATGAAAAAAATGGAGCGAATGATGGATCCAGTGGAGTCGCAGCATGCATAAATCCAGATCAGGGTGTGAAATGACTGGAGCTAAAGGCGGAGCAGAGCAAATTACCTGCAGGAATTAAACTCAAGTTATTCTGAAAACCATTAAATATGAGCAAAACAAACTTTATTCTTGATTTCTAAATAAAAAGAAATTGTAAAAAGTTTCACAACAAATATGGTGTTAGTTAACTGAAGCTTTTAGCTTGATTAGGTGAATTCCATCTGGCAAAAAAGGGCCAGGGTTAGGGTTAGGGTCAGAAAATGACTTTGCTTCACTGTTTTAAACTGTCGATTTCAAACAATTAATCTGTGCATCAGTGATTGAAAGCCATGGTTAACTGTAGCTGTGGTGTAAAATACACAGTAAGCACTGTGATTTAGAGGTTTAAGGCAGCCAAAGTGATTTCTCATGAATTAAAACCCATGGATTGTACTCATTTTCAGCTTACAAGTGGACATCAGAGGCTGGTCGAGCTGAAATTAAGAAAGAAAACCCACTCTTTGTAAATAAAAACAAGTTACTTCTTTTCTAGAGACACAAACTAGGTGCTGGTTCTGGATTAATACCAGTGTGGAATTGGTAACAAGTTTCTTCTTTTCACAGATCAAAGAGTCACAAATAAAGTCAACTGTACACGTCTGAAGAAATCTTCACTCTACATCTGTTTCTTTCTTTTTTTTTGTTAAAGATGGTACGCAGCATTTATGAATTTGTTTTTCACAGCAATCCCATCCTCATTTCGTCATGTTCTTGGTTTTAAACCAACTTGAAGCCAACTGGAAACTGAGATTTTTAGCCATCAAAAGACAATGAACTGATTTAACATTACCCAGCAACTCTAAACCAGCTCTACCACTGCCTAAGGGGTTGAAAAAGGCGTCCAGGAAGCATTCTCATCCATCCACCTCATCTGGCTCCTCTTGATGCGGAGCAGCAGCGACTCTACTCTGAGCCCCTCCCGGAAAACCGAGCTTCTCACCCTGTCTCTAAGGGAGAGCCCGGCCACCCTGCGGAGAAAACTCATTTCGGCCGTTTGTATTCGCGATCTCGTTTTTTTAGTCACTACCCACAGCTCGTGACCATAGGTGGAAATGTAGATCAACCGGTAAATCGAGAGCTTTGCCTTTTAGCTCAGCTCCTTCTTCACCATGACAGACCGATGCAGAGTCCGCATCACTGCAGATGCTGCACTGATCCGCCTGTCGATCTCCCGCTCCATCCTTCCCTCTCTCATGAACAAGACCCCAAGATATTTGAACTCGGGACTTCATTCCCGACCTGGAGAAAACATTCCACCCTTGGTTGGGTCCATAGTTTGGATTTGGAGGAGCCAATTCTCATCCCAGCCGCTTCACACGGCTCAAAATTCTGCCATAGAAGTCATGAACAGAATCGTGACAAAGCGCAGCCTTTGCGGGAGTCCAACACTCAGTGAAAGCAAATCCGACTTACTGCCAACAATACGGACCGAACTCAGCGACCACCAAAACTGTGCTTCGCTTAGCCTATAGCTTAGCTGATACCGATCAAAGACCCAGTAGGACTCCTCCTTCAGCTTGACGGCATCCCTCACTGTTCGTGTCCACAACAGGCACCAATCAACCTCACGTCCACAGCTCCGGTTGGCTGCCTCAACAATAGAGGCGTGGAAACACCTTCTGACTCCAATAGCTGGCCCTTCATCACACCGTGATGCTTTTCAGCTGCTATCAACACACAGCACAGGTAGGATGTCTGCTGTCCAGGTTAATGATAAATACTTAACACCATCAGTTTGTCCTGGATTTCTAATTTGGCACCATTGATTAATAACAGATTCATTTACAGCATAAACAAATCCAGTGATGGCTCAGATTTCTTTTTGTGATCATCATCTTTAAGGGATTAGTAAATCTACCTGAAAAACAAAAAACCATAAGAAATACACACACAAACACTCACGGCACCTGTTTGAACAGATAAAAAGCTTAAATCTTAAAGCTTTAAGAATAAAGTAAATTTTCTTTCATTCACACGTCATTGGTGGCAGAAATTTTAACCACAAATCTCCCCCAGTGCAGCTCATGCTTCTCTTTTGTCCCCCACAATGACTTTTCCCATCAACCCCCAGCAAGGTGAATTAGCACCCAGTTTAACCCTCATCACCTTACTCTGGTCCATGAAAGACAACCTGTGCTCCAGCTGTAAAAACACAAAGGTCATTTAATCAGAGTTTTAAATGAGGTCAGATGCAGCTTCCTCTTCTTCCTGAGCAGCTGCTGAGTTTAATTCTTAACTAGCCCGGTTATAAAATCAACATTAAAATGCAACAAATGTCAAATTGTGAAGGAAAAATTATAAAGTTTGGTGCAAGCGGGTGAGCTTTAAGCTTCTTACCATCTTCATGTCACTCTTAAGTTTGCTGATGCCAGCTCTCTCACTTTTTGTAGCGCCAACGTTACCGAGGTGATGGATGGAGATGGCAGGGCTGACGCCGGCGTCCACCTCTCTCACTGTGGAAGATAAAGCAGAAATCACACACTCCTATTTTTCTTGTGATCACATTGTTTAGGCTTCCTTTTCTTTAGACTAGCAGTGTGGAGTTATCTGGACAGAGAATGGGGACAAAAGGCAGAAACATAAAAAAAAAGCTTCAGAAATTCTTGTAAAAAGCCAGGAGGACTATTCCTGAAGACGATTTGAAGGAACTACAAGAAAAGGGGTGTAAGGGGGCTTAGACTGTACTGAAAAGTAACTTTTATTATATTAACTGGGAAACTTGTTTGAGCAGGATAAACTCCATTTTTTTATTTGCACGAAATTCCCATTTTTCTGGCATTACATAAAGAAATGAGTGGTTCAAGACTTTTGCACAGTGCGGTAAAAATATTACAAATCCCGTGCATTACACCGAGTAGTAAAGCTAATGGAGAGAACATCAGCTGCTGTGTAACAAAGTCCATGTTTGGTTTGGATGTTGCACGAGGAGGACTTACCACTGCGCTGCACTCCAAACTCCTTCCCACTGAGGATGTGGTGCAGCAGATTCTTCAGTTCAGATGGACTCAGACTCATGAGACTCTCTGTGGCCTCCTCTCCTACAAACACACACACATGATCCCTGGTAAATAAATAAAAAAACTTGAACATATAATGTGCAGGGTCTGCACTGACACATAGTCTGGAAAAGGAAACCTGGAATTTTTTACCCCCAAGAACTTTACTGTAACACAAAACACAATAATTGAAGCGATATCTGTTTATGAAATGACAGGTCACTGTTTTGTAGCAAATAATCTGCCACAGCTTTACAAACTTAAAACCGTAGCCTACATTTACAAAGTATTCATTAAACATTTCTGCTCTTTGGTTGTTGCGATCTAGCATGCGCTTGCTTTAAAGAGAAAGCTGTGTGAGCCTCGAGCTGTTGGTAGATCCGCTCATCTGCTTCCAACATGACAATAGCCCATAAGTGTCTGTTATTGGCGGATTAATAGATTGCTCGTTAACTAGACGGGCGGAGCCTCACTGCACTCTCCCTCGCTAGATAAGAAGGAAAAGTGACCGTGTGTGTTCATGCACCAGTGAGTATGTTTCATCTGCTACGGTTTAATATTTTTATTTCAATTGGATAAGGCTGTTGCTGCAATATGCCCGAGTCTGCCTCAGCAGGCTCGAACAGAGCAGTTTTCGCATGTTAGCTTACATTGTAGCTTATCATATTATTTCTCCATCATGCTGTTCCGTAACCTCGGCTGTTTTTTCATGCCGAATATGTTATTGTAATTATTATGGTGTTGGTTGTGAATTGTACACCAAACTAATGGCTAATTTGCTGTCATGTTATGTTTCTGCTTCAGAAACCACTCATTCGAAAATACCTACGTAGACCCTACTAATAAGCCTAAAGATGGTCATCTCCTTGTTTAACTACAAAAAATAATTCAAGTTCAAGCAAGCCCCTTATCTTTATGCATTCTGACCGATGCACCCTTGGTTGCCACAATAATAAACCATAAGAAGAGTACAGTCCTAATTCACACATCCAGCCCACATTAGCACACATATCAACAAGTTATTACATTATCTGTTAATCCTCGAGATCCAGCACAGTGCAGGAATACTTTTAGCCCTGAATGTGCAAACATTCACCGCTGATGTCTAATAAGTTGTTTATATTCAAGTTAAAAAGCAACATTATAAACCAGATTTTTGTTTATTTTTTTACTTGTCCTGTCCAGCATTGTAGAAAACAGAATAATTGTCTGGCTGCTGTGTTATGAGGCTGTGTGTATTTCTTTATTTGTATATATATATTTTTTTATCTCATTTATTTAGTATTATGGGATTTGTGTCTTGCTGGACCTGACCCGAGGGGATAGAAGAAAAAAAAAAGAAAGACAAAGAGGACAGAAATGGAGAGAAGTAAAAAGCAAAGTAAAAAAAAAAAATAGTAGAGGCAACTATATAGTGGATAGAAGCAATGAACCTTTAAATCAACTTAACACCAGACAACCAACTGCTACACCTGTACAGAAACACAACAGACAATTTCCTACAGCTTTTACAGGTAAAATTTGCTGACGGCAATCCCAGAGCACAAACCCAAGCCACCCCACCTCTAAGACTACCCCGGATCCGCCCCGAGGGCAGCAGAGGAAGGTCCCAGAGTAAGGCCCGATCACGGGGCACAGGGCCCAGCGGACCACGAGCGGCAGCCGCCGACCCCGCCAGGCACCGGCCATCCAGGACGGCCAGAGTGAAGGGCCCCAAGCCCCAAGAGCCCCGCCCCTGCATGAAGCATGCACACATTTGACATTTTTAACTTTTAAGGTTTCTAAATTATTAAAAAGTGTATTTTTATCTTCTTTTGAACCACAAGTGAGGGTGTATAAATTTTAAAAGTTTTAAAGTATGTTTAACAACACATACAAGCCTTCTCCTTTTGATGATGAGGTTCTGTAAGACATCGTTTACTTCTGACCTGTTTCAGCTGTTAAACACGGTACAAAAACCACCTCCTTACGCCCTACAAATACATGTTAAAGCTTATAAATTATTCTCATCATTTTTTTGTACAGTAGAACTTCTGTTTTACTTTTAGATTAATTCAGCTAACAGCACCGGTGCTGAAGGATGAGAAGATGGATGTGAAATATTTTACTATTTTAGCATTTCGATCACTTCCATTGCAGCTGGAGAAAAATAGTGTGCAAAAAGACTAGAGATTCAAATAAGTCCTAACATTATATACCCAATTCTGTTTCATCTTGGGCAAATTATTGTGTTTTGGATTTAGAAACGTTTCAACAGTATCATCTACTTCCTGTCTCACCCGAGCAGTTGAGCGACTGAGCAAGTTCAGTCGCCATGACCTGGATGATGAGGCCGATTCGTAGCCTGAACATCTCACTGAACAGATTTGGCTGAGTCCTGATGCTCATAGCCAAGTACACCATGATCTCCTGGTGAGGAAGGAGGAAAAAGGACAAGCTGAAGGATGAATACAGAAGGGCTGATTTAAACAAGATTGCAGAGAATTTTTACCACACCTGAGTGAGAATGGCCACACTGATGTTGCCGTCGCTGGCCTCATCGATGAGGGCAGCCAGCTGGTCCAGAGGTATCGGAGCAGTGATGGTTTTCTCTCTCGGTTCAGGAGGAAGTCCCACGGTCAGGTGCTTCTGGTGCGCCAGCAAATCAGAGCACGCCTGGTGAGACATCAAGACCAATTAGAGAAGAGTGCTGGAAAATATCACTCATTCCTCCATTTTTGTTGAAATTTCATCTCCCGTCTACTTCCTAGAGTCCTCTCCAGCATCTTCATGTCTGTTTTCAGTTGACTATTTTCTCTGTTTTTACAGAACTTTGTACCTTTTCATCCAATATTTTTCTTTTTTTTAATTAGAGATCAATCTATTTTGTTGGAATATAACAAACAGCCAAGCTAGCATCTGATGCTATAGTGGTATATTATATTCTCTGTAAAAACAAACTATTCACATTTTGTTTCACTATTCAATAGAAATCCATGAATAATAACAATCAAGCAGTGATCTGTTTGAGTCACCTAGCAGGTACACATTAGCGCTTCGTACCGAGTCCAGCTCCTCCACCTTCTTCTTCAGCATGCCTGAAATCATCCTGATGAGGCCCCAGTGTTTGAGATCACCTGCTTTCTCGTACAGGTCAGTGAGCAGAGATCTGACCGTGCTGCCTTTACCGTGAAGCTGAGTGTCCCAGTCCATACCCCTAACACAAGACAAGAGGGTTTGTGTTGTGTTTTTTTTTTACTAGTTTACGAACTTCCTGACTAAAGTTGTTGTAGAAAATGTAAAGAAAAACAGAATGAGACAGGTTACAATTTCCTGAAACACATAAGCTCATCTCGTCTCATCTGAATCTGCTCTGGCGTTTGCTCCTTCGTAACATTTATATGAGGACAAGATGTGTGTCTCACTTGTCTTTGAAGAGGATGTAGAGTATATCTGCCTGGTCCTGGAGATTTTTCGTGTCTTTTAGCAGCTGAACCAAAGCGCTGTAGTCGATGGCTCCGCTGGCGTCTCTGGGGATGCCGCTCGAGACCGTTATCTGCACCTCTGGACCCTGGATAGAACCACATGGAGAAACAGATTGAGAGAGAAGCAGGAGATGAAAGGTTTACATAGCATGTGAAAACAATTGGGGGGGAGAGTGGAAGGGAATAAAGAGGAATAATAACCTTAGTTTCCTCGTGGACAGAGTTTTCTGGGACATTCAGGTTTAGTGACGGCTGACGAGAACGAAACAGCTTGTTTGGGAGGTACATGTTGACGTCTGACAGAAAGATTATATCATCCTCTCAGAACCCAGAAGATAATGTTTCATTTACATCAAAGTTCTGGTAAAAGTCTGATTGACTCTCAGATGACTGGTTCACTCACTCTGTATGTTGAGCTCTTGAGCCTTGTTCATCAGAGAAACCATCTCCTTGGTTTTAGTGGCCACAGCCTTGAATCTACTCAGACCTCCCAGCTGACGTTTGGGCTTCTTGGGAGCAGACTGGGCCAACAGGTGGTCCAAGTACTGGGCAAGGTCGTCGGCTTCTGGAGGGGGAGGCAAGGACAGAATAAAGAGGATGAAGGATGAAACAAATAAGCAAACATAGTCTAAAAATAAAACTTCACCTCACAGATGTTTGTTTACTGAAAATAACTACAACATTAAAACTAAATAACCAGAATTTTCTCAATTTAGATTATTTTGATAAAGATTTAATGCAAATATGTTATTTTGCATCATTTATTAAAATGTAACATGCAGCTTTTAGAGGTTTGTTCAAACAAATCTGACTAAATGTAATAGTGTATAAATACAACTTGATAAAGATTTCACATCTATATCCATACATAGTCTGTTTACAGAGAAAGGTCTAAAAAAGAGAAAATATCCAGTAAACAGCAGTTGTCTGGACCAGAATGATTTGTTGATGTCAGAGGAGAATGCCAGACTGGTTGGAGAGAATAGAAAGGCAACAGGAAGTCTAATAGCCACTGGTTCCAACCAAGGTCTGCAGAACAGCATCTCTGAACACACAACACGTCCAACCTTGAAGCAGATGCGCTACAGCAGCAGAAGACCACACCAAGTGCCCCTACCAACAGCTAAGAACAGGAAACTGAGGCTGCAATTCACACAGACTTACCAAAACTAGATAATAGAAGATGGAAAAAATGTTGCCTGGTCTGATGAGTTTCCATTTCAGCTCCACCTTCAGATGGTGGGGTCAGAATTTGGTGGAAACAACATAAAAGCATGAATCCATCCTGCCTTGGATTAATGGTTAAGGCTAACTGTGGTGCAATGGTGTGAGAGATATTTTCTTGGCACACTTTGGGCCCCTTAGTACCAACGTGGCATGGTTTAAACACCACAGCCTACCTGAGTTTTGTTGCTGACCATGTCCATCCTTTTATGACAGCAGTACAAGGTAGGTAGTGAAGAGGAGAGGGGACCTCTGGCAGAACTACGCACCATAATCTGCAAGAGGCTGATGATCATGAGCAGGGCTGAGTGGCACAGGAGGAGGAGGAAGGAGAGATCCAGGAAGCGGGCTGCCTTCCTAGCAAACCCATTTGGGTT
>JBAMHW010000005.1:23478841-23491932 GCA_037177495.1 Rhadinocentrus ornatus | reverse complement strand
CCCTTGGAAGAGCAAATCTGTCCGGCAAAATATGGCACACAGACCACCATTCTGTATGTTAAGACGCTGGACAGGACGGGGTTAAAAAAAAAATAAAATAAAAAAACTACCACAGTACTACATGATAAATAAAGAAAATAGGATAATGATAATATGAAAAAGTACAACAGTACAGTACCTGTAGAGAGACATACCAACACACAAACATTAACTAGATCTAGTTTGAAGCAGATGGAGAGATGAGCACGTTTGTAAGCATGCATGTGTGACCATGCAACAAGGATGAAATGTGTGCTTGCAAGAGGGCCGTGACCACGCCGCACCCCGAAACACCATGAATAAAATTAAAAAATAAAAATAAAAAAAGAAAATGGAATTGCTGCAATCAAGCCTTGATGAGATAAATGCATGAATACATTTTTCAGCACTTCTTTGAGACAGAATGATCCATATCTGTGGCAATACTCCATAAATAAACAAAAGCTGCTCGATATCTGCTTAATATGTGAAAGAAAAGATATGTCCTGTGTTTTTCACAATTGCACTAGAAGCCAACAAGGTGATGTTCAAACTAAGTGTATGCTTTGGCAAAGGATCTCTGATTGTTTAAAGATCCAGAACAATAGTATCAGAGCTCATCCAGACCTTCACCTCAGATTTCATTGATAAACAAAGCTGGGTATCATCAGCATAACAATTTTTTATGAAGATGTCACCTTAAGGAAGTATGGATAGTGAAAAACAATAATGGTACAAATTAGGAACCCTGTGGAGCACCATAACTGACTCTTGTTTACACATCAAACTGGAATCAACTAATTTCTAGATTTACTGGTTATAGTGTTTGTAATAGGTCAATATGTAAATGTCAACAGTGTCAAATGCAGCACAGACACAGGACCATTTTCAGAAGCTATGAGGAGATCATTTGTAACTTTTAACGAATACAGTTTCTTTCTTTCATTTTTTTGGGCTCTAGTGGTCTTTGTTTTAATAGTAGCTGGACAGGAAAGGGATTCGGAGAGAGAGAGTGCAGGGAATGACCTGCAGCAAAGGGCCCCAGGCCGTGACTGGAACTTGGACTGAGGAGCTGTAGCCTCTGTAAATGGGGCTGTAGAGCTACATATCGCCACTACAAATACAACTTTAGTAATGTAAAATGCTCTAAATCCAGACTGAAAATTCTTTAGTAAATAAGCATTTAATTTAAGCAACATTCACCTTGCTCCTCCATAATATCCATCCTGTAACTTCTTCAGAGTGGCCAAGACAGCAGGATCCAGGTTTGTGTAATCTTCAGCTGGAGCACAAAACCAGTTTTTAAAATGATTTCTACAACAGACTAAACGTGTTTGATAATCAGAGGACATGCAGAAGCTGCAGGGACTGTGTTCGAGTCAGTGCTCACTCAGCATGGTTTGTGAAATGGGGAAAGTAACTGTCGGTCGTCCAGTTATCCTCCATCTGGATGACAGGTAGGCGATTTCTGTCCTGAGCATCTCTACGATCATCTTGTTGTCCAATGCCATGTAGAATTGCTGGTGGTCGATGAACTGGAAGGTTACAGGAGTCAAAACAGAGGTAAAGGTCAGAAAACGTGGTGAGTTCTAATCAATTTCAGCTTATATTTAGGTATTTATTTGTTTATTATTTATTTGTATTTAAGGTCTCAAACATTAATGGATAAGTTGTCAGGCTTCATTACAACCTACAGTTTCCCGAAATGAACAACAGGATATATTAGGATGACTTAGTGTAAGATGTAATGAAGTCAACTTGAGCTATCATAAATCGCCTACTAAAAGTTTAATTGGTTACCAGGCAATATGAAACACAGCTGGAAAATGGACATGTAACGCTATGTCCAGCTCCACTTCTGTCCGCGTCTTTTTTACATCGCAGTTTTCCTTCTCCACATTTAGCTCAGTGATTATTTGGTCGTGTGGTTCTGTCCCACTAATTTTATTACACAGTGTGTAATACAGGCAGCCAGTGTTGTAAAAGGGCTCTCAGATGATTGCACCATTAGGTCATATAAAAAGATGTGTCCAGGTTGTTCATACAGAATGGAAAAGGGTGGCGTTGGGAACTGTTTTAGAACAGCAGCTGTTTTAGACTCCAGAAACTCTGGTCCTGGTTGAAAGAAACGTCCAAACTATAAACAATTGTAGCAGAATCAACAAAACTTGCTCCTGTGTGGACAGGGCCCAAGAAATTAAGTTAAATAAAAAATAAATAATCCCACAAGGGAAATGATAGATTATGATATAATCAAATTATGAAATCATATTTATTTTTTATTTTATTATTTGTGGTAGGAAAGTAAACTAGTGGTAGCCTAGTGGTTACAGAGGTGGGCTTGGGTCTGGAGAACCCAATCAGGCAGCCCACTGCTCCTAGCAACTAGAATGGGTTAAATGCAGAGAAAGAATTTCCCCACTGTGGGACTAATAAAGGATTATAAACCATATGTTATATTTGTAAATGTAATTCAAGCCAACAATAGATTTAGTTTGCATGATTTAACTGTCAGGATGGTTAAAAAAAAACACATAAAAGGCAGATTTCTATAGCAGCTCATCGGGATGGATTTTTAGACTTTGACAGCAGATATTGACTCTTTTGTTTCTTACCAACCTGAGGTGTGAATGAGAAGATGGTGTTCCTGATGATGTAAAACTTGGAGGTTCCCAGCACTCCTATTCTCCTGTAGGGTCGTCCTGTCAGACCCAGCCTCGGGTTACGGCCTAAAGCAGGAGAAATGGGAGGTTGGAAAAGTTCAACACATGCAAATATTAAGATTTCTACTTTGCAAAAGTTGCAGCTGAAAGATGTACTTTTATCCTTTTCTTTTTAAGTGACTCATATCTGATGCGTTTATTTTTTCTTTTGAATTGTTTAAAAAGTACAGTATATTGAACAACTGCCCTTTTACTCCTGGACGGCACATGTTCTTTACTTGCAAGCGAAGCTAGCAGCGATGAGATTAAAGTCCACCAGTGTTGGTTTCCCTACGGCTGATGCTGACTCTCAATCACTGGTGTTGATTGCTGATGTCTGATGATGTCAAACTATCTTTGGTGACTGCAGCATCACCGCTTGATGACTTAGCATAATTTGTAAAAAAAAATAATGAACATTTATTTATATCTTTTCAAAAGAAATGAAAGAAAGGAAAAAGAAATCTAACACGAGTCATTTGAATTATACTCTGGAAGATTTATAGTTTGGATAGCAGGAAAAGTGTAAGCAACTTCCTCTTGCCAGTTTGGGTCTTGTATGAAGGTAGTGTTAGAGCCACTTCGTTAATGTTAATAAAATGCTGGTTTAGTTAACTACTAGGCAGCTGTGAATCTGATATGATTAAAAGAATATGTTTAAGGCTGCTTAGAGACTCAGCCTCTGTCTTTTTTTTTGTACGTATTAAGCAGACTGAGCAAAGATAAGTTTTGTTTTCTGGCCTGGAGCAACGCAGTCAAGAGAGGAGAGCACATTAGTCCTTGACCATGTTTAAACGCTCTAGATTTACCTGCTCATAAGGAATATTTCATAATTCTGTTGTTACCCTCTTTTTATTTGGAATGTATCAGTTTAAAGATCACCACAAGATATAAGAAAGAGTTCCTTATAAGAAGCGACACTCTTACTGGTAGTGAACAGTAAATATGTAAGAATTCTTTTTGATGAGACAGAGTTGTTTTAAGGAGTTATAATTTGACCTTTTTCCATGTCTTCTTAAGAAAACATTCGACGTGTGTCATGACGTGTCTTTCATCAGCTGACTGTATCCCAGAGGCGCGACCAGTCTGGCAATATGACAGATTTTTGCCTGGCTGGTCACATCTCCTGCCGCTCGATGGTCTTAGCAGGACAGAGCCCCACGTGTGGGACAGCATGAATGTCCCCTCATCACAGTTAATGGTGAGGACTGAAGTTTCAGTCGAAACATGACCAAAATGGTAAAATTACAACTTCTCTTTGTCTGATCAAACATAACTTACAACTACAAGTGAAATGGACTAAATGAACCTAGTCTCGCTAGTAAATTTTTTTACTCTTACTGTAAAGCCTGCTGAAGACTAAACAGCTTCTATACGGACTACACAGCATCAATAAGTGAGGTCAGCCAACCAGTTTCACTCTTTCTCTCATGACTTAAACACAATAAGGATTGTTGGTGAACAGTAAACTGTGTGTTCAGGAGTAGAAACCACAAAAATAGATGTTTGCGAACAGATATTTCAGCATCAATGGTTACAGCTGCTGGAACTCAGAGGATTTGTTGCACCGTATGACACAGAACAACAATCAACCAATCTGTTTGAAGGCGTGGGCATCAGGTGGGCCATCAGGGTCGGTAATATTTTATATTTCAATATATAGTTGAAAGGATTTTAATATGATGGCTTTCGGTCTTTATTTATAGTTTACCATAGCCTCTTTGAAAATTTGACTTTCTTTAGTTTTGATTCTAAAAATGATAACAAATGGGGTAGATACTGACGTTGGGGGAGAAAAAAAAAAAGAAAAAAAAAAGTATTTTGTCATTTTAGATTAGTACTTTGGCTTCCGCTTGATCAGCATCACAGCTACACTAAATACGTTTTAAAAGTGAAGAAAGTCGTCCTGTTGTGTAGTCAGGGGGGGCCTAGATGTAAGTTAGATGAGCTACAGTATGGAGTACAGTGTGAGATGATAAAACCATCCTGAGGTTGTACCAAGTCTAGCATAGATGTGGCTCAGGACTCTGGAGGGCTGCACATGGATGGGATGGATGTCAGCCACCGTCTCCACTTCTATACCGTTCTTCAACAGCAGCTCCTTAATCTCATCTGTCTCAGCCAAAACTGACACTAAAGGAAGAGAAAAAAAAAAAGTAAAACTGAAATTTAATCAATTTCATTACAAATCCTCTGCAGTGAACTCACCCTGTACAACCACGTCAGGTTTTGGAATGGTGGAGAAACGTCGGTTAAGAGGGTCAATCTCTCCAGGGGCGAGGAAGCCCTGAAAAGAGAAATAAACCAACAAGAAAAGTACCAAAATGACCAAACACTTAGTTTTAATATTTAGTGTCCAAACTTCATCTGTCTGTAATCTGACTGCTGATGTAATTTTCTAAGTGCAATTTTAAAATGACTTTATTACATTTTTCAAACTAATAAATATGTCAACCACAGGTTTTATTTTTTGCAAATTTGCAAACTATTTTTCCAGAATCATACTCATACTATTTTCACACTTTGGTTCCCCCAATGACGGCTAATCCAGCATCCATCTTGCATCCTGTCTTTTTTCTCTCTACAGCCAGTAAAAGTCAGTCTGATGTGGACTCTTGTTCGATCACCGTTTCTCTTTATTTTCCGTCACTTCCTCTGATAATGTCTTCTTGGGTTCTTTTGCTCAATCAGCCACAGTGCACATTCAAAACAGCCAATGTGTTGATATCCAGTTGATGGCATATGATGTAGTGCCATAAAGCAAAATGCAAATGTGATGTGATCCCCAGGCTGGAAAGAAAAAGTTGGGAAGTGTCGTTTCTTTAGCCTCAAGGAGCTGCAGGACAACGACAGCTCCAAGAATTAACATAAAAAATGTCACTGTACCATCGAAATGAGTCAGAAGTACAGAGGAAAGTGATGTAGTGTTGCTTTAATAGTGGAAAATAGAACATTTTTTCTACAGGCATCTTCACTTCAAGAATTATGTACTAAAACATTTTAAAAGTATAAATAAATGTGTTTTCAGTTTTTTATCTTTTGGGTTTTATTGAGAAATTTACCCAAACCAAATTACATTCAATTGGGTAGAGGAACAGTTACCACAGGAGTCCTAATTAACGACAAACAAACAAATAAATAGTTACCCTGTTATTGTTATTATTAGTTTCCCAGTATAAATCTAAAATGAAAAACTTTATAACTAGAGCAGCACATGTTGGAGAAAAGTTGCTTTCAGTCACTGAAATTTACTGCGTTAACTAAACTATTTTCATAAATACCGTCAGCTGCAACAATTTATTGATGTTTCTTATACTTTACATGCTGCTGTGAAAAACAGACATCCAGATTTAATATGAAATTTTGGAAAATGTCAGTTTTAAGGAATAATTCGCTGAAATTGTGTTACTCAAAGTAAAATCAATGAATGATGTGAGCTAGAGAGGAAGGGATTTTAATAACTGAAGCAGTTTTCAACATCTGGGGTCTTGCATTGTCTTCCACCTGCCTGGAGGATTAAATCTGAATGTTTTACTGAAAGCTAATGAAAACATTGCTCACCTCAGCCAAAAGTTTTCCCAGGATGTACAGAGATTGTCCCCATTTCAGAGGGCATTTGCCCATAGGAATCCTCTCTACTGAGTGAGGGTTCATGTACTCCTCCTCCACCTGTTTTAATGTACAAATACACGTCAAGATAAAAAGCTTTCACAGAAATATGTTCAAATAACATGTATTTATACTTGCAGAAATTAATCCTACTAATCTTGAAACTTAAGCTGTTTTTTAAAGCATCTTTAAAACAGCTGCTCCTCATTCATGTTTGGCATTACGTGTTCTGGGTGATTTGATCACAAGAAAACAGCTTTAAGTGTTAATGCCTGCAGTTAAAATGTGTCCCGACCGATCTCTTATCTGCAAATATGCAAACACGAAATAACAAAATTATGCATGTGAGTAACTGAGGACAGAATTTTGTTGAAAATACATTTAATTTTAAGGTTGTTCATAATGTTATTTAAAATTATATTAAATATAAACATCTTGATAATGCAATGCTTTGCACTAAAACTAAAGGAAAAATGAGGAGTTTCCATTATTTATAGGTTATTATGCTGTAATTTTACTGGTCCGGCCCACAGTAGATTAAAAAGCATTGAATTTAAATCTACTCAAATGTTAATGGATTCCCCTGGTTTAGGGGGTACTTTACTGAAAATTTGATCCACAGGGGGTACAATGTTAAAAAAAGACTGAGAACGTCCATCTTGAAGGAATGTGAATAAATGCATCCTGGATGTCTGAATGTGGCCTGAGCACATGTGAATGGATCTGATCGCATCCGCAAGCCATCCTGAGGTCAATCTGGCCTGGTTTTAGAGCCATCTGCTTGTTATCAGATCATCCAGGGTGCATATTAACACTAAGTGTAAAGAAGGTCTCCGTGTTAGCGAGAAGACAGGTTTTACCTTATCTGGAGGGACGCTGTAGAGCTCAGGCACCAGTCGAATCCCATCTTTCTGTTTGATCAGGATCCCCTCCAGTGCCTCTTGATATTCCTGCACCTGGATTACAGCCAAGACTTGCCACTTGTAAGGGACAACAGGTGCACATACAAACTCCAACAGACTGAGGCATTAAACCCACCTGAAGGTGTGAATTACCTGTTCATGACTGTTGCTAAATATGCCATCCAGTATGAGGTAGGTCCAGAAAAGAGGCCACTCACACTCAATGTTTTCAAAAAGCTTCAGCTCTGCGGACTCGTAATACAGTCTGTTCGCATCCTTTCAGGAAAAACAAACAAAATTTCTTTAATGTGGACTAAAGGAGATCTTTTATTTGTTCGAAAAAGGAAATCGTTTTTTTGAGAACCTGATCATATAAAATCTCGTGTTCAATAACACCTGGGGAGCTACATGGTAACTGCATTTAAAAGTTTCCTTCCTTGTAGGATGGTCTGTTCATATAAAGAGAACCGCATCTCATCTACACAGGGAACAATATAGTGTTCTTTTCCTGAACATTATGATAAGACACAAGGATGAGGCCACTGTGACGTAAACAAACTATCGCTAAGGAGGACATGTTGTTGCCTAAACAACTGGTTGAATTTACCGGAAGTGACGTCATTGCAGTTGGTGGGTAGCTGCTGTTAGGACTTGATAAACCTATTCCCGAGTTGTTTATTTTCTTAGAGGTTAAAATTAAACACATTTCTCTCAATAACCAACTTTTACTGGTGTTTTTAAGTGCATGTAATAATGGTTGGTTACAAGGTGGTGCCTGCACACTGAACTAATCACCATAAACGTACACTGTCTGGCGTACAGCTGCTTCTCCTCAGGCTACAATCAAGCAAGAGCTAAAAACGACCCTATGAAAGCAGTTCGTCCAACAACAGTCGCTTGGAAGCTCCTACTAAAAGAATGAGGAGCTGTTTTAAGGGTTGTACAAACTATGAAAGGCTTCCCGTGCTCTGAAAGCACCTGTTTACAAGCTTCTCAAGGACACCTACAATACCTGCTGGAAAACATCTGGATCATTAATGGATGAGTTCAGGACTTTTTATTACACATTATAAAAATATTAATAATATTCAAATAACAGGCATGGCTGGAAAGGCTTCATTAGAGAAAATAAACTAAGATCTAATCACAAGTTCTGCTCCCTATCTAATTTCTAAAAAACATATGTTAATATTACAAAAATGAATAGGAATTAATATTATTTTTATTTGAATAATTGTATTTATATATGTTTATATTAATTTATATGAGGTTAGAATATTACAGTATAAATCAAAAATTGTTTTTATAAACATTTTTAATTATAAACATTTTTAATTATTTAATTTAATATGTAATGTTTAAATGAATCTATATTACAAGAAACAATATAATATAAATTAAAAAATTTTTTATATTATATTTAATCTATTTTAATCAATTTAATACATGTTTATATGTCTTAAATTATGCTACATGACACAATATCAAATTTAAATAATGAATAAATAAATAATTTTCATTGGAAATAAAACAATTGGACATAAATTATATGAATAAATAATAAATATATAGTGATAAACCTACTTTTAGACTTTCCTTCAGTCCATTAACCAGCAGGCATCTACAGCGTTGTCCTGATTTACAGCTCACACAGCCACAGTAAACACTTTGTGACCCAAGCTATGTGCATTCATTCAGCTCCCGGCTTTTGCTGCAGCTTCTGGCTGCTGAAAGCTTCAGACGTTCATAACAATAAAGAGGGATGGTTGAAACTTTTTTTTTCTTTTTTTTCAATGACCATTTTCTCCAGTCCACGAAGAGTCAGGATTAGCAACACTAAGCAGAATCTCTGAACAGAAAACATAAATGCATCCTATTCCACTGCATTTCATGATAAAAGCATTACATATAATAACACGTCCAGCTCTTATCTGATACAAGTGTGTGATGTGTAAGACTTTATGAGCCTTTTCAGGCTTTCTACCTCTTTAGGTGTTCGGTGTCCATCTCTGAGAAACCTGCAGCAACCATATCGACCCTGAACACAGAGTCAGCAAAAACACAAGTGTGACTGCATCTAATAAAAATGTACCGTAATCAGTTAAAAGGAGCAACTTTTTGTTCTCCTCCAGTACACATCACCTTGTACTGTGGTTTTCTCGTAACCAAGTTTGATCTCTCGGAAGATATTTTACAACTTCATATTTACTCGATATACATGTTTAATGATACAAATTCAATTTTCAAGGCATTCAGAGCAGAAAAACACACACAAAAACACAACAGCATCTAATTAACTGAACAAATCCATCATGGTGATGACAGCAGGTGTGTTGGGAAAACACTGCAGATAATGACTGAAAGAAATTTTTCCCAGAGGGAAATTGTTATAATTTTATATCTTGTAATAAGTAGTAGCTTAATTTAGTGTGCTTTAAGTAAAAAAATAAATAAATAAAATGCATAAAATATCAAATTATGTAAAGATTTTCAGGTTTAAAGGCTGCCTTTTAGCACTCTCTTTGTTAATATCATTGTTAAAAAAACAGAAATCTGGACACTTAAGGATGTGAGATAATATTTTTACATGATCAAATTTTCTGATTATGATTTTTAAACCACATCAGTGTTGATGGTAAGATCAAGTTCATAGACCTTCCTCCTTACCTGCAGCTTAGAGATGATCTCCTCCTTCGTCATGTTGACGATGCTCATGTCCTCAACGGCGAAGGCAGGGTACGTGAGGATGGCCAGAACTCCGGCGTCCACCTCTTTAGACATGGATGCTCTGGGTAACATGGACGTCAGGATGGACTAATAAGGGGGGGGGGGGACAAAAAGTGGGGATGATTTGAACAGCAAGTATGGCAAAACAGATTTGCTACTAGAGTAGGTGATTATACATGTGCACCTGGCAGTGCTGTATGTCATCAGCTAGCGCATGGACCACAGATCCAGGTCCTCCTTTTGCTCCAAATAGGTTAAGCTCGTCCAGCGCCTCCAGAGCTGCCTGGGGAACAAAGTATCACAGTTTGATCAAGTTCACATTCTGGAGTTAACTGATGTGGGTCTAAATTTTTATTAAAAGCTGCAACTAATGTTGATGTGTGTCATCAAAGTGCATGTTAAAGCCAATTCATTCAGTGCTGCTGTTATGAATGCAAATAAATGCAGTTTGTTAATAGTGATGGTCACATCCTGCAGCGGTGCCTGTTTCCACTGCCTGAACTTAATCTCTGAGTATGCTCACTGCACTGAGTACTGCAAGTACTGTGTTATTTCTAAGTGAGAAGCCATTCTCAGAAGACCAGAGACAACCTGACACCTCCTGACCCACTACTGCCAACCAAGGACAGCCGCAGACTCTAACGAAGTTAGAACCCAGCTCCCGAATGCTAAAGCTTCAAAACGACAGGAAGATTTTCCAAAACAGACTTTAATTAATTTTAATTAATTAAAAAAAATAAATAAATAAATAAAACTGTATTAAAGAGAAAAACTAATTTAACTAATTGTTAGCCTTCAAACAGGAGAAATAAAATAAAATAATTTTTTTCTGACTGCTGCATTTATCTGGACATACGGCTGTTGCTAAAGTTTCAGGACCAAGACAAAGCCGTCTCATCTGATCCAGACTCTGTTGGAGGGAGTCTGGGTCATCTAAATGTCAGCGTAAAGGCCGCTGCAGTGACTGGGCACCATCCACCATGCCAGAGATATTTACTGGAGCACCTGTTCTGCCTGTACGCTGAGAGGCTCAGCTCTCACTTCGACAGCTTCCCACTGTCCTACTCAGCCGGGAGAACAAACCATATGACTTTCTTTGCTAAATGCTGATGTATTAACCTTGGCCGTGCCTATAGAGCTGGCGTTAATCTCAGTGATGCCCTGGTTGGTTTTGTCTCCTCTCTCCCACATCCCATAATCCTGCAAAAAAAAAAAAAAAAAAAGCAAAGAGTGAAGCTAATGTAACTTCGTTGGGTCATTTCTACCTTTAGGGATGAATGAATGAGATCTTACAGCAACTTTATAAGCTGCCTCAATGTAGAACATGAGATTCTGAACCACATCCACTTCATCCTGGGTATAGATGATATGAAGACCTGTCACACACACAGAAAAGCAGGAACATTCATTCATAAAAAGCTAGAACTTTATCCACAAACGCATAAAGAACAGATGAACTACTCAAACTGATTTGATCTTTAATTGTTTTATTTCCGTGTAAACCTCAAAGGAACTCTCTCATACCAGACGCCGTCATCTGAGCGAGAAAGAGCAGGAAGAGTGAGGTGGCATCAACCTGCAAGTGACCCCACTGGTCGTCCCCGACGACGGTGGCACAGGTCCTGGTGTTGTACTTAGCGTGGAGCGAGTCTGAGGTACTTCGGCTGTATTTAAACTTCTCCACCTTGTCTAGCTGTGGAGGTGAAGGTGGGTAAAGATGGTAAAGAAAACATGTAAGTCATCACTTATAAACCATCCATCCAAAAATTTTCCTCCATTTATCAGAGGCAGTTATGAGAAAGATGCTGAATAAAGATGTACAAACTTTCTACATGTTCACCCTGAAACAATCTTAACAGTATTGGTTTTTAATCAGAAATCCTCCCTACTGCAAAAACAACCAAACAAAAGAAATCAGACAATCATCTGCACATTACCGCACTTTCTTTTGCAGAGGTGTTCAACTTTGCAGCAATTTTACTGTATGATCCATTACTACACCATTTTAATAATGAAATTAAATTAAAATATGAGGCTTAAACAGCTCTTGCTGTCCGACCCCTGTGTTTATTTCACTTTCTGTCCTCATTTCTGTAGTTTTGTATGAAATATACATAGAAAAAAATCTGTATATTAAGAAGTGCAGAATACAGATCAGTAAAAATCTGGCTGTAGTAAATAAGAAAATATATCTTACCTGCCTCATGATGCATTGGAGGACACCTCTCATTAGTTTGACTACACTCTACAGAGAAGGACATGGTTAAACATTTTAATATCATGCTTCTTCTAGAAAAAACAAAAGGCAATAATGTTTTCACTTTATACCTGCTCCAGCTCGTAGGCTTTGGCCTTGTCCTCGTCCCTGTCGGCGTTCTTCCTGTAGGCCAGGCTGAGGGCCCACACAGAGACGATGCTGTAAACATTGTCTCTGACCCAGGCGTCTGGCATTTCTGCGCTGCCTGGAAGAAGACCCGTCACTGGATCCTGAAAAACACAGTTCACACTGAACCTCAGCACAGTCATTGGACAGTGTAACATGGAGGGCAAGTGTAACTGTACATATCGGTGGATATAAATGCGTTTCATTAAACAGATGAAAATTGCTCTGTGTAGACACAACAATGGTTTATCCTTTGAGTTTAGGTCCTTAATGAAGAGGAACAATGTTGCCTCCTGGCTGTGGGAAAATTCTGCTCTAAGTGAGCAAATATGATCCATCTGAGCAGTGAAGTGGAGACAAAGACCAGTTGGCTAAGCAGCCACTTGGGACGGATTCAAAAAATGACCTCACACGCAATTCATCCACTTTCATATCTCATGTGTGTATTGTTTACAAGACAACAAACTGAGGAGTCAGATAAATTAAAAATTTACCATCCCGAATCTCTGGAGCCAGTGTGTGCCCCTGGGTTTTTAAGTTAGCTGTGAAGATATATTTATATACATTAGGGCTGCACGATATCAGTAAAAGATGCGATATGCGATAACACTATTGAAACTTGTGATGACGATATGACCTGCGATAAATAAAATAAATAACGTAAAGCTGCTGCTTTGATGTTTCCTCACACGGAGCTGCACTGGCAAAACTCTCAGGCACATACGTCTGCTGAACTTTATAGCTTGTGCT
>JBAMHW010000005.1:23428265-23453299 GCA_037177495.1 Rhadinocentrus ornatus | reverse complement strand
CCCACAAAAAAATCAAAAACAAAAAACAAACAAGCAAAAAAAATTCTTAGCGCATATTTGAGAGTTTTTTTAAATGTAGGTGTTTCCATTACCATTTTTTATTGCGATATTTAGTTTTTGCGCATGGAAACACACCTACTGACATTTTCTATGCACCTTCCTGGAGACGTTGCCCTGCAGCGTCTTGAGGCAGACAAACTGCACTTTACAGCTGTGTTTTGCTTTACAGCAACATGTCATGTGCTAGCAACAGGATATCAAAACAATGGCTGTTTTTAACGTCTCCACAGCTGATTCATCAAAGAACACAAGAGAACATTATCGAAGGAAGTGAGAAAAAAAAACAGAGAAAGTGACAGTGCAAGAGGTAATAAAATAATCAACATCGGACTGTCTTTTACTGGCTTTTTACTTTTACTCGCTTTCATTTCCTCTCTTTTTTTCCTTGCTTCCTCTGATAACGTCATCCTGCATTTGTTTATGTGGTGCCTTAAAGTAAAATACAACTGTCACGTGATGCCCCATGCTGGAACACAAAGTTGTAAAGTGTGGTTTCTCAGCCTTGGGATGCTGCAGGGCAACAACATAATTAAGCGTCAGTAATGAAGTACAGTTTTAAGAAAGCAATCTTACCTAGAGTTGCTATAACTTGTATGTGGATTTCACCAGCTATTTGCCGTTATCTACAATTTGAGATTTCTGCTTTTGCAAACATAATTTGCAAATTGCTCTTTGTTGAAATACCAGTTTCTCAATTGCAAATTCTTACAAATACCTTTTTTTTTTCAATAACAAATTGGATTTTGGATCTTACTGCAATATACAACGCTACATTACTATAGTTGAAAGAAGTGCAACAGTTATTCTTAGTTTATCTACCTAAACGCTGCAAAATCAAGCCACCACTAACTGGACAGGGGTACTACAGGTTAGTCTGATTTCCGCAGGAGCCGATTCTCCTCTGGCCTGAGTTCTGTATCCACACCTGGATGGAAAGCATGAAAGCTTTGGTTTAGCTGACCCTAAAGGACATATGTATATATAGAGCTTAAGTGGACATAAAAGCCTAATTCCCAACCTCAGTTCATGCAACATGGGTCTGTAAACACATCATTAATGCTGAACCACATATACAGATTTTATAATGACATCTCTTTCTCTTTCTGGGAATAATGAAGTAATTATCATTTGATAACCTTTTTAACCTCATATCTAATTAAAAGAAAGTTATCTGTTTTGTTTACATTTGACATGACAATCCTACTTTCACAGAGACATCATTTTCAAATAAATCCATCTTCTATTCAAATAGAAATCAGTTAAACCATCTGTCTCACTTGTTCTTCTATTCTCACGCAAACAAAGAGTCTCTTTTCTCCGGTGACTGATTTTTGGACCGAACTTGGGTCAAATGTAATGAATCGCTGTAAGCGCCTGTATGCTTGCGTGTGTGTATTTGAGTGTATTCTGACCGAGATGAAGGTGGCCCTTGTTTCTCCTCATCAGCGTTCAATGGCCCTAAATAGCCTTTGACCTCATTAAGGAGCACTCACTGAAAAAAAGGCAGCTATCAGTGCAGACAGCTGCCACGGATGATGAAGACAAGGAAGCACACGCACATATTCTTCTCCTTGAGATGAAAAATGAAGAAATATCTTGGCCGCTTGGATGTTTAAGTGTTCATGTGGAGTTTTTTTTTCTGGGCGAAGTTGTGTCTTTTTCAGGTGAATTTCTGCAGAAGCACTAACTCTACAGATATGTGTGTGTTACCATGGGTTTGTGTGTCAGTCTGTGCCCCATAAGAGGGGCATTTATCCACAATGACCAAGCAAAGCTGAACTCTCAGCGACATAGGGAACAAAAACTACCTTTGTACCCCTGTGTGTGTGTGAGAGAGGGAGTGTGTGTCTATACCTTCCTGCTCTACTGTAGACCACATGAATACAAACATTCATTACCATCAGATAATGTACTGACCTGTTTTATAGCATTTTCGTCTGTTTCATTGTATCATAAATTGTTGCCAGTTCGAAGGGAACAACTGTTATTCGAATGGGAAACTGCTGAAGTGTTGTTTTTTTTGAGGAAAAAAAGCTTAAATATAAACAAAATAATTAGTTTTTTAATGTGCTCCTGCTTTTCAAATATATCCTTAACCAACAACACCCTCACTTCAAAAGCAGCCTATTCAAACAGATTTATTTTGGTTTGGTTTGGATCTAAATATTTGGTTTAAAGCGTTTGTATTAAAATACTTTTTTCTTTTGTTTGTTTTTTTGGTTTCCAAAACAGTTAAATGTTTGCTTTCTGGAGTGGACAAACACAACGAAACAAATTAAAAATAGTTTAAAAACATCAGTCAAACTTAACCAGTCACATCAACAACAGTGCTGTAATATTCACTGATTACCAGACAAAATATTACACTGCAGATAACACACACAATGGCTCTTGTATTATACTTCAATATCTAATAAAAACACAAGTAGAGACTGGCCTCTGTAGCTTGAGCCAAGACTTGAGCCCCTGGGTTGAAAGTCGTCAGCCTTCATTGTTGACGTGTATTGTTTGTTAGTGGGTAGCTTATGTTGATTGACCCTTTATTGTGTGATAGCGGCGGAGCATATCTGCGTGTGCATCGAAGGGCAGCAGCATGGGATGTGCTAAGAATAGCCACACAAGTCAAGGTTATTATGAAGTGTTTCTGATGAGGCCGACATTGTTTTCAAAAGGGAAAAGGAACTGGTTTCACCTGGTCTTTTTATGTATCCACTGACCTCTAATTTTCTTGAAATAATTTTTTTGAAAACTTATTAAACAAAAAAACAGCAGCTTACGGAATTCAGCCATTTATGTTTGAACCAGACTCTGAGCCAGAAAGTACTGAAATGGTGGAAGAAGGACGTTTACAACAAAATGTTGACAAAAATTTACGTGGCAGAGCACTTCACCCCACTTATAAATTGAAAACACGGGGCTCATTTTTACATAGCAGGTGTTAAAACTTTTAGGCTCATCCCTTAGCATTAGCTGCATCAGCAGTAAAGCATGACTTTACATCAGTAGCGACACCTAACGATTGCATTGATGGTGAGCTTTTCAAAGCTGGAATTGCCCCTCTTTCCAACTGCAGGGTTAATGCCATCTTCTCCTGAAATTGTCCCAAAGTACTGAAACATTCAGGTGCAAACATAGAGCGCTGCATGCAGAGATGCAGGTACATTATTACCAAAAATTAATTTAATCCATTTATCCCTGGTAGATTGGTCCGCTGCTTACAGGGAGACTAAAAACATTTTGATGTTGGTTTTGGCAACTGACAACCGAGCAGTTGACATGGGAGCGCCTGTTCGACATTTTCACACAACTTGATGATTGCGTCAGCGCAGGCTGAGCAGGTGATCTTAGCCGTGGAAGAGGGGCTGGCTTATTCAAATAGCCTCTTGGGATGACGAAATTGCAGGAGCAAATTAAAATCACGCATTTGCGAGAGTTTACCCCTGTGGGCGGTTCTGCTGTGAACAAAGGGCCCAGATGGAAAAACTCGACCGTCTTCAAAAGAAAGGCTTTCGGGGAAGTTAACACTTCGGTCCAACACCAATACACATGTTTTAACTTGAAAAAGTGCAATTTCCAGGTAATGACTCCTTTAAAGTTATGATACAAAATGTAATTTGATTTTGATTGTTTGTTTTTGTTATTATTTTGAAGTTCGACTCATTTGGTTGAACTAATCCTAATAGGCAAGGTTAGATTAAAATAGGGTTTTTAAAATAGTAAAGAAAAAAAGTAGTTTGTGTGTATATATGCACCCTGTTTTCTGTGAGGTAAATAAATATTAAGCGCAGCCATTTACCTTCCGATGTCATTAAGTCCACCTGGGTGCAATCTGTAACATGATTCCAGTTTATATAAACCTGTTGTGAAAGACTCAGTCTGCCGCAACAGAGGAAGCAGCACAGAAAAGACCAAGGGGCTCTCCACAAGGGTCAGGAACAAAGTTTGGGAAAAATACAGACTAGGTTTGAGTTACTTTAAAAAACATTCAAAACTTTGTATGTCTCTTTGAGCACCATTAGATCTGTTTTTAGAAAAGGGAAAGAGCATGACCTCTTAATAAACCAGCCACTAAAACTCATCAGTCAAGCAGGAGCATATTTCAAAGAGGCCAAAAGTAACAGTGTAAATGCGCCCTAAGATTTCCATCCACAGAGAAGCACGGTGGAGGCAACCTTATGCTGTGGGGATGTTTGCCACTGGCTAGAAGTGAAAAAGTTTGAGAGACTTTAGCTTTAGAAAGTGTTAGCATTATGTGTAAATGAATTCAAATTTTCACAGCTCACTCACTGATTTAATGAAACCAATCATAGTGGGTCTTAATTTATTAAATGATCCTTTTCTCAGAGGAATCCAGCAGGTAAATCTGCTAAACATGTAGTAATAAAAGAAACATATATTATTATTTAAATTGTGGGTGGCGTGGCTCAGTGAATAGAGTGGTCGTCTTGTAGCCTGGGGGTTATCGGTTAGATCCTCGGCCCGTCGAGCTCATGCCGAGGTGTCCCTGAGCACGAAACCAAAGCCCAAATTGGTCGCCTTGCATGCCAGCTCTCACCATCAGTGTATCAATCGGTGAATGTGATGTATGATGTAAAGCACTTTGGGTATCATTCCATGTACAGTAAAGCGCTATATAAATACAGACCATTTACCATTTATTTCTTTCCCATTTAACACCAGTATATAATTTCATAAACATTTATTGCTTATCTGGGAAGCATAAAACAAAATCAAAGCCAAGCAAAGGGTTAATATTTTACATGAAAAATCTGTGCAGGGATAGATTCAGACACCTGGAACAAAGTTTTACTGTCACTTCTTATGCTAGCTAAGCAGTAAAATAAGCAAACTAATAAAATACGGCTAAAATTAGAAATTTATCAGGAGTTGCACAGCAACTTGATTGAATTCCCCTCATGTTTTTGTGTGAGCAGAAGTTAATACAAATGTATGTCTGTCTCAGAGCCACACAGGAAGGGAGGACGTTTTTGGTCCCAGATTGGCAGCGGGGAAGTGTCCCGCCTCTTTACTTCCTTCTTCCTCTTTTCCTGTCTGCAACCACTTCCCCTCCTGCCCCTCGCTGCCGTCAGGGACGTGCCGGCTCCCAGAGTCATTGGCTCAATCACAGGAAACATCACCAGTCAATAATGTGTGTTTGTGTGTGTGAGAGACCATAAGGGAAACTTACGAGTTTTGCGAATGACAAATAATAAAGTTGATTATTATATTACACAGTATTCTGTGCTATTGTGATGAATGAACATTGGGATTGTGTCAAATAATCTGAGAGGCTTAGGAGGTTTCTTGCATGTTCTCCGTTTTGGCAACCAGGGTTTTGTCCCATTTGTCTTTTTAATGCTGGTATATTTTTTAAGTTCATTGGCAGGTGGAATACTGTCTTACTGACCACATATTCATAATCTTTGAACTTCACTATGGGACGATGTTAAGCCATGTCCCTATACTGATAACAACACATTCCAAACAGGAGAGATATAATGAATGTTTTGCTCTATATTTGCAAAACCTTATGCATTATAATTAGATTTCACATTAACTTGGTACCTCTTGGATGGATTGTGCTCTGTCTGCAGTCCATGTATTTAAAATTTATGAATATAGTGGACTAAAGCAAGTGTTGAAAAGCATGACAGACCATCGGACAAGATATACATCTTCAGCAGCATGGCAAAATCCAGGATCCCACATTTGCTTTTAACTTTCCTAGTTTTCAAAAGTTTACAAATGATATTCATTGAGTACTATGCCTTTTAAAGAAAAACTGTCAGATGGATCTAAAAAAGATGGATTGATGAAAGAGTTTGGAGGGTGAGTAAGAGTCCAGATGTTGAGGGAGTGAGGTATACGTGCTCTATGTGACTGTGATTTGGGCATCAGGCTGTTTTTCCTTCTTGAAAACATTTGTTAAATAGAAGCTTGATAGCTGACGCAGTCCATTTGTTTTTCAAGACATTTTCCTCGCCCCTGTGCGGCTCGGCATCCTTCATAGCTGGAGATCCTGCAGATCGCTGTAAAAACAAACATGCTCGCGCACACACGTATGCACAACACTGCTGTCCACAGATGAGCTCATGCACACCAAAATATACCCAGGTTTTTTCATCTATTTTTTAGGCTTGTATTATAATAGTGACATACAAATTAACAAAAACAATTACTTTATTAATTTCAAGGCATTGTGTTTATGCAACAATTGTCAATAAAAATTTTAACAATTTCCCTTGGAAACCCATTAAGTGAACTAGTGGGTCAGATGAGTTGGCACTCAATGAGTCATAATATTATTACAGCTTCAGGTAGAAGTCCTACGGAAGCCAAAGAGTGGCCATTCCTTCAAATAAACTGTTAGCTCAAGATCACAAAGCTTGTTTTTACGTTATAAGTTAATTTTTCCTTATTTCTGATATAATTTTAATGTTAGCTTGAGGTAATGACATCAATTAATCTGTTATCTTAAGATAACTAGGCCTGTTATTTCAACATAATTATGCTAAATGTTTTCATGGCCAGTCACTCTCAAATTCCGTAAAGTCCAAATGGGATTACTACTAATAATAGTAAAGCAAAATTACATAAGTTCTTAACCTTGAAAGTCTATGCCTTTGACTGTATTTCTGACTTGACATTAATTATGCACATTTCTGAAGAAAGCACACTTTTTTTTCCATCCCGGGGCATCACGGGACAGCTGCATTTACCTTTATGGCACTGCTTCGCACGCTAGCAACTGGATAACATGTGCCGTGTGGCTGATTCAGCATAGATACACAAGGGGACATTATTGGATAAAGTGAGGAAAAGAAAGAGAAAAAGTGACAGAGCAAGAAATAAGACAACACAACATTGGACTGACTTTTACTGACTAGAGAGCGCTCAGAGAAGAGGCAAGATGGTTGCTGAATTAGGCTTTTCTACGGGGTGCCAGAGTGGGATAATCTGGCAAAGTTTCCCTGGTTAATCTATTATGTAAACTTATGGGGTCAGATGAGTTGGCACTGAGTGAGTGATTTTACAGCTTCAAGTAGAAGTCCGACGGAAGCCGAGAGTGGCCATTCCTTCAAATATTCCTAATACTGTTCGCTCAATATCACAAAACTTGAACGAGTTTCATTCAATTAAAACTTTAATTGTTTTAATTGAATGAAATACACAACAGTTAAATTAACATGAAATACAGCATATTTTATTCATGTCAATTAGGTTTATTAAATAGTTTAATTACATACAAATACTATACATTAAAATGCTCAAAATTCTGTTTTATTTTTAACAAGTAATAAAAGATTAAAACGTAACGTAAACACACATGCACTCGTCTTTTTTTTCAGTCAGTGTTTCTCATGCAACTTCTTACAAGCAGTGATTAATGGGCAGCAGGTCTATGTTAAGGACCATGGTAAATAACCAAAGACCTTTCCCTATTCATCTGTCTGAGTGTCTCTACCCGAGACACTGGAGCCAGTCAGCGGGTATTTTCTGTCTTTTGACCTTGCCCAGGTGACGTCGTCACTGGATCGCACAATGAGATCTATCTTTTCTCTGCATCGCTTTCTCTACATCGCCTCACATAATTGGTGCTTATCTTTTTCTGCACCTCAGCTCTTATTAATATTGAATTAAATATATTAACATATTTGGAGGGTCTGCACCCTCTTCCTCGCCTTCTCTATGTCTCTTTTCCGATGGTCATCCAAACCAAACAAGCCACCAGCGGGAGACTGTGTGTGTGTTTTTGTATGTCTCTGGACAGCAGGAGACGGTGCACTGGGTTCATGGGAATACAGTGAATTTTTGTGTGTGTGTGTGTGTCTGCATGTAACTACTCCCATGTTGAGACCGGAGGTAATACACAGAAACTCATCTGACTTAATTAAAAGCAGACCCACACACATTAAAACAGGACTTTTTCTTTGTGCACAGTCATTTGTCAGTGATTAATCACAGTAAACACACACATTTATGGACAAACTCGTACCTTCACCTGCATTTACTGCTGTGCGCGAACACACACTCATGCATTTTCTCTGTCTGACTCACAAAGTGAGCCTATTAAACAAAGACAGAGTGGTCTTTGTCTCCAAATATGTAGAAGTATACTCGTGTTGCATGTTGGCTGATTTCTGCTGTGTGTAAATGTGTGCTTGTTGCCAAAAGACTTTCTAAAGTCTTTTCTGATGACGTTCATCTAATCTTCTAAAGCGTTGAATACAAGATACCCCTGTCTTTGAAATTACAAACTTAAATAGGTTCCAACATCTTAGTTATTTGTAGCTCATCCTTATTTTCTCTCACTGTTACCTTTAATATTTTGGAATTTGTGCTTGGTTCTTTTTTTGTGCTTTTTTAATCTTATAGTCCTCAGAAGGAAAGTCTACTGAGTATAACTCCTCATTCCTGTCAATTTTACCCTTTTGTCTTAGATTTCAGTCACCTTGGCTTGCTCGACATGCTGAGTTTTCAGAGTGCAAGGTTTTAACAACAGTTGCTTCAAACTGACTGACGCGCTTGTGGTCAGACCTGGCCTCATAGTTTGTTTTGCTCTCATGGCACTGAGTCACCGCCCCCAAATCTTCCTGGAAAGTTTTTGTTTTCTTCACTTTTTTTTTCTTCATCTGACATGCCCAGATTTTAACTTTTGCGTGAACCCACTCTCTGGATATCTACCTGTTTCTTTTTGTTTTATGTTGGCTGCAGTCTAACTCTGCATGAAAGGCTGACAGACTTTGGTATTTGCTAAAATGATCTTGATTTTTTTTTCTTCTCATTGTTGAGGCCCGGGCGGTTTCATGTAAACTTTGATTGATTTGTGGTTCAACTTCTTTGCTCTGCATTGCATATTCTTTTTGTTCAAGAAACAAGTTTGGTGGGTTCGTGTTTTTATTTGTGCCAGTGCAACTCCCAAACATCCTGAGTTTGGACAATATAAATAACATGTGGCCAACTGATTCTGTTCTCTGCTGCAGGGATGGCAGCGTTAATAAATCAAATACTTTGATCTAGTTGCAGCCAGTTTCTTTTTTTTTTCCCTTGTTTTTCTTTTATAAACCCGCCCTGTCCAGCATCATGACAGCAGAATGATGGTCTGGCTGCCGTATGGTGCTGAACAAATTTACTTTGCCAAGAGGAGCCTTTTGAATACAAGGCTCCCCTCTTAAATTTTATTCTTTATTATTATTTAATTTTATTATTTTTGTTAAATTGTTTCTAGCCAATTTTACTCATAGCCGCTGGACCCGACCAGAGTAACAACAGAGGGAAGGTGGACAGAGTAGAGAAGAGAACATATAGAAAAAGGAAGAGTGAAACAAAAGGTACAAAAACTACCATTTTTTTATTATACTAAGTCCAAAATATAAAGTTCTTCATTACATTACGTTACATTACATGAGATACAATTAGTACAAAACATCATTGCGCACACTAGGAAGCACTAATCTTAACATGTAGCATACCAAAATAACAGGGGGAAACTCAGCTTAAAGATTACCAAGCATTGACAAATAAAGAAAATACTAATCGGACCCAAAGATTTTATATGGGAACGTAACAAAAATATGAGAACATTACTGTCCACTTTAGAGCTTCTGCTAATTTCTCCTCTTTAAGCAAACCACATTAACCAGGTGTCATATGAAAGCAGATGACTCTGCTGATTATAAAGATGTCTGTGCCTAGCAGCCAAAGAGTAGCAAAATAAAAAAAACTGCTGTGACTTTGCCTTTGTTTGAAATGAATCGTGAAGGTCCTGGTAGTTTCCATGAAGATGAGGGACGGTGAAATATTCACTCTTCCTATGATGTGCTATCTTTGGGTTCACTTCTTTTGGGATCTCCATGGTGTTTTTAAGGTAATTTGGGGGCATTCACTTGATTCTCCTAATTCTGACCATTAATAGAAGTGTTAATGATCAACATTGGCTGATAGATTCCTGAGATATTTACATACATAACACCTCTACTAAAACATCTGTAAAAAGCTTTTGTTTTTTGCCAGGTTCCTCATCAGACAATACATTACTCATTCCTAGATGAATTGGGCTGCTCTCCTCTGGTTTTCACTAAAAGTAATGTGCTTTTCTGTTCAGAGGAGATAACATGTACATTTTCTACTGTGTTCCAGGTGAATTTACAAAGTTACACATATCTTGAGTCTGACACTTCTTTTGTAATCTCATGTCTCAGCTTTCATTTGAGACTAAGGCCGTGCATATAGCATTTGTAGTTGTGAAGAAAATTTGATTAAGCGGTTGTAATTGAAAAAAGGATGTGTTGGTTTTGATATAGGTATATTATAAGTGCAACTTGAGAATTTAATTGTTTTTGTAACCACTGACTCAGTTTGTTTAAATTTGTTTGTGTACCTAAATGATCCCTGGGTTTCTATTAGTATTCATCATCAGTCAGTTTCACTCTTCATGGATTCAAACCCACCATGACATTTTCCAAGAAATCAGACAAAAATTATGTGTACTTTTGCGTTGGACTGCAGTAAGTACAGATGTTGTGATCTGATTTGTGTATGCATATTATGTGTTAGTTTTTTACAGAATATGGACCGGACTACTCAATCGAGATCAGTCCGAGCTGTAGACCAGACCGCAATGACAGCAAACACCTGGACCAGGTCATCACCACCATCAAAGGTATGTGTAACATTTCTTTGTTCACTGGATGCACAGGTGCATCTGTGTGTTTGTGTGTGTGTTTGGGTGTGGAGTATAAACAGGTGTGTGTTTGTGTGTGTGTTTGGGTGTGGAGTATAAACAGGTGTGTGTTTGTGTTGAACTGAACCTTCCTTCACCTGTGTCCCTTTAGTCTCTGTATGGTTCCTTTAATGTGTTTTTATGTGTCTGTTCTTGTATACTAAACATCTTTGTCTTAGATAAAAGTGTGTCTTCTTTATTCTTTTGTTCCCTCTCTGTGGTTCTCCACATCCTTTTGTGTGTGTGACAGAGAACTAGAATATGCACAGTTTGTGTGACCTATTTTACCTACAACCTCTCATTCAGTCTGGGTCTCAATACATGTGTTATTTATCTTTTTCATCGCTGTCTGTATGCGCCTTTATGTTCAAACTGTACACTCATCTTTGAGTGTATATGTGTGTGTGTTTGCACATTTGTGGTTAAGTGTAAAGCTGGGCCTTTGGTCTAAGTGTTGACAGCCCACAGGTCCCGGGAGAAATCCAGCCGCAGGGTGAAGCTAAGGCAAAAAGTTGAGTGGCAGGAGAACAACTGTAAGTCGATGAGGTCAGAAATTTGCCAAAACTAAAACGGCTGACAAACACATCAATGGGCCGAGTTCATTTTCAGTCATGACCATGAGAGGAAAAGAGAAGTAACTTGTAGAAAATCTGGTTTGTAGAGGTGTTAACCACAAACTGACAGGACCTTTTCCTTAACTTCCGGTTGTGAGTTAAATATATTTAAATGTTTGTATTTAAGTGACAAAATGAAGGTCTACCTGGTTAAATCACCTCTGGATTTGTAGTTTCTCAAAAATGTACACTACCAGTAAAAAAAAGTTTGGACTCATTTTATCATGAGATCTAATGGGAAAGTGTGTCCAAACTGGTGGTATATTGGTTTTGAAAAACTTAAAATTCTGCCTTATTATTAAGGCCTAAAATTCTTTCTTCCATACAGAAATAAATCTAGTTGACCCAGGACTTGTCATTTTAGTAATGTCTGAAGCATATTACAGCTAAAAATGGATCCAATATTCTTTTTAGGTTTTCTTATCTGAGATCTGAACTTTTAGATTATTTACAGAGACTCCACTAAGTAAAACAACCCTATTTTACTTCATCAGGACATTAAAAAATATAACTTTTTTCTGCCCTCTGTGCTGTTGCTGAGATTTACATTCCCTGTTTATTAAACCTATAAGGAAATAATTGTATGAAACTCTCCCTGCCAGTTCTTTAGGTGTTTGTGTCGTGTCTGTCCACGGCAGCAGCCTACTGCTAGTGCTTTATCACAGACACGGTTCTGGTTCTGGCACCAGCTCCGTTCTGGAGTCTCAGAACTTCACTGTTTTCTGGTGACCTGGCCCATGTGCACAACAGTTTAAGCAGAACCAAAGTGGGCTGATTTTAGTATGTGGAAGTGAACATAAATATCTTGATAATTTTGTTCTGAAAGTTTATCATTAAGTTTTTATGACCTACGGTAACAGGTGTTAGGATGTCAGAGCTTACATTAAATTACTTAAGGTAATTTTAATCGGCTGCCAGGCAACATAACAACACAGTGACAGCCAGATTTTACTCTAAATCAGTGATTCACTCCCTTTTTTTTTTTTTTATTTGTTTGTTGTTTTTTCTCGGCACAAAAACTTTGCAAGCCGGCATTTGGCATGGTGCCAGAATACTTTAAGTCCTGAAATTAAACATCCATTACAAAAGCAGCTGAATAAAAGAATAGCTTCAGTAGCTTGGTAAAAAAAAAATCAGATAGTCCCAACTTGTCGAACTTTTTCACAGACATGCCACTCAGTGTCAGTGACTTGCTCAAGCAGATCTCGGAACATTCACTGCACAGGTTTTGCACGTAGCAGTAGCGACCATGATGGCTGAGGTAGTGAAAAAGTTCCAGATAGCTGATCCTTTGTCTTGCTTGACTTTGACAACAAATGTGAGCCTCTGTGTGGCGCGTCGTTAGCGCACAATTTCAGTCAAAGCGTACAGCATAACATTAAAATAAATAGATCTCCACCTATGGATTGGGCTTACTGTCACGATACACTATCTAGAAATTTAATCAATATCGGTACCGATACCAATATTGGATCGATTAATGATTTAGACTAAACATAAAATGACTGATACAGAAGGTAGAAATAGTACCCTGATATTAGTTGACCAATCTGAAATCTTTAGCACTGCAAGTTCCACCTGAAGGTTCTGGGTAATCTCAAAAGTGCAACCTTCATATTTCCCCATAAACTTCGAGGAAGGAACTCAATGGTTGACTAAAGGCCCATTCATGCTGCCATATGTACATACATAGCGATGTCCATTTTAAGTAAATTCCTCCACTAGTGGGCAGTGCTAAGTTCGAGTTCACACCTGCGATTCGGCATCAGTTTCAGACACCGATTGGCAGCGGTAATTCATTGCTATAAAGTTGTTTCACACCCTAAAGATTCACATACAGTCTTTCTTGAAATGTTTGTACAATTTCTACATTTTTTTTTTTTTTTTGCTTGTCTTGAGTTTGAGAGTGTGCCCATATTTGCTGCCTGCTGGCATGAACAGATGGAAAAAAATAATGTTGAAGTGATAATCCCAAGAAATTCTTCTGTTATCCTTTTCTTACTTCACATGTGTTGCCTAATCCATATATTTTACTAAAACTAAACTAGTTCATGAGATATTATAATTTCATACAAATAGATAATGTAAGCTATACATACACATTAAATAGTTGGAAAATAGAGTGCTCACTTTGCGCTTTGTCAATGTTCAGGCCAAAGGAGCTGAAACATTGATTGCGCCAACACACATGAGAGTTTTAATTCCCCTTTAATTCAGAAATAAAAAATTAAAGGTCTCATAAGTATTTAAAATAATTTCATATGGGTTTCAGAGGTCCAACAACTTTGTTTTCAAAATGTATTACCTCAAATTCAGCCTTGTTCCTGAATTTCAGCCATTTTAAAAGTGGTTCTATTGAGCTCTAATGAGAACGGGCTGTTTCTGTGTCTGAACCTTTAAATGTTCATCAGTGGTACCTGTCCACACCCACTCCACACCCCTCTGTTTGAGGGGATCCGGCTTTTGCTGGCACCACTTGGTGATTTTAAAGTGCAGGCTCAGCTAGCCAGGGAGGCGGGTCAATGGTAGTATCCACTACAAGGGGATTAGTTATTTCCATTAGTGGGGTCACAAAGGGAAAGATCCCAGACTCACCTGTTTGAGCACACATGTCTAAAAGTAGAGCAAGCAAGTAAGAGAGGTAACGGAATTTTTAATCATTTTTGGTCGTCATACACAGGGTATGAAGGCAGATATAAGTGTTAGAAAGTAACTTTTGCATAAAATGTGACCTTTAAATCTTCTTTTAAATGACCTTGTAAACACCTAATTCCAAATGAAAATGACCATTCCAAATTAAACTTAAATCCGAAGTGGTTGGTTTAGTCTGATTTCAAATCTGAAATGAACCACATAAGTGTTTTAAAAGTATGAATATCAGTTCCTCGTTAATGGCTTGGTGGGAATTTCTAAAAAAACAACAAGTCTTTACTTTTTCCATGTAAGCTTACATCCATCTGGAACAACCCTGACATCCTGCAAAACAAAAAGATGATTAATTTCACTCAATGGAAAAATAAAGGAATAAAACAGCTAGAACATATAATAGAAAATGGAAACTTCTTGTCGTTTAAGATTCTCACTTCACAATATGAAATCAGCAGCAAATTTTTTTTAGAGTATCACCAGCTTAAATCTATTATATTTAAAAAATATACCATTAATCAATTCAACTTGCAGCTACCTATCAGGGTTGCAGAATTATTGAACCTCCATACCCCAAAGCTATTATCAAAAACAATCTCTCTTCCAACTTCAAAATGGGAGGCTGACTTATCCAGTAACTTTAATCAAAATGAAAGGTCACAAATATGTTTAAACACATTTGCAATGACTAAGAATTCAAATATGCAACTAATACAATTTAAATTCTGAATAGAACTCATCATACAGGACAAAGGATGTTCAGGATGGGTCTGTCACAATCAAACATCTGCTTATTTTGCACCATTGACAACTATTTCCATGCCTTGTGGTCCTGCACACCCGTTCACAGGTTTTGGCTCCAGGTTTGCGAAGACATGTCAACGTGGTTTAAATGTAATATTCCTGCAAACCGCCTTTGGTTGCGGTACGGGGTGCTCTGCGGTGGAGGCGGTTCTGGTCCCTGGTCGGGGGCTGTGAGGGCCAGCGGTTGGTGTCGCCTCGTGGCGTTGGGGTGAGGCCAGTGGTGGTGCCTGGGTCGGTGGGCGTCGGCCCTCGGCTATTCCCCTCCCGCTCCTCTCCTTCCCCCCTGGGTGTGTGGCGGGTGGGTACGTCCTGGGGTCGTCGGCGCCTTGTTGGCAGCGGTTGCTCCGTAGCCCGGTCATGGGGGGGACAGCTGCTTCTGGCCTGACTTGCTCTGGGGGGCTTTCCAGGGAACGGGGTTGCCTAGTGCTGCTAACAGCTCACCATCCAGGGGGAGGTTTGCTTCCCCCTGGACTTACATCCCCAGACCCCTCTTCCTCCCCGCTCTCTCATGAGTGAGGCCAATGGGGACCTCTCACATCCCTGTTCCCTGGGGAGCCGCCGGGGCCGGGCAGGGGGAGGTGGTTTCCCAGGGGGCTGGGACCTGGGGTGGCTGAGCTGATGGGGGCTGCTGATCCTGGGGGGTGCCCAATTCGCCGCACCTGGGTGGGGGGTGGCTGGGGGTGAAGGTGGGGACCGGATTTGGGGTGCGCCGTCCTCTGGTCTGCCGGGAACATCTCCCACAGGGGATGGTGTAAGGGAGGGGGAGATGCTGAGGAGCGACATTGGGATGTTTGTTTGCTGTGTGTATGTTTATATTGGGTGTGTGTGGGGAGGTGCGTCTGTGCTAGGTGAGTGGGAGTGTGCAAGGAAGGTATGTGGGGTGGGGAAGGATCACGTGCACTTGTGGGGGTGGGGGGGTTGTGGATCTTTGATCACTCCTTGTTCCTCATCCTCAATCTGACACAGTCACTGAGTTGTCCTGTGGGTTTATACACTAAGAGATCATTTTTCTCTTTTTTTTTTTTTCTGTGAGTTTGTATCTGGTCAGTGTTGTGATAAGTTTGTGATACGTCTTTTTGATTTGGTCATTATTTAAAAACTCTTAATCACTGGCAGCTCTGTTTTTCTGTAAAAGCTGTAAGAAATTTTCTGGTGTTTATGTACAAATGTAGAAGTTTGTTAGTGTGGATTGAAGGGTCGTTGTCTTCTGTCTGTTGTGTTTTTGTCTCTTCTTTCTTCTTTCTGCTTTCCCTTTAGCTTCTTTTTGCTCTCTTCTTTCTTTTTCTGTCCCCTCCGGTCAGGTCCAGCAAGATAGATTCCATGATTTAAAATAAATAAATAACAGTAAATAAATAAATAAAGGAATCAGACTGTCAAGAGGAGCCTTATACCCATAAGCCTGCCCTTGGCAAAGCAAATTTGTTTAGCACAATACAGCAACCAGACTATCATTCTGCTTGCTATCATGCGGGAAAGGACAAGTTAAAAAAAAATCTAAAATGAAAAATTCCTTGATCATATTCATTCAGCTTTAAATTAATTTCAGTCGTTCTGCACATGCTCGTTCCCTCGTCCGGTCGCGATGACGGTACTTTAATCTATCTCCCTTCTCCTCAGCAAATGAAAGTGAAGTAGTATGCTAGTGTAAAGCTGCTGCTTCAAAGCTATAATAAAAATCAACGTGAAAATTCTTCTTATGTGGTCTTTAATGTTGTAGATAAAACAAAAAGAAACAGGAACTGGAGTTTGTTTTCTTGTCTTAGACGTAAATATGTCATATCTGCCCCCTGTCCAATCAGAACTTTTCCCAACCTCAAGATTTTAAGCGGAATTAGATAAAGGCAATTAAACGGGTTTTCCATGTAAACCTCAATTCGGAATTGTGTGTGGAAGTACTTGCATGGTTGGAACAAACTAAATTATTCCCATTTAAAGAAGGAAATGATTCAATATTGCCATGATTTGATATTGTTGTGTTCCCCTTCCACTGGCGCAGAATTGTTCTGTTTGTTTAACTTCTGTGACATCAAATTTAGATGAAATGTGGCATGACCGTTCAGACGGAGGTTGCTTCGACACAGATTGGATATGTATCCGATCTAGGACCACACAAAGTCCTGCAATGGGTCGGGTACCCAACGAACAACCTGCAAAAACGCTGTTTTGCAGGTAAAAATTTCACGGGGACAAATTTGGGTGCATATTTATTTAGTGTGGGCAGGTTTAATAGGATTTCTTTTTTCCTTCTTTTTTCTTTATATTTGTGGCATGACACATGACAGGTGTTTTAATTATCAGGCACCGGGGTCACCTTTATTGTGAAGCCCTGCAGGACCTATTAGGTTTCCCTCCAAAAAAGGCCACACTGTCACTTAGCGTGCAGTACACAGGTATAGCAATTAGCAAAAAGCATGAAAATGGGAGGCATAAAAGAAAAATTAACCAGCGGTGAGTTCCATATTGTGGACACTACCTCTTCAAAAGCAAAGTTGGGTGTCTTTTTTAGATTTACAACAATAATAACATGACCAGTGGGTTTGTAGCTTGTGAGTAATGTAAAACGTATTGCATATGAAAACCACAAGCTGGGCATGTCTTCTCCAAAGAAACACACGAGCGACTCTTGACGGAGCACAGGTATTGCAGCAAACATACTTTCGTAAGATGCGATGGGTCTTAAGCCGCCAAAACCTAAACACTCCAGTCTTCTTGTTTCCTTTTCTAGCACTTTTGAACCTGTTGTAAGAAATATTTGTAAATAAAGCTAACTCGCTTGCTAAGTAGCATGCTAACAAGTTTTTAATTCACATATTCACATAATCCTTCTATGTTTATTATTAATGCTCATGGTTAGGATGCTACTTTTGAGCCTTTTAATACCTCTTTTGATTACTTCTCTGATTAGTCTTTGGTTGTGTCCCAATCCACGCACTTATATACTTCAAACACTACATTTAAGTGCTTAGTGCCCTGACACAGAAATTTCAGTAAAAACGCAGTGCACTGAAAGTACCCGGATGCTGCCCTAAACTTGGCCAAAAATCTAGTTCAAAACGATGGACACTACGCGCACTAAACGGACGCCATCTTGCTGACGTAGCAGAAGGAGAGGGACTTTCAACCAGTTTTACAGAGCTGAATAATGGCGGCCAGCGACTGAGCGGTACTGATGCAGGCAGAGGCTGTTTAGTACAGATGTAAGTATGAAGTTATTCTGTCATAATTCTAATATAAACTGCAGCATGCTACCGATCTCTTCTATCCCTGACGACAGTTATGGATATGATCATGTGTTGGAGGCTGCGGTTTTACCGACTCGGTAGAGTTAGCGCACGTAAATGTTTTTATTAAATAGGCTATAAGTTTTAGAAATAATTAATTCTATAGGTTCCGTATGTTTATTCATCGTTGTTCAACCTCCAGATTAAGCACTACGGTGTCTGTGGCGTAAACGAAACGGTCCTTGATCTGAAAACTGATTAGGAAACATTACTGGTGATACCGCTTACTGAGCCGTGTCTAATTGTACATCACTTTATATAAGAGTCTGCAAAGTACCCATAAAGTACATAAATAATGTTTGCTTTCATATAAACTGCCATAGTATTTTTACCGTAGGTCACTGTGGCATCAAACTACTGAGCCAGCAGTGGCACTGAGGCATTTACCACCTGGGCTCGGACGCTACTGAGAAATGTTTCAATAAAATGTTTCAATTAAACGTTTGCTGTATCCCTGTTTTAGCCTCTTCGTTACTGCATTTCATTTTTTTGAATAATGATTTCTAGGATAACTGGTTTCCTGTTGCCAGATGTGAACTGTATCAGTGTAAACACCAATGAAAACAGATTTGTATGATGGAAAGTACTTTTATTCAGTGAAGATATCTTTGCACATTTAAAAGCTGTTTTACTAGTGTTTTAAATTGCACTTCATACTAACAGGTATGAGGGAGACATGCAGAGACATGAACGTGTGCTGATGGTTTCTATGGTTATCTACTCAGGTAGACTAATACAGTGTAGACCACTGTGCTTTGTTACACAAATTAAGCCTTTTAAAAAGAATTTAATAGCATAAAGTATGATGACATGCAAACACGTATGTGAGGACTTGGACGGATTGTCCTGAAAAAAAAAGTATATAAACGGAGCAGCGCTGCCATTAGGCAGCATGTAGGAGGGTGAAATACCTTAAAATAAATAAATAAGCATTCGTTCTGACTCATTTTTAGACGAGGAGAATCCTGCGTTGGCGTTGGAGGCAGCGTAGTTTACAGGTTTGGGTTAAGTAAGGAGTAAACAAAAGAACGTAAAATCTAGAGTTGGAAATTATTTCTATAAATTAAAGCGGTAGAAGAATCGCTGTCAAATGCTGGTGTGTCATTACTGGTAAGTGCAACACGTTAGTGCTCCATTTGGGTCAACACTTACCCACGATAATGTGCACTACAGAGGGTAGTGCTTCTTGTGCACTACGCACTGCCTTCCAGTGCACTCACGTAAGTGCGCGGTTTGAGACACACTCTTTGATTACCTTATAGCATGTTACTGTCTTATAGTAGCAGTGGTTTAAGCATGCTAATTAAATTTAAATTAAGATTTACTCAAGGTTACCACAAGCTAACTGGATTTAATAGTAATTTTTGTCTTGTTGTTCCTGCCCTAAAGGAAAGGTCAGAATCACCAAAGTTGATGAGAGATATCCACTGGATTTAAAAGTTTCTAAAACTGTAAAATGGATTATAATTTTTATTTGCTGCAGACAAAATGTTGGGCAGACAGTAAAGAACTGCCAGAGCAGCACTCCCTGTCTTACTTAAAAGTAGTAGATTTTATGAGCAAGTCGGTTAAAGTGGCAGAAACAATAAAAGTAATAAAAGCCCAACTTGTTTTCGTCTCAGACATTAAAAACATGTTGACTTTTATAAGCCGGCCAGTTAGCTGGATTTTATGCACAGTAGAAGAAACAAAATGGTAAAGTATTTAAAGGGTTAAAGAATTAGCCAGTTTTTTTCTAATGCTTTACACATTCACAAGAAGAGTGTAAAAATTAAAGTGTAACTTTTATTAAGTGCTTGTTCATGGCTGCAGCAGCTGCCTCGCTGTTTGTATATTCACAGCTGTGTTTACAAGACTGATGGCATAATTTCCCAAGGTTTGGGGGTTATGCTTAGAATAGGTTAAGATTTGTTTTAGGCTAATGGTTAGGGATTTATTTGTGATTGTTAATGTCAGTAAGGACATGAGTAAGGTCCTACAGTAAGAAATAAATTGTCCCCATAATTTATATGTGTGTCCATCAGTGTGAAGTTAATGTGCATGTAAAAAACAGCATTTCTGTCACTGTATAGAAAAATATAACAACATCTTTACATACTGGTACTTGTGTTTACATACACTCACTTGTTTACACTCTTTGGTCATTAGGTAAATCTTTTTAGTACCGGGTTGGACCCTCTTTTTACTTCAGAACAATTTTAATTCTTGGTGGTGTAGGTTCAACAGGGTGTTGGAAACATTCCTCAGAGATTTTGCTCCATATCGACATGATTGAATCACACAGTTGCTGCACATTTGTCGGCTGCACATCTATGATGAGAATCTCCTGTTCCACCACATCCCAAAGCTGCTCTATTGGATGGAGATCTGGTGACTGTGGAGGCCGTTGGAGTACAGGGAACTCATTGTCATGTTCAAGAAACCAGGAGATGATTTGAGCTTTGTGACATTGAGCATTGTCCTTCTGGAAGTAGCCATCAGTAGATGGTACACTGTGGTCACAAACACATGGACATGGTCAGCAATGAGTGATTCTCAGTTAGTCCTAAAGAGCCAAAAACTTGCCAAGAAAATTCTACACACCATGACATCACCAGCAGCCTGAACTGTTGATACAAGGTAGAATGGATCCGGCTTTAATGTTGTTTCCATCAAATTCTCACCCTACCATCTGAATGTTGCAGCTAAAATGGAGAGTCATCAGACCAGGCAATGTTTTTCCATCTCATATTGTCCAGTTTTGGTGAGTGTGTGGGAATTGTAGCCTCAATTTCCTGTTAGCTTAGCTGACTAGAGTGACACCAGGTGTGGTTTTCTGCTGCTGTAGCCCATGGTATTCTGCATAACTTGGTTGGAACCAGTGGCTTCCTGTTCCTTTCTGTCATCTCCAACCAGTCTGCCCATTCTCCTCTGACATCAACAAGACATTTTTATCCAGACAACTGCTGCTCACTAGATATTTTCTCTTTTTCAACTATTCTCTGTAAGCCTTTGTAATACTTGTGTGAGTGTCCCAGTAGATCAGCAGTTTCTGAAATAGTCAGACCAACAACCATGCCATGTTCAGTCATTTAATCACCTTTGTTTTTCAATTTGATGCTCAGCTTGAACTTCAAGTCATCTTGTCCATGTCTATGTGACTAAATATATTCACTTGCTGTCATATGATTGACTGATTAGCTATGTATGTAAATTGGACAGGTGGGTCTAATAAAATGTTAGTAAGGACATAAGTAAGAGTAAGACTATAAGTAATGGCACACATAGATGACATATGCCCCCCTGGCACGTCTCACATTTTCAGAGTTCTGTCTGGAAACAAATTAACAGCTGAGTATGCAACATTGACATTACTTTCAGGTTAACAAAGCTTGTGATGACATTTCAGAATGAGTCTAAATAACTGTCCAACACCCAAGCAAATTCAGGAAGAGACAGATGAGTGATGAGACAGATGGAATAATAGTGGAAACTCATAGAGCCTCACCAGTTTTGTAAAGTTGTACAGCAAATATCCTGTTGATCCCACTTGTGATGGTTGTTCCTCTTTTCTGATGCCCTTTTCCTGTTTTTAGCGTACATTGTGAATTTTGAGTTTCCCCTTGTCATAGTAGGCAAAAATAATTGCTGTGTGTACAGAATAACTAATATTAAAATTCTCTGTCAGTTGAGATGCAATAGTAGGTCTGTATAAAGGGAAAGTCCAAAAAAATGTTCCGCACTTTAAAAACACGTCTAAATTTTTGTTTTGGTGAAGGCACAAGAAGACAACAGATTTCCCCTGTGAACAGCTTGACACTTTAAAATTCAGTAGCCTGCAGAATTGGACAGATGAAGATGCCATCAAAAAAAATCAAGGATGAGTGATGCAAAAGTCAAATGAGGAACACTAATAAGTAATTGAGCATTTCCCACACAGTACAAGAAAATATTGCTCAGCTATCTGAAGAGGAATTGGCTGAAGGAGGAATTTACAAAAAAAGCATGTTGTTTTGATGTTGATTGCCACAAAAGACTGCCAACTTCTGTAGGTTCAAAGAACCTCTGAACTTACCATCTGTTAGTACTTTTCAAGACTCACATTGTGTGAGTATCTCAGTATAGATACTTTGGAATTCTTAGTGATTTGGGTCAGGAAACTGGTGAATAGACTGAGACTATTCACATTTAGAATCCGGTCTTTTAAACTTAAACTACACATTACTTCAATTTTTATGTATATGTTGGATTATGGTGTTTCCGTGTACATCCATGCATGTTTGCAATGTTTACATGCACTAGATACCATGCAAAGTCTACCACAACACACAGAGGTTTAGCACAAGCTTTAAAACCCTTATTTCTCTTCCCATAGGCTCAAACATTGGCATTGTCTGTATCTATTAAGCTGCTCTTGGTCTTCTTCTGTCTTATCTGCAAACCTCCAAGCTGCAAACCATATTGTTAACTATAATTACCTTGTTTAGTCAAAAGAATTATCATTAATTATCTGGAAATTTTAATTTTCTCTAGTTTTTCGTGTACTATACATTATAAATTGTAATTAAACTGCTTCCTGTCTTGGCCAGAACAGTCTTGTAAAAGCGATTTAGATTCCTGATTCAACAAAGGTAAATTAAAAAGACTGCACAGCACATACATTATCTTTTGTACAACCTAGTAAGCAAAAATATAACAAAGAAGTTGTAGAGAAATCCAAAGCAAAATCTTGTTTGGACAGTTTGGCAGCCACTTTACAGCCAAACAGCTTAAGCAAAAGAAATATTGACAACTTGGAGTTGCCAGGGAGTTTTTTTTTTCTTTGTTTTTCTTTTTTGCTGTTTGGGGGGGGGGCACTTTTGTTCACTTACACCTATTTTTTTTATTTATTTTTTTAGATAATCCATTAAGTCATCTTTCACTGATTTCCTGGTACTTATCTAGGACCAGGTAACAAGCAGAGTCTCCAATCTTCCTCTGTCCATTTAGTTGCCTGACCTCTTCACTCTACCGTTAACAGTAAACCCAGACACTCTTCAGAAGAAGCTCATTTCAGCTACTTTAATTTGTTATCTAAGTCTTTCAACACTGGGTGTGAAGTGACAGACCTGTACATTGTCCACATATCTGCAGACGGTGCCCTAATCCATCATCATTTGAATCCTTGATTCCTGCTCAATGAAGCCAGTTTGCCTACTGGTATATCATTGCAAAATACAAGGATGCAATCCCCAGCCAAATGGGCTGGAAACTCTCTGCATCTTAACTGGGCCTAGAAATTCTCATAAAAGGAACAGAATTTCTGGCAAAGAACAGCCCTGCCAGCTATTTGATCCAAGCTCTCTCTCCTTTTGTACAGCAACTAAATGGTCCATAACAAAGGACCGAATTACCTACAAAAAACACACAATGACTTGCCTCCTGTATCCTGACTGTAAAGAATTGTTTCGGTGTTCCAAGACCCGGGCTAAGACTACATTGGTTTTTATGAATTCCATGTTTGACTCTCTCCTGGAAAAATCGGATATTCTGATTTAGTGGGCTCTCGTTTTGTTTCTTTTTGGTTTTAAACCAACATGTGCCCACCACTGTGCTCTGGTTATGGCTATGCAAATAAATCCATGATGCTGAACTTAGTAGATGACCCTTAAGACACGATTGGTGGAACATTAGACATTCTCAGAGATATACAGTTCACACCACAGAACAGCAGTGTGAGGATGTAACATAGAAATAAATAAAAAGGAGACATTTTTTCCTGTTAGGTTAATCCTGCTGTTCTCATAAGGTTGGTGTATTTAGTTTTAGCCATTATGTAGGGGCAAAATATTTATATAGCTCATTTCATACATGAGGCAACCTAATGTGCTGTACATAAAGAAAACAGACAATACATATAGTAGGTTACATACAAACGGACGTCAATAAGATATAGGTTGTGTTTTTAAGAAACAAAGATTTGGAGTTCTAATTCTTTAATTCTAATCTCAGATGATCTTGGAAGTCCTGGTGGCTCATATGGCATCCTCACATCAGATATATATCTTAGCCCTGAGCCATTTAGTTCCTTATACACCAGCAGCAAAATTTAAAAAAATTGATTGGCACACAGGAAGCCAGTGTAAAGATCTGTGGATTGATATGGTCCCCCCTTTTTATTTTTTTGGTCTTTGTGAGGACACGAGCAGCTTCATTCTAGATTAGTTGCAGTGTTTTCAATTTAGAGAGACCTGTAAAAACACCATTAGTTATGACTACTGAAAACAAATACATGAAAAAGTTTCTCTAAATCATGTTGAGCCATCATTGTCCTTATTCTAGATATATTCTTTAGGTGGTAAAAGCTTGATTGGGTTTCTGCCTTAATATGACTTAAAATTTAGCTCATAGTCCAAAATGACATCAGGATTTCTAGCTTGATCTGTTTTTTAACTTTGCTGACACTAATCTTTGGATGCTCGTATTTCTTTCCAAACACAACTATTTCATATTTACATTTATTTAGCTTAAATAAAATGCTGGCTCATCCAAGCATTGATTTGACTGAAGCATGCACAAAAACTCTGATTCTGATAGGAGAGGGCCCAAGATTGCGCCTTGCGCAACACCACGTCATCTTTGTTTGATTAGATTAATAGTTACCAATTGATACACAGTAGAATTATTAGATTAGTGTCATCACAAGTAATAATAAAATAATTATGTAATAACATCATAGATTAATCAAATTTAATTGATTGATTTATTGATTGCTTATGATATAACACACCCAACAACAGTACACAGGAAGCAGTTTTAAAAGACTGAATATGGTGAGATAGGTGTATTAGCATATGAAATATCTTTAAACGGCGATGGACTGGTGACCTGTCCAGGGTGTACCCTGCCTTTCACCTGAAACACTGCTGGGATAGGCTCCAGCTCACC
>JBAMHW010000005.1:23393760-23428165 GCA_037177495.1 Rhadinocentrus ornatus | reverse complement strand
CACTGCTGGGATAGGCTCCAGCTCACCCTGCGACCCCTAATAGGAACAAGCGGTACAGATAATGACTGACTGACTGATATCTTGAAACGTTTTTCCTAGCCTTTTGATGATTGAAACATTTCTTTCAATACATTAGAGGGGCCTATTTGTACTATGTTGTCTGTGTGACAGCTAAGTAGTTCTGACCATAATAGGAATGCAAACTTTATGGACCTCTGGGGAAAGAAAGGCATCGAGCCTGCCAGGATATGCAAGTCTTCTACCGATTCTCTCTGCTGTAGTGCTTAATCTGCAAAGACATGCTATCAATCAGTTCTGTGAAACACTCCTGTCTCAGTGGGTGTTTCAGCCTGTCAAATCAGGATATGGGGTTTTCTGGTCAAGCAAATGCTGGTAACCACAATAGCAGCAAATTTGAACGCAGAGCATAGCAAACATAGCATCAACATCATTATTGTGGTGTTTTTATTACATCTTTATAGCTTTTTGTCATGTTTGCCTGTTTATGTTCTCGTTTCATTATAAAGCATAGTGAGTATGCTGTTAAATGCAAAAAAGAAAGGATTTTTTCAGATATATAGTGTCAAAACAGAATTGTGGTTGTGGGAAAGTTTTTGGCTCAATTACTCTGTGCATGTGGGTCTTGTGCATTTATAAATATAATATGCCAAATAAGTGTTCCCTTTAATGATGAGGATGTTTAAATTTCCACACTTCTGTTCCTCTAAACACATCCAAAGTCATCAGGTACAGGTACATTTTAATGTATTTACTAATAGCACAGAGCCATCAGCATCAGGTTTAAACCACTATTAAGATTAAGCACTACAGCAGAGAGAATCTTTAGAAGAGCGGTTTGGGCTTCGATAAAGCTGTTGCTGTCACTGTAGATAGAACATGACGAGACTTCTCTGACAGCTCCACAATGACCAACAAAACAGGACATCCTCCTTTCCCTCAGCGCGTCAGGGCAATTACTCATCCCCCGCTCAACACGTTTGTTTTACTCAAACAGTCTATTTAGCATTACAAAAGACCAACAATGTGGCTATATTTCCACAAGTGAACCATCATCATTGCAGCTATTGTGTCTAAAGACTTGCTTGATGTGTGTATCAGTGTTTGAGGCATGGTAACCAATCTGTGTCCTCATGCAAATCAACTTTCTGTGTTGCTCAATATTGTCATTTCCATAATGATTCCTTTTTTGCATGTTTTACTTTCCTCAGGAGTGATGGGTGTTACCTCAGCCAGATGTTATTTTGCATTGTGCATACTGGCACAACTATGGATGTTTTTTCGTACTGCCTCCATCTTTGGTTTCTAGTATATGTATTTATTCACCCTTTCTGAGATAAGTTTGACCTTTTTTTCCCATATTGGTATTTGTTAGTGTGTCTATGTGCATTTTATCATCCATCTAACCCCTTTCACCCCTTTTATTTCTGTCTTTCTGTTGTTTACAGGGAATTTAAAGAATGTGGTTTAGGACTCGGCAGCCTCAGACTCCTCCACACAAACACCCCCCTCACACATGTTTCCGAACCAGGTCGACACTCGGCAGCTTTAATGAAGACAATATGAAGCGGACCCCTCCAGCCCCAAGGCTCTGATCGAGTGAGGGAGGGTAAAAATAAAACAAGAGGATTTTGGAAAACATTAGCTCTGTGTTTCCAGAGGAAAACTGTTTAATAGGGGTTGAGGGGAGGGGTTGATGCGGTTGCTACATAACGTTCACTGTTGTTTAATTCCTTTGTGTTTTGGAAAAGGTATGTTTGTTTGTGCAAGAAAGAGCAATTTGTTCAGTGTGGTTATGTAAAACTAAATGACAACACTGTAGAGCATGTCTTCTTTATCCAGGGAAGCATCAGTCCGACATAAATGGAAAAACAGATTTTTTAGGAGTCTGGTTTCACGGTCACCCCGGCCCTGCTGTGATTTCAGCCTCCTGAGGACAGATGAGTGCTAAAACAGACAGAAAGACAGTTTCCCAAATGGACTGTTAAAACTTTTTTCACAACAGGTCTGGAAAGTCTTGTAACGTATGTGAAATGTCTCAGAAAACTCAAAATGTTTACCCACAGACTGTCCATAAAGTTTGGAAAATAGCCGGTCTCCCTTTGTTTTAAGCCCTGGGTCGATTCTCTAAACATCTGGCCTTTTAGATTTTTAACTGGAGATTATCCAGGGAAGGTTTACTTTTTTCTTTTATAGAAAAGCAACAACAAAGATCACATGATCTTTAAAAAGAATTTGGGTCGACTCAGAATCCCCAAAGCAAAGATGTGGGTGGATTCAATTCATAAACTGACTTCTTCAGAAGGACTTGAATTGTAAATATTGTGAGGTTCACCGGCAGCTATATGTGACACGACTTTGTGGTGTAAAATGACCCATCAACGAGAACTGGGCCATATTATTACCTCAATGCTGTCTTGGTGCTAAATGGGGTGTCTGACGCACCAAAGACTGTCAAACACTATATTTTGTTCATATTGTGCTGCCTTGATTTTAAGTAAATTTTACCCTTTTTCTTGTTCAATTTATTGGTTATTTTTTTGTATCGTTTTTTCACGCTGATTGGCCGTAACCTGATCTGCCTTGCTACCAAAACACCCCCCCTGTGGAGGAGTTCTTGCTCTATATAAGGAAAATGGTACATGTTAAAGTATCATCTCCATTATTTTAAGGAATCCAGAAAAATATTATGTTAAATCAAAATTAAATTGGTTTGATATCGAGGTGCAGTTAATAAATGATTATTGGTGTTTTTTATTATATACCTTTATGAAGAATTGCTTCCATTTAACAACTTCTCTATATTGTATCACTTTGAACATAACCTGATTCTGGGAACACGTGAGGAAAATAGACCTTAAAAATGGAACATTGGAATAAGTGGTCTGTTGATCGTTTTATTTAAAAAAAAAAAAAACTAGCAAAAAAATCTGATCCACTTTTTTTTATTTTAGCATCTGCAGTGATAACAATCACATATTCTGCCAAGTCTACAGATGCATAGAAAAATAAAAGTGCTGTTGCATTAGTCTTTACAATGCTTTTACAGTTTGACATATGGAGACCAATTGCATCCAAGTATTTTCATGACTGCAGAGGTTTGAACAACAGAAAAAAATTTCTTCATGGCCACAGGTGCGGTGCTAGTAATGAGTTCTTTACTGGGCTTTCATGGCTGTTGTGAAAGATGAATGGAAACTTATGCACCAGGTATTTTTTTGTTTGTATTTTTTCCTTGTTTTGAAGAAGACTTAAAATGCTTTGGTCTGCATGGAAATGACAAATGTTAACCAGAGTTTGCAAACACCAAACTCACGACTGCCGGGCATTTTTCCTGTTGTAATGCAATATTCCAGATATTCCCGAAGATTAAAGTAATTCCTAGAAAAAAGTTCTCTACAGTTTTTCTCTTGCGGATGTTCACTGCAGTTGTTGCTGTTTTGCTCTGCAAGGAAAACAGTAACAGGTGCGCGTCTTTATTTGCTGCATTTAACACTTTTATAGTGTTCGAGCAGTCTATGTAAAAATCTTCAAACATAACTTTTAAAAAAACAAAAATTTTTTTTACAAAAACCCCCCGAAATCTCTAGCACTTTTCTAAAAGTGTGTTCACACTTCAGGCAAAATTGATCTAAATCAGACGTTTTTGCTCATAAGTGACCCATAATGGATTTTAGTCGGAGGAAAATTAAGCCATCCAGGGCTTTATGTCTTTAAGACATCTTTGTTATCTGACCAAACTTATTAACTTACTAAAAATATTGGTCCAAGCACAGAAACGTGTGGAACTCCATAACTTATTCTGGTGTGAGAGGAAGGCTCATCGATTACATTAAAAGCAGAAACTAGATTGAATATATAAATTGGACTGATATGGATTAAATTGGATTATAATTGGACTATAAATTATATTTTTAAAACGCCTCGTGGAATTGAATTGCACGCAGTGGCATTTAGATGATAACGTGAGCAACCACACGACAAAGTTGGATATCAGCTAAAAATTTAAATTGAGCATTAAAGAGCCAAGCCAACTTAATTTTTAAAAGCACTTTACGACAGCAGCCACTGAACAAAGTGCTGAACATAAAATAACTAAATACAATAAAACATTAGATAATTAAAGACAAGACAATAAAATCAGTAAAACAAATCAATACAAAATTAAAATTAAAGCAAACTCATACTGGGTGGAACGCCAATGAAAAGTGGTGGACCTTAAGAAGGGATTTAAAACTGGACAGTGATAAAGCCTGTCTGAGTTGCAGTGGCAAAGAGTTCCACCGTTCTGGTCCTGCCACAGAAAAGGCCCTGTCATGTAACTTTCTAACCTTAAAAATATGTTTCTTTGACTCATTTTGATGGTTTATTGATATTTATTATGTATATTCCTGGAGCACTCATTTCCCAACACGTACAAAGGTTGACAAACTGATTCATCACTTTACAGCTGATTTCCGCTTTAACCGCTGTGGCATGCGCTTGCAACTGGATATCAACAACACACTGGCTGACTGCACCCATACCGTGGATGTAAGAAATGCAAGACGACATCATCGTAGAAAGAGAAGAAAAGACAAAAAGGACAGAGCAAAAAATTAGACAAAAGTCAACATCGAACTGAGTTTTACTTGTTGGAGAAGGTCCAGAGAAGAGGCGGGATGCAAGATGGATGCCAAATTAGTGGTGACTCATTGACAAAATCTGTCAAACTTCTCTAGTAGTTTTTAAAAGCCTGCAGTATAAACTTAGCCAAGAGCTTTTGCCTGCCCTGTCTCTCGATGTGTTGTATGATAGGGTCGAAAGCTGCAGAAAAGCCAAGTCGAGTGTAACTGAGAAAAGATTTGTCAAACTACAGTAATTATATTAAAGATGCTAGTGCCACATTTACACTGAACTGTACACTTCAGGCTGCTACAGTACAGCACGTGATTTTATTTTTTCCATTAAAAAAAGGGTTATGGCGGAGCTCCTGGACTCGCATAATACAGGGTAGAACATCCTGTGGGAGATCAAATCAAATTTTATTTATAAAGCACTTTTCATGCATAAGAGCAGCACAAAGTGCTTTACATTATAAAAACAACTGTTTAAATAATAAAAACACAAGCACCCCCCCAAAATTTACAGATAACAAATCAAACCACACACAATTATGTTCTCTCACACAGTTCAGTTGTTTCATTTTACTGTTTCCATGGACATTGAAAAGATAATAAAAGTAATAATAATTTTGCTATTAGACATAGTAAATGGACTTATATAGCACTTTTCCAGTCAGCTTGACCACTCAAAGTGCTTTACTTGTCACATTCACACCCCAATAAGTACATCGGGAGGCAACCTAGGGATAGGTGTCTTTCCCAAGGACATGTAGTCAGGGAAAGCCTGGAATCGATCAACCAACCTTCCAGTTGAAAGACGACTGCTCTTCCTCCTGAGCTACAGCGCCATAGTACTCCGTAGTAAGGTCTGGTTGGCCCTGGAACCGCTAATATTTTTCATAATCATACCACTTCGTTGTAGTAATAGTATAAAGTGGTAATAGTGGGGATATAAACTAAACCCTGTTTACCTAGTGAGGGTCCAACTTTCAAAGAAAACACTTCAACATTTCTTCTTTTTTTTTTAATTGTCGGCATGCTCTGGTGTACAAACCTCTGGTGTTTGTTGAAATAAAAGGACAGGAGAGCATGTTGTTGTCATGTGTCTCTGTGCTGTTTTTGGTTGTGATTTATTCAGTGCAGGCTGGTTAATAGAGGCTTTAAAGGAGAGTGTTTGAAAGAGGAACCACAAATGTCAGCCAGTTTTCTTCAGAAGTGATGTTCCTTAAATTAATGGCCTGGAAATTCACACCAAATGTAGGAGTCACCAGTCAAAGCTGGCATGTGCTGAACAGAAGTGAGTCCTGAATGTGTGCGTGAGGATTCTCTGTGATCTTTATGAACACTGCTGCGGTCACCGTGGTGGTTTGAGCCCCACGTAGCCGAAGCAAATGAAACTCATTACACCGTTTACGAGCTCGGAAAAGGAGAGACTATTGAAATTCTATCCCATAAAGAGCAAGGAGGAGGGGGACCTTACACGGTACCGGCCAGGGGCTGTAAACATGAGAGACGTGAGAGACTTGTGTGTGTTTATGTAGTTTTCTGTGCTCTGTGGAGTCAAATTTAAAAAAAGAGAAAAAAAAAACAAAAAAACTTAGGGGCCCCCAAGAGGATTCATGGCACCACTGGAACTGCTTGACTTTGTTTTCACAAACAGCAAAAGCCAATTTGGAGTTCTTATTTCAGAATCTGGACCTTTTAGTTGTTTATGGTTGAAAATGTGGCCAAACTCACAAACTAAACTACAAAACAAAAAATTACAATAACAGAAATTTTGACAGCACTAAATCTCTTGGGCTCATTTCACCAATATTTTGCTGCATGTATTTGCATTTGACAACCAAACTTTCCCAGGTCCTCTGCTGCTGTCAATTCAATGTCCACAAGTCATCAATATTTAAAATCCCTGAAGCGTCTAGTGTAGACTGTAAATATGTGGAGGTCAGGTTGGGTAGCAGGAAAAGGCCAAGTTTGACTTGGATACAGAAGACTAGAGTTCTCAGCTCATTAAAATCCTCAAGTTAATACTGCTATGAAAATAATGGATCCATAAATGTTTTGCCTTCTTTTTATGCCTTTCCAAGCCTGTGTAACACTGCTTCAATGGGCATTATTGTTAGTTTATACTATCAAATATGGTGTTAATTTATGGGATCAATGATGGGATACGACCAAACAATGACCAAAATTATTCTTGATCACGAACAACAGTTTGTTTTTGAAAACAATAAAAACTGTAGACAACTCATCTCTATATAAGCAAATCGGACTCTTCTAGCTGTTTAATATGAAGTGTGAGCATTTTATACACTCACTGGTCACTTTATTAGGTCCGTCTTAGTAGTACCCGGTTGGACCCCTTTTTCCTTCAGAACTGCCTTAATTCTTTGTGTCATGGATTCATCAAGGTATTGGAAACATTCATCAGAGATTTTTCTCCATGTTGACATGACAGCATCACACAGTTGCTGCAGATTTGTCGGCGGCATCCATGATGAGAATCTCATGTTCCACCACATCCCAAAGCTGCTCTATTGAATTGAGATCTGGTGACTGGAGGCCGTTGGAGTCCAGTGAACTCATTGTCATGTTCAAAAAAGCAATTGGAGATAATTTGAGTTTTGTGACTTGGTGCATTATCCCGCTGGAAGTAGCCATCAGAAGATGATACACTGTGGTCATAAAGGGATGGACATGGTCAGCAACAATACAAGGTAGGAGATGGTGTTTAAGGATGCATCAACACCAGTGTGAAAACACTTACTAAAAACACAAGTTGCAGTTCGCTTCACCGCGACTGCAATGTGAAAGCAATTTCGACCGGCTGAATGTTGCAACCCCTAATGAAACGCAGTCCTCAATTTTACTGAGACTATTAGGTGTGAATGATCAAGGGGCCCAAAGTGGGCCAACAAAAATATCCTCCACACCAAAACACCACCAGCAGTCTGGACTATTGATACGAGGAGGATGAATCTATATTTTCATGTAGTTCTGACCCTACCATCTAAATGTTGCTGCTGAAATGGAGACTCATCAGACCAGGCAACATTTTTCCATTTTCTATTGTCCAGTGTTGATGAGTCTGTGTGGTTGTAGCCTCAGTTTCCCTATCTTAGAGAACAGGAGGGGCACCCGGTGTGGTCTTCTGCTGCTGTAGCCTGTCTGCAGTTGGACATGTTGTGAGTTTAGAGATGCTGTTCTGAACACCTTGGTTTGGAACCAGTGCTTATTTGAGTTACTCTTGCCTTTCTATTATCTCAACAGACAACTACTGCTTACGGGATATTTTTTCTTTTTCACACCATTCTCTGCAAACCATAGAGATGGTTGTTTGTGAAAATTCCAGTAGATCAGCAGTTTCTGAAAAACTCAGACCCAGCCTTTCTGCCATAACGTGGATCTGAAGACTATAAGTCTTTTTGTGAGAAGGTTCAACAGACACTGAAGCCAAGATTAAAAGTTATCATCAGATAAGAGTCTCTGAGAGTTTAAACTTCATCCACTGGCAGCCTTGTGATATCTTTGAAGTTAAAACGACTCTGTTACCAGACTGATTTCCAATGTGAAAGTGAAAGGAGTAAATCGAGTCCGGCTCTGGAATTAGTTGGGGTTAGAGTCTGATGTAGTCTTGTCACAAAGGTATAATTTTCTGAATAAGTACTATTACTCTTCTGTAAATTTAGTTTGCCTGCTGTGGTTTGTACTGGACACACCTTCACTGCTCCATGTGGACAAAAAACTTTCCCAGGTACTCTTATGCAAATCATCACAAGTCCTCTATCACAACTCAGCCCGTGATTTGAATAAATCATTGTTTGACATTGCTGGTGGTTAGTTTAGATAAACCCATAAACCTGCCCTTTTTTTATGTGCACCTTGCTGACATCTGCACTTTTTATTTGCACAAGTCTTGTTAAGCACTGTTACGGTTTGGATGTTCTCCACATCCGTTCACAATGCATAAATGTGATTTATTTTTTTTAAAAAAAAATCTTTTTTATATCTCAGCAATCTGCAATGCAGTTTTATGAGTTTCCATTCTTTGAGGAAAAGTCCACCTTGCACGCTGGCAGTTGGGCTAACATGACATAATTATTTGTCTGCTAAGATGGAAATCACAAACGGTTTGTTTGATTTGCATAACGTCTCCAACCAGAGGAACAAAGCGGCAGGGGCCTAGTCTGTATCCTCCTCCCCATCAACATGTGAAGTGTCCGCGGTCAATAGCTGAGGGGATTTACTCGCACAATAAAGACAGATGCCACCTTTTATGTGCTTAACGGAAGAGAGGCTGAGCGCGTGGCACTTGACCGCACCGAAGCTTGTTGCTGGCGCCTAATGACGTCCTCCCTCCACGGGCTATTGAGATGAATGGTGAATGCTAAATGGATTTGTTCTTTTTGAGTAAGATGTGGGGGGAGGGAGAGAAGTATTTTTGAATGAATCAGTAGAGGTTTCCCTAGTGACACATTTAGGGATTTTTTCCCCCTAAACAAAACATGCTTTGTTTGTTTCTGATGCTAGGTTTGCCAAAAGGAGAAGAAAACCAGGTTTAGGATTTTTTTTTGCAGATCTGGTGATGAGTTCAAGCTGCTCTTGGTGACAAACTTTTAAAGATTTAAACAGTCCGATAAACACATCCTGTGACCAGAGTTGGTCCTGAGATCTGATAGAAGTGGACTTACAACTGAAGATCCAATTTGGGAAAATGGTGAATATACATGAAAGGTTGTATTTTTGTGTTTTACCTACCCAAATGCACACTTTATGGCAAAATTAAACATGATTATATGAGCAGCATTTCCCCTTATAAAAGGACAATAAACCTACTGAAACTTTTTAATGGGCTTCAACAGGCTAATTTAAAATCTTCTTCTGGTTAAGGATTTTCCATTTCTTAGTCAGTTTGTTGTGATTCAACATATATGAGCCACAATGACATCAGATAGTTGTAATAACCATGTATTTTGGGATTAAAATAAAGAGCTCCAACCTGACAGATAAATCTTTCAACGCATGTCCATCAGTATCTCTAATGACATCAATAAGTACATGTTCTCTCTAATGAGAATATATAGTTATGCAAATAATCAAAGGACCACCAAGGTCTGTCCTCATCTCTGGTAAGTGTAAGAGACAAAGACGGAGGGGTCTGAAATGGTCCATTTGATTCCTGATAGTGTTTGCCTCAGAATGAGCAACATCTGCACTGCAGAGCTGCAGCTTCCAAATTCTGGAGAACGGATTCAGATCCAGGCAGACTTTCTCTAATTAGACTTTCTTAAATATTTAACCCTTTTTCTAGCATAGTAAACACTCTGAATTCTTTTTTCAGTGGTGGAAAGTAGAAGTTTGATTTGCAGGACTGACATTTAGAAAGAGAAAAATGCAAGCACTCAGATGTGCATATTGTCTGCTTTTCTTCTCACTCATCTTGGTAACTTGGTAAACTGAACAATAAAATACCTTTTTTGCATGTTTTTAAACTCTAAAAAAATAGACTAAATGTGTTAACGTCAACTTTATCCATTTAATGCTGTTTAAATTATATTTGGTACATATTGCTTCTGGGACATATTTCATAAATTTATGCAAAGAAAATATTCTTAAAACTCCGTTGTATACAATCTGATACTTGTCTTCTGGTCCCTGATGGATACTTTTTGAACTACTTTCATTCTGTCTTATCACATAGTAATAAACAGTAAATATATGTTAATTTTTTTTTTTTGTTGAATTCTGCATTTTGTTAATGGGGCCAGATAAAGAGTTAAGATTTTAAAATTCAGCCCAGTATTTATTAAATCAGGCATTAAAGGAACACAAATCTACCTGATCAGTTAATAGTATAGTAAAAAGCAGAATATCCTTGGAAGTCACTTTAAATTAGGGATAGGCATATCCATACTATGGAATCAATACTCTAATATCTGCCAGTATAAATAAGAAATTTCATTCATCCCTTCACTTATTTTAATTCAGGGTCACAGAGAATTTAAGAATTGTAATTCAATTTAAATTAATTTCTAGTCTAAGTATTTTATTATTGTTTTAAAATTATGTCTTTTGTATTGTTTATTCATTAATGTGTCTTACTATCATAATTTATGAGCCTTTCTTTCACATATTTGTGTTCTGGAGCTTTATTTATGTGTTATATCGCTCTTGCAATGCACACAGTACAATGATGTGATTTTCCTTTAAAAGTATGGATATCTGTAAATAACTAATCCCTATCACTGAAGAGTGTCTGGCACATGAATTTGTCACAGAATTGATGCTTTTAATGTTAGTAATGGGAAAGAGGAACATGTTTTTTTTCTATTCAGTTTTAGTTATACACTACCAATTCACAGCAACGGCTACATTCACACTGCAGGTCTTAAGCATGTTACATAGCGAGAAGCGGGAATTTTGTTCTTGTTCTCGAGGCCACAAGAACAAAAAAAAAGTTTGTATCGGTCCGGTCTTGTCATATTCCACGAGAAGCTTCATGCGCGATGGGGATTACAGCAGGGGGGATAAAACGTGTGTTGTATACATTTAATTACTTTCCCTGTACGGCTGTTCATTAAAACTATCCGTTCAGCCTTGCATCAGGGGAAATGCAGAAGCCATAACTTTCCGATTCACCTTTTTCCATGTTAGCCACGCCCACCTCATATGTCCGCCCAATCACACGGTACTTCTCTGAGCCCCATGAGAAGAAAGTTCTGCTCGGCTAATGTGTTGAGAGCTGTCCCCATTCACGCACGCGAAAGCAAAATTACATCATTTTGTTCTCGTGGTCTCGAGAACAAGAAAAAAGTTCTCGCCTCTTGCAGTTCTATTCTATTCTATTCTATTCTATTCTATTCTATTCTATTCTATTCTATTCTATTCTACAGTCATTGGGAAGATGCTTTTCTCCAAAGCGACTTACATTTGAGGGTAAAGGCGGATTTATGCTGGACATGCACCTCTTCCAGACCCGACGTGCACCCCTGCTATCTAGACACTTGACGCGGAAGTACTCCCTTGTTATTGGTCAGTTTGAGATCATGTGTTGCCGGATATCTGGATCTTGTGGCTGAATTTGTGTGGTAACCACTGTTTCTAAAAACAATAACCAGTGGATCAAGTTGATGAGAGGCTAATCGAATTATTTATTCATTTTCTTCAACAAATAAAGACAGTGAGCCATACTAGAGGCCATTGTTGTTTTAAAACAGAAAATACCTACCGAACTGAAGGTAATCATCAAAACAACCCCGACATTGGAGATACCACCCCTGCTGCCACGTTCAGGTTAGGAGGAGAAACTGCAACATGACGCCAAAACGACGCGCACCCCCTACGCTTGAGTGCGAAAGCAAACTCACCAGCGTCAGCTACACCGTAGCCGGCTGCAGGCAGACGCCGCACAAGCATAAATCCGGCTTAAGAACAACACAAGCAAGAAATCAAAAAGGATGGGACATCATATTTAAGTGGTGGTCTGACTACTGTGAGTCCAGTTGGACCCAGGTGCTGTTGTTAAGTGCTAGAAGTAGTGCATTTTTTTTTGTCTCTATAATAGTACTTTGTTTAATTATGAGATCATGATTTCAATACACAATATCATTTTGGCCGTAAGTGCACGCAGCAGAAGAGTTAAGCTAAGTGCGGAAATGTGCCTTAAACAGTTGAGTCGTCAACTTGATCTTAAAAGTAGATAAGGACTCTGAGGATCGGACGGAGTTTGGTAGGTTGTTGCATCACCAGGGAACAACAGAGAAAAAGAGTCTAGCTACTGATTTTGTGCCACGTTGTGGTGGAAGCACTACGTGTCTTTCGCTGGCAGACTGTAACTGTCGAGAAGGAGTGTAGCTCTGGATTAAGGAGTGAAGGTAGACAGGAGCCATTCGGGTTATTGTTTTGCAAGCCAGAAACAGAGCTTTGAATTTTATGCACAAGCATGCAGGCAGACCTGCCAGTAAGGAGCTGCAGTAGTCAATGCTTGAAATGACCACAGCCTGGACCAGGAGATGTATCGTGTGTTCATTCAGGTAGGATCTGATCCAAGACCGGACAACCGAGACAACATGGTCCTTTAAGGTCAGCTGGCTGTCTACCATGACACCGAGATAACTGGTAGAAGACATACGCACAAGTGTGATAAAGTTGAGCTGCACGCTTATCTGTGGCTGTAAGGAAGGATTGATTGAGCAGACAATAAGCTCGGCCTTGGACAGATTTAGCTGAAGGTGGCGACCCTTCATCCATGCAGAGATATCAGCAAGGCATGCTGATATTCTCATTGAGATGGTTGTGTCGCCAGGTGGGAAGGAAAGAAAAAGCTGAGTGTGGTCTGCATAGCAGAAGTAGAAGAAGCCATGAGAAATAATGACCGAGTAAAGAGGTGCATAGTGAAAAGAGATGAGGGCCCTGTGAGGTATGACATAAACCATGAGAGGACAGATCCAAGCTCCGAGAGTGTGGAGAGGAGGATTACAAGCCAACACCTGATGTACATGTTTGTAACAGCATTTAATGCTCAACTCCCATTGTTGTCACGTGGTTGTTTATAATTTAAATGCGACTGCCATCAGACTCCGGTGTGAACAGGGGTCTACAACCCTAAAGTGACCCACATCCACAGCAGAAGATGTGACATCACACAGCACGCTGTGTTTACAGAGGTAAATATGGATGCTTCGCATGTTAGCATGCGTGTCTATCAGTTTCTTTCTTGTTTTTTTAAACCTTGTCCTGTCCAGCATCATGGCAGTAGAATGATGGTCTGGCTGCAGTGACATTTCAAAGAAATTTGCTTTGCCAAAAGAAGCTAAATAGATATAATGCTGATGTTGTTGCTTAAATATTATTCTTTCTTTTGAATATGTTCATTGCTTAATATGTATGGCAGTTTTTTAGTTGCTGTGCAAAAGATGCCAACAAAATTATTATTTTGTCTGTTAAATTTGGAGCTTTTAAATTTGATCTTGCTGGGTCATGCTTCCTCTGGTGCAAGATCATGACATCTTTCTCCCTCCATCTCTTCAAAAGCCACATGAAACGAGTGTGATTTGAAAAAAAAAAAAAAAAATTGTACTGTAATTTTCTGCCCTAATGGGTCACATATCAGCTTCAAAAGTCAGATTTGAGCCACCTTTGTCTGCTGCTCTTATAGGGTTAAAGAGGCAATCCAAACAAATTCATTATAATCCAATTAAAACTAATATATGATCCACGTTAGTCCAGTTTATGTTGTAATAATTTGGCAATTCATATGAGTCAATTAAAAAAAAAACTTTTTTTTTACAGCTTAGTAAACCAGCAGATTGCATTGGGTGATAATGGAGTGGAAAAACTCCCTTGTGAAGTGAAGAAAAACCTCTAGCAGAACCAAACTCATGAAGGGCAGCCATCTACCTCAATCAGTTTCCATTCAAGGCAAAAGCCATTTTTCCCAGTGTGAAATGGTAAATGGTGTGTATTTATATAATGCTTTACTGTACCTGGAATGATACCCAAAGCGCTTTACAGTACACATCACATTCACCCATTCACACACACATTCACGCACTGATGGCCGAAGCTGCCATGCAAGGCGCTCACCACGACCCATCAGGAGCAATTTGGGGTTCAGTGTCTCGCTCAGGGACACCTCGACATATACTCGACAGGCCGAGGATCGAACCCGCAACCCTCAGGCTACAAGACGACCACTCTACCCACCCCAAAGAGGTCTTGTAGTACGTTTCAGAGGTAACATTTATGTTGGAGTAAGGAGCTAACACTGGCTGACATTTGTCTAGTTTATTACGTGCAAATGTGCATTCACATGCATGTAATTTTCTACAAATATTTACACAAGCACTGCTTATCGATTTTCAGATGCATTTTTAAACGGCTACACTGCTGCTGCAAAATTACAGCTTGTGTTGTGTCATTTTTACGTTTTACTCCTGCTACATTACTTTACCACAATTCTCAGAGACTTAAATTTTACATCAAATCATTTGGCAGTTGTTGTAAATTATTGTTTCAACTTGACCACAATGTGTTTAACTCTTAGTTTCGCAGCCCGTTTGCTCTCTGGATGGATACATTCTGGCTCATGGTACATAAACCTTGAAGAATTAAGTTTGGCAAGAATTTTTGTCAACTGATCTTTGCTGTCTGTTATATGATAAATCCAATAAGGAAATGTGTTTACAACTGGGAGAAGTTGGTGACAAAAAAGAATCACATCAGACCGGTAAGACCGAGATAAGGTCTCAGACTTAGTGTTAATTCATTACACTCGGTGTTTATTTAATATTAAGTTATTACTTTGATTATTTATTATTAAGTTTTTTTTTAGCATTTTATGCTGTTAAGACTGGAGAGTCCAGATCCAGTGAGAATCCATCTCATGGTTTCTAGATGGCAGGCTGTATTGACACACACACACACACACCAGGCTGTTCAGTGAGGAGGAGAGAGGCACAAACTGCTTTTAATTCAGCAACAAGCTCCGAGGAGCTGACAGACCATCTGCAGTCGCTCTGTGGACTTCAGCCTCTGATTCTCTGCAACTAACACCTCATTGGCTTTTATTTCCAAAACAAACTCTGGACTTTGGCTGTTTGAATCCAGCCTGGGCTTTTTCTCACAGGTCAGTCTCTGATGTGGTTTTTTACATTATGACAGAAGTTGTCAGTAAGAGGTTTGGGGTTGTAAATCTCACGTCTACTGAATGTTTTTAACAGGCTCCCTTGATTCTGAGGGGTTCACAAAACATTTTTAAATTACATAAACAATCAATACAGAGCTATATAAAACTCAAAAGAAACAAACTGGAAGTTGGTATTATCTTTACTTTATCTTATGTATTTGCAGCTTTAATTAAACCCTGAATATTTTTGGAGGGACTGCAGGTGAAAACAGCCTGTTTTTTTGTTCCCTCTTTAAATTGGCTTCTCATTAGCCATCTCCAGTATGGAGCCAATTAAAGTGAGTGGTGAGTGTGTCACTGTGGGTGACATGTGGTTTGTGTGAAAGGGTCAGAGACAGCCTGACGTTTCAATTTGCTCGTCAGGCACTAATTGTGTAATTGAAACCCCAGTTGTTGGTTTGTTGGTTTGTGTGTCTGTGTGCGTTCACACAACTCTGCTGTAGGATTCTTGTTTTTAAAATAAATTTTGGTTGCATCATTACATTCTGTGATATTAATGTATTGCCAGTTTAATTGGTCCATTTAGTAGCTTTCCCAGAGCTTCCCATCATGTTTGAGATGATGATAATGGGAAAACTCCAGGACAGTTATTAAACTCACCTAGAAGCTGTATGTCTGCACATTCACTTTTTTAGGTTGTTTCTGACCATTATCTGCACTCTAATAATTAGTTTCGCTCTGACAAGGTAGGAAAGTACTCATTTCTGTTGTGGAAGTAAAAAAATTTGCTGTTTTTTCTACCAATCTGATCATAAATTAGTGGGTAGTTGAGCGTTTTGTATTTTACAACTTCGCTTTAGGCCTCTGTTGTTTTGTTTTTTTCTGTTTGAGCTTCTAACTTGGCTGAGAGAGAGAGCAGACTTTCATTGCTGATAATTAAAGACGCAGACCAGTCTGCAGCCAGGACGGCAGCCGAGACTGCTTATGAAACAGTTTACAGCCAGGCCTGATTTTATAATCTCCTAAAAGCGATGGAAGAACACAATGAAGTCAGGTCAGCTGTGAACAGGAAAAAACACTGGCTCTCCTCCAGCAGTTTCACACATCCTTTCTGAGTTCGGGTGAGCCGCCCTCCTGCTCTGCTGCTGGGTCCATCCTCAATTCAATGGTTGTTACTTCAACATGTGGTTACATGTCTGAGCAGCGAGACAAGTGTAGACAAACTAATATTATCTGATAAATTTTTATCCCTGATGACAAATTAATTGTCAGCAAAGGTAAATTTACTAATACAGTTTTGAATCTTGTCATTTTTAACTGTATAGTTTGCTGAGCACTGCTGCCCCCCATAGGCAGCTAAGTGACCCAAAACTCTTTGTGACATCTCTAAACTATGGTGAGAAGATTTAAACCAAAACAGAGGTTTAAAAAGCATAAACTTCCTGAAAAAGACTGAAGGCATCAGCTTAGATTACAGAAGGAACAGCAGAAATTAACAAGGCAACATCACCTCACAGGCTAAAATCTGAATGACTCCACTATGTATAAGACCAGATTAGCTTAATACATTTTAAAACTTCCTTTTTGCTTATGGTGCATCCAGCTGACCTAAACTATCGGTAACCAAAGATTTACCATTTTCCATTTAATTACACAGTTTATCAGAATATTAAACTACACGACTATTCGTTAAGATCCCTCTTTCCATAAAAGATCATGTCTGAACCACGACAGCAGATTAAAGCAACTTGCGCATGGTCACCTCGCGGCTGTCTCCTAAGTATAAGAATTGATCAGAAACTTCATAGGTAAGGAGGATGAATGGTTTTTGGTGAACTGTGTTTACAGCTCTAGGACACCTATGTGCCCAAAATCAGCTTTTCTCACTGAGAAATGCCAAATTTCGATTTTTTATATGACATGAGTAATAACTTTGATGTTCATGGTTAATGTTAGTGTGACGTCTAAAAAGACTGCAGTGTCCAGTCTAATTGTGGGTTTGAATACCACTCACGTCATGCATCCTTCACTCATGTGCTTATTGACAATGTTTTGTTGCAATGTGTCATTGAGGTAATGTGTAACCAAAGAAAACCAGTTGTGTAACCCTGATCCTTTCCTTACTCTGACAGAGTAATATTATTTCAAGTCATGTCAATTTTATTTATAAGCACTTTTAAAAACGACAGATGTTGACCAAAGTGGTGTAAAACTATGAGTGATAAAATAGAAATACAAATTTGGGGGCCTAAATTATAAATACATGTAAAAGAAATCAAAGACTATAAAAACACAAACATTAAACAAATAATCAGCAAAAAAAAAAAAATAAAAATCAGCAAAACATGCCAAAGCTCAGTCTGATTGATTGTTTAAACCTACCAAGTAAGTGACAAAAGGTTAAATGTTATAAAGAATACTGAATGAACTGTGCTCAGTGATGAATCTGGTGGTAATATTTTGGTCTGAACTCACCTCCCGTGGTTGAAGGGACATGGTTTCATGAACAAATGACCAATGTAGTCGCTTACATTGAAGAGTTGGAGTTGTACTGTCTGGTTATGTTGGAGAGGTCCATTGTGAAAGATGCAGGGACATCTAGTGGCAAAGTTGCAGATTGCAACCAACCAAATGCACCTTGAGGTGATCTTCTGTCTTTACTTTGGTATTCAAACCTAATACTGTTTTCATCAGAATCGGTCCATTATGAGCAGCAGAACGGGCTGCAAGTTATCTGGCATGTTGTGCTGTGACACATTCCACGTCACTTCCTCTCTTTGGTTCACTTGATGTCCTATTTACTTCACACTGCAAGTAAACTGAGACCCCTGATTTTTCAAGTGGACCAGAGTTTGCTTCTTTGGTCCAAACCATAGTTTAAATGTACGTGCACACTACTCCAAACTATCAGATCCGTACTATCAGTGGAAGCAGTTTAAGTTTCGTTTAGAGCCGACCAAACAGTGCCGTGTGAATTAAAGTCAACAAAACCTCACATTTTAACACTATAGGAAAAATGGTTAAAAACATTATGTTGCAGTCAGTTGTGTTACTGTAACACACTTGAACTCGGTTACAAAGTTTATTTCAGCATGTTGTCTTTTTAGCAAGTTTTAAGCTAAACTTTCCACTCCTTACCTCACACTGTACATAAATATTACTGTTTTAAATTCAAGTTGACCACATAGGTCATATTGTTTAGAGGCTCTGGGCCTCAGAGTTTGCAGGTACTTTTTTGGAGGAGGGTGAACACTCATTTGCACTCTGGTGTGAATCTAACAGGTGAAAATGGGACTCTCGGTTCACTTGCAGTGTGAATGAAAATGTACGGAAATCGAGAGCGGCCATTTTTTGGCTATTATTCTTTTTGTAATCATTATCTCGACATAATGAATTATTTTCTCATTATCTTGAGATAATAATGACGTTTTCTTGTGATTACAGGATAATTAAGGTGGGCTCAAAGGTAGGTGTGTGATACCTGCTTTCAATGATCGAAACAGACCCCATGACTGCTGATGGGAGGGGCTACAGTCATGGTGTAATTATGTGAACGAGTGATTGATAAAACTTAACAGTCAGACACATCACAATTTCAGTCTCTCTCAGACTTTATAAAGGTACAATTGGACGCATTAATCAGTGATGGATGTTGTTTTATCTGACGTCAGCTTGCGTGCGTTGCTGTACTGAAGCAACCCAGTACAGAACAACTCTGTTTCCCCGTGAACACTGACAGGCTTCAGAGCTCCTTCAGAGCCAGGCTGCTGCATCTAAAGCATGAAGGAGCGCTTGGAGAAGGTCTGTGATTCTCCAGAAAGACCACAAACACACTCAAAAAAATTATTTCTATAATATAATTTATTAATGTACATACTTAATGTATCTTATTTCTATTATTTTAATTCACACAACAAGTAGGACTCTGGGGGGAACCTGGGTGGAGTTTGCATGTTCTCCCTGTGTATGCGTGGGTTCTCTCCCAGCCTCGTATCACAGTCCAAAGACATGCTGTTAGCTGATTCAGGTCTCTTTCTTCTAGCTAGGAGTGGCTGCAAGTCTGATTAAATGTTTCTCTCTCTGTGTTGGTTTTGTGATGGACCAGGAACAGCTCCAGCCCTCTCGCTACTCTGCATTTGAATAATCCGTTTTCTTGAGAAAACAATGTTTGTTTTTGTAAGATAACAAGATAAATTATCCTGTTATCACAAGGAAAAAAGACACGCGAGCCCGGCCACTCTCGGCTTCCGTACAAATGGACCGTCCAGTAAACTAAAGACATACAGTGAGTGCGCCAGTTGAAGGGGAGATATTTCTGGCCAACCAACTATCTGGATTTTCTTCTTCCTTCTGCTTTTTTCTCTCTCTCTCTCTCTCTCTCTTTTTGGTCAGTGTGTGATTTGGGCAATACCATCCCAAATGAGGAGCAGTTGTTACTGTGGGATATTGTCCAGGCAGTTTGGTCCACTTCAGTAGAGTGCGGTGTGAAATTAAACCAAACCAAACAAAGATGTGACATTTCTTGTCATTTCCCGCTCAATCAAGCCTGGTTTGAATTCTTTCTAAGGAGCCTGAAGCACCAAAGCCGACCGAAGGGCGTCAGACATGTCCAGAGTCAGTTGATGTATGTTTTGTTATTTTTGCATTGATGGACTCTGACATCTTTTTTTCAACATGTAGAATCAGCGTTGTTCAATGTTTAACTTTGATTTGTTCAGTGCAGCAAATAAGTCCACAAGAAAGAAGGCGATGCTAATAGTGGGACGCAAACCTTATTTCACAAAATTAATTTCTCCACAACAAGCAAAACTGGCCCTGCGATGGACTGGTGACCTGTCCAGGGTGTACCCTGCCTTTCACCTGAAACACTGCTGGGATAGGCTCCAGCTCACCCCGTGACCCCTACTGGGAACAAGCGGTACAGAAAATGACTGACTGACAAGCAAAACTTTCACAACAGAGCGGATGCATTGGGTGAAGAATCTGAAACCCAACAGACAATGCAACCAGTTTAAAGTTTGTGGTGTGTTCAAGTGTTATTTAGTTTAGATGATGGCAACACAAGGAGACCAGGATAACCTTTTCAGCTTCCAGACGTTTAGGTCAGCTAAATACTTAAGATATCTTTTTGGTGGTGTACAGCTTTAACTTTCAGGCCAGAATTCAATTGAACCACATTAGCTGGCCCTTATTAAAAAATATTTCAGTTTGTTAAAAAACAACTTAAAGAAGCAAAAAAATGCATCATGTTGCAGCTTTGAAGTGCCGCACATCTCAAAGACTTAAGCAGTGAGAGTTTGGTGAGACTCTGTTTGCATCTCCTGAGCTTGAAGAGCGGTTGGGCAGAGACACCATGTGCAGTGTGGCCTTGGCAGTAACTGGTCAATGAATAATGAACACACACTCGCACACACAAACCTGCCACTGGCAGCTGTTTGGTGTCTTTGTTTGTGTGTTAACTCTATCAGTCGAGTGCAGCTGCATGTCTGCCCGGACCAATTATGTCCTGGCTAAATAAGAGCCAGCACAAGGAGGACAGGCTGTGTGTGTGTGTGTGTGTCTCAAATCCGTGTGTGTGTGTTAGTGTGTAGGTGTGTATCTGTACACATTTTTAAGTGATTACTCAAAGGAGAGTCGCATGATGTGGTGTGTATGTTGAGGTCCACATGCTGTTTGAACTAAATGTAATATAAACCAGCTCAGGGACGATAATATGAGCCTCAAGGAGTGTTGTTGTGCAGACACACATATACACACTCGCACTTTTTACCTCCACACATATTGAAACAACAGTTCTTGCTCCACACACACACACCCACTGAGACATATGGTCTGTTCTCAGGGTCCATATGTATTTATCCTCCCATGTGACCCAATCACTCTTTGTGATCCTCAAAGACTCTGTTGTGTTGTGAATTCCATTCAACAGCACACACAGCGGACATTCATAGACCTATAAACACTAAACCCAATGGCTTCCACAGGCCGTCTCCCCGCAGCCTTTTCATGGTTAATTTGCTGTTCAGTTGTTCAAGAGGAAAAGCAGACATCCAGTGAGAGCACAGACAAGCAAAATCCGTCTCACAAACAGAGTCAAGGCGCTAAGTTCGCCTTGTTGTTTGTTTCTTAGACAGATGGGACTTCTGACAGTCAATGCCTTTGCTGTTGCAGTGGGAAGCAACCACGGGTTTGTCAAACTTAAGATATCAAAATTAATGTGACAGATAGTCATCAGGTGGCTAACAAAGGGGCTTTGCAGGTATTCTAAGCTGCATTATCTGATATTACATTGTTGGGGTTTTTGTATTTTATTAAATCTTTTATTTAACCAGGAAAAAACCATTGAGATTAAAAACCTCTTTTCAGGGGGAGTCCTGGCCAAGATAAGCAGCAGCAATTACAACAGTTACAACATCAACGTTGAGAAAGTTGTTTTAAGCCAAGTTATGATTTACTAAATGCTAAAATGTTTACGTTGAAATTTTTATTCAAAACTAACAAAATCCTTAAAATCACAAGTTAACTAAGTATAAAAGTGATAATAAAACATTGACATATATCCTAAAGACACAAACCCTGGTCTCCTGGATGAAAGTCCTTTTTTATGCATTTCTCAATTTTTTGTTGTTTATGTGGAATAGTTTTTTTTTCTGTATGTTTGTATGGCATCAAGCTTTTTTCTTAATTTCACAACCAATATTGGTCTGCAAGTTTCACAGTAAGGAGAATGTGTTTAGACATGTGCACTGGCAGACAAGGGAGACCGTTCAGCTCATTGATAACAAACATTTTTATAACAAATTGGCGACATTTTTGGCTGTTTAAGCTATCTCTGTGTTTATTATTGTGTAACTTTTCTTAACGAGATGAGACGTAGTAAAGTTTGTCTTTCTCCAGTTAAAAAAAAAAGAAGCTTTCTTATTGTTATTTTAAATTCATGCATAAAGAGCACAAAAACTATGTGGCCGTCACTCTTCAAACAGGTTGCTTCTAGTTAATTTCAAAGCATATTAGGTCCTTTTAAAAAATTTTATTCCCTCCTTTTTAGTTTCAAGACTTCTTGGCTTTCTATATCTATTCAGGTTAAATTTATGCGGCACCTGTAAGACTCACATTCTGGGCATACACCACTCATAAGGCAGTAGCTTACGTCAGTATTGACAGTCTTATTACTTTTTTTTATTTCTGGTTTTTATTCAGCACAAAATTTGCAAAAAAAAAGATCATTCTGTTGCTTTAAAACAGCTGCCATCCAATCACTGGTAATACTCAGACCGTAGTCATTGTTACTGAAAATATTTCATATGTTCCCAGTTTTACATGAGAAACCATTTGTGATTATGATAGAATCCTCCAGGTATGAGGAAAATCTAAAGGTATGAATAGTTTGTTTTACTCTTCCTTGCTGTCCTTGTTTACATTGAGGGAATAAAATATCTCATCAAGAAGACTTACCATTGATATCCCAAATTATGTCACCAGTCATCAGAAAAGAATAGTTTATCTAAGCCGCTCATCTCTTCCACCTCATTTCCCAGTTTAATGGCATTGCATATTATCGTCCTCTTCTTCCTGGTTCCTCATCCTCCTCTTCTTCTTGCAGGCTCTGGGTTTTCCTGGTGATGACCTCACTGCTGTTCCCTGGCAAGGCCCACGCTGCAATGAAGGACCTGTCTTCCTCCTCTTCTCCGCTCACCTCCCTCCTCCACTACCCTTCCTCCAAGCCTTCGATTGTCCCCTTCTCTCCGTCGACCGGTCCCACCTCTTCGTCTGGGGTATCACTGTCGTCCACGCCGCTCTCCAAACAGCAGCCATTCTGCCTGCAGACAGGGCCTCATCTCATCGCCAGCATGCAGCTGCAGAAGCTCAACTCACATTACCAGAACCTTGCTGGTGCCTCAGCCGGACATCCACCATCTAGCGGCGCTCAAAGGGGCTTCAGTGGCTCGCCGCTAGGCACAGGTAACCAGCTCCTGGGGCAATCTGGAGGCCTCGGAGGTGGCGGCATGGGTGTCGGGATCAGCATGGGAAGCCAAAGTTCTGGCGCAGGTGGAATTATTGACTTTGACCCTGTGGATGAGGAAGTTCTCATGTCTCTGGTGGTGGAGCTGGGCTTAGACAGAGCCAACGAGCTGCCTGAACTCTGGCTGGGACAGAATGAGTTTGATTTCATGTCAGACGTGCCGGCTGGATGCTGATCTACGAAAAAGCAAACATACAAATGCAGTGGAGCTGATTGATGAAAAGAGAGAAGCCTTCTCTCCCCGTTTAGCTTTTTTCTGTCTTCCCTTTTTTGATTGTGATTCATTGAGGAAACAGAAGAGACACTGATGAAGAGATTCGAAGCATACTCTTGTTTTTTGGTTTGCTCTCATATTCTCTATGTGCAGACAAGTGATGCAAAGGAAAGGATAGCTTGGCTTTTTTATTTGTTGGTTATATTTAATCTATTAATTGTCTTTACCATGATCAAACCAGTGATGGTTCCACTTTGATTTTTGTTTTCTTTTTTCTTTAAACAACAGAGAAGCCGAAGCATTAGCGAGGTATGTTGAATCTATCCTCTGTCCTCCAGCACTCCATCACTGAGACTTAATGAAAACGAGCTGATTGATGGGAGAAGGCTTGAAAGAGACATTTGAGCCAACCTCTTGAAAACAGAACTATAAAGACAAGAAAGATGCACCTGTTGGACCTGGTTCCCGTCTTTTCTTAGAGCTGTCAAGTCAGGGTATAAAGAAAATGAAAATGGAAGATCTGCAAAAGGATGGCAAACACTACACTTCCTGTTTTCTTAAACAACAATATTAGACTCTAGTCTCATAGGAAAGAGACTCCTGTCTCTTGGTCTCACAAAGATCTGATTGTCCGAGAACTGGTTATCTCGGCGTATTTCTCTTTCTTTTGTTGTTGGAATTTAGTTCAGTCAGTCTTATCCATGTTACTAAAGACAGTGGCTGATATCCATCGATGGGTCTTGGGCAAGGAGCACTTCTGTAGCCCTTGATGGCCAGCTCTACTCTTCTGAACATAATGAATTAGATTAAGAAATGTGGAATCTTTTTGGAACATGTGACATGAATACAGTGAATTGTCTGGTTATGGAACTCCAACCCATTAGTACAAAACAACCAGAGGCTTTTGGTCATGTATGTTTTTATTTGTTGACCTGATACAGGCTTAGTCAGACTGGTGTGAGTTCTCTCCTCCACTGGAGATGGAAAGTTTTGTCACCTTCTGCTTTTTGGTTTTTCCTGTCAGCACAGACTGACATCATTATTACTTCCCTAAGACGTTCCAGATTTTTGAAAGTTCATCTGCTTGTGGATCGTTTGACCTAAACACATGCTGTAGTGTCAGCATGTCAAGATGCTGATTAGGATTGGTGTATCAGACCAAAGTGTAGCTTTTACATCGTTAACAGTGTTTTCTACAAAGCTATTAGTTTTGTTTTGTTTTTTTGTTATTGTCTTAGGACAGAAAAGACTACACAGCTTGACAAGCTAATGCTAAATCCTCTGGCAACAACATTAGAGGCCAAGATGGCTTTGATGTTGTGTTACACGTCAATTTTCTGATTAAATTAACAATTACCATCTAAATATTAGCGTTAAAACTTGTTGACATCACCATAGAAGCTTTAACCCATTGGGAAATGAATCTGCAGACGTACCCCGAGATGGGCACTGGAAAATTGGCAGCAGATGCTCCTGATACATCTTCCAATGCTCGATTAGGATGGGGCTGAGGTTTTGGAGGCCTCTCTTGTGGCTTGGACTCTTTGAGTTCAACTAAAATTGTGAATACAGCTTCCCAAGAGCTTATAGTTGCGACACACAAATGAACTTCAGCTCTGTACTTTGAAGAAGTCCTGAAGGTGTTGGGTTACATCATGACACCTACCACACTTGAACCTCAAATCGCTGTTTGCACCATGTGATATGGTTGAAAACTGTGGGAAAATCTATTCCAATAGAGCCTGAGGTGTTTTTGTGTGAACGTATGAAATTAAATGTTTACGTGGTTTCTCACGCATTCTCATCACATTTTCCAACCCAAAGATGAACAAAAATCTAACTACATTAAATTACTTAACTCTTCTTTTATAGTTTCTTCTTTAATGTAGTTGTATATGTGAACCTTTTAAGATTGTAACGCATCACCAGATGTGATCACTCTTACAATATGGTTATGTCTTACTTGGGGAGAAAAAAATCCCGTAGGCTTTAAAGTGACACCCGACTCTTCGCCGACCTACAGGGGCTTTAGGTTGCAGCATCTTGCTATAGATAGACGCGGTCAGGATGGGTGCCCTGACATATATCTGTTGTGGTAAGAGGAGACGCATTAAGAACAAAGACCTTTCACCCCCCAGTCAGTTTGTCTGTCATCGGCACATTGTGGGTCTCCTTTTAGACACACCTGTAGATCTGCACACACCTGTGCATGCATTTGCATCCTTGCAAAGCACATGTGGCTGAGTATCTACAGGCATACAAAGACATGGAAATAAACTACACCCCTTATCTCTCCCATACACACACACACAAATACGTGCACACACACAATAGCCGTAGCACACGGATGGTATTACAGCAGCGAAATGAGAGTCGCAGCCATGATACAGCCACTTGTTAGTTACACACAGACTTTATTTTGGGGGTGTTAGTGTGGCTGCGAGAGAAAATTAATATAAAAAGATAAAAATAAAGCCAGGGGGAGGGGGCTTTCTGAAAATGCACAAAAATGCTACTGGTTAGAGACAAAAACACACAAGAGCCTCATTTATTCATTTAGATATTGATGTCTCAGTTCACACACATTACTCCCGCTTTATGCATGCACACACTCTCCTGCCTAATACCACTTCTCGCAGGAGATAAAGGTCTTAGTTACTCGCCCGGCTTTGGCTTTCTTTTCTTTCTTTAATGAAACGAGAGAAGCAGTGATTAATGAAAAACTGTTGAAGGGGTAATTTGATGGAATCTGTTTTTTCTTTTAAAAGAGATTTAGTGGGTATTTCCTTCATAACAATCGGCTCACTGGGATGGCGAAAGGAACAGAAGATGCTACTCATTGCTTCAAAATCCAATAGACAGACACTGTGATTCTCCTCTTCCTCTGTCTCATCGACTAAGTGGGTCAAAATAACATTCTTCACATCAAAGGAAGCCTTATGTTAGTTTCCATCTTCTCTAGTGTGTGTATGTGTGTGTTTTTGTGTCTTAATCCCAGCTGACTAGATGTTATTTTGGTGTTTTTTTTCTGTGTGAACTAATGGTTCCCCCCTGCCTCTTCTCCCCTGGGAAGCTGCCTCATCAATGATTTCATTTCCTCTTTTTACTTGACCCCTGATAGGACAGAATATCTCTAAAATTAACCTTTTTTACCCAAAATACTCCTCATAGTACTTTTAAAAACTTCGATGAATGCCATTTTGTTTCTTCTTTACTATTTGAAAGCACCAGACTGTTGGTTTAGTAGATTATGGCTCAACTATGCCATCTTTCATCAAACTTTTCCATCAACAGGGAACTGATTTGATTCAAACAAATGATCATGCAACTAACCCCCATGTTGAATCCAAGTTTCAAAGCCAGGCCAAAGGGGTGACCTGGGTGGCGCTAGAGTCTCATGATAACTGCATCATGATTTTCATTCAGATCCATTTGATTCATCCAAAAAAATGATATTCTAGGTTCTGATCCAAGTCCAATCTCTAAGTGTTAGAGGATGTTTCGCATCAGTTGTCATCAGTTGTTTCTGACTCATCCATGAAGTATCAGTGAATGGTGAAACAATGATTGCCTTTAAACATTTCTGTAAATGCTGCCTTATCAGAAAGTGCCACCAAAACCCTGAACTCTTTCTTTCTTTTGTTTCTTTAAAATAAATCTTATATAAAATCTAATATAAAACTAAGTGGTTCCCACAATCAGCGAAGTGGATTTACTGTTTTTCATCAAACACATTGATTCAAGTGTTATGAAAACCTTTGACATGAGCAGACACATCTGTTAACAGGCTGTTATGAGATTCATCCTTGGCAGTAAAAACAATGAAAATAATAAATACTTATAAATGCTGCCAAATATACTCTGGAAACTCTCTGCACTGATTTAATCCATCTTTATCACGCTCACTTTCCTTTCAGTCTGTGGATTAAACTTTCTTTCCTGTCATCAGCTCTGGTCACAGTTTAGTTCTCTAAATTTTCTTCCTGACGATGAAATTCTCATTATTCAAAGATGATTTTTTAAAAGCACTTTTGCTCATTGGCTCTCACTTGTACATCTATATGAATATGTAAATGTATGAGATCATATTGGAAGAAAAAAATGCTTGTATTTTTGTTACAGTTCTAACGTTTGTGGGAAAATAAAGAAATGAAAACTGGTCCGGAGTATTTGTAATGTAAACAGAAGACATGCAGCTCATATGAGGTATCATATTTTACTTTAACTTTCATTTTGTTTATTACTGATTCTGTTTGTTTATTTACACCTCTTTCTGTAAAGTCCTCTGAGACAACTTTGTTGTGAAATAGGGCTATACAAATAAACTTGATTTCATTTGATTTGATTTTACAACCCCTATTCCACAATAGGGACACTGTGTAAAATAGATATAAAAACAAAATGCAATGATTTAGAAAGTTTATAAACTCATAGTTTATTACCAGTAGATCATAAACAACACATTAGATGTTGAAACTAAAACATTTTACCATTTCATTTAAAATATGAGCTCATTTTAAATCTGATGGTAGCAACACGTTTGTACAAAGAACAGGAGCATCAAAAGGATGGAAAAGTAATTGGCAGAGATCAAATAGCTGGGGGACATTCGATTAGTAATCAGGTAAATGGAAACAGGTCAGTAGCATTGCTGGGTTTAAAAGGAGCATTTCAGAGAGGCAGGGTCTCTCAGATGTAAAGATGGACAGACGTTCACCAGTCTGAGACAAACTGGATCTAAAATAAGGAACAATTCAAAAACAGTTCTACAGTGTAAAATTGTGAAGACTTTGAAGATCCCACCATCTACGGTAATAAATATCATCAAAAGATTTAGAGAATCGGGAGGAATCTCTGTGTGCCTGGGACAAGGCCAGAAGACGCAGTGGTTGATGTTTGCCATTGTGTAGCATCCCTTCTTCTTTTAACAACGTCTGGGAATTGAGGAGACCAGCTGCTAGAGTTTTGGGAGAGGAATGTTGTCCCATTCTGGTCTGATGCTTGATTCTAGCTGCTCTACAGTTTTGAATCTTGGTTGCTGGGTTTTTGCTTCCATTATGCTCCAGATGTTTTGTATTGATGAAAGGTCTGGACTGCAGGCAGGCCAGTTCAGCAGCCAGACTTGTCTCCTGTGAGGCCATGCTGTTGTGATGGATGCAGTACGTAGTCTGAATGGGAGCAGATGTTGCTCTAAAACCTCCATTAACTTTTCAGTATTGATGAAGCTTCACAGCTGTGGAAGCTGCCCACGCCATAGGCACTAATGCCGCCCCATACCATCAGAGATACAGGTTTTTTCACCTGTCCACTGATAACAAGCTGGATGCTCCCTGTCCTCTTTAGTCTACAGGACACGCCATGATAAATGGTAAATAGTCTGTATTTATATAGCACCTTACTGTACCTGGAATAATACCCAAAGCGCTTTACAATATACATCACATTCACCCATTAATACACACATTTACACACTGATAGCGGAAGCTGGCATGCAAGGTGCTAACCATGACCCATTAGGAGCAATTTGGGGTTCGTTGTCTTGCTCAAGGACACCTCGACATGAACTCGACAGGCCGAGGATTGAACCGGCAACAGGCTACAAGACGACCACTCTACCCACTGAGCCACGCCGTTATGATTTCTAAAGAGAATGTCACATTTTCATCCATCTCACCACAGAACACTTTGCCTCAGACCTTTTTAAATAAGCTTTGGTCCAGAGATGATGGTAGAGTTTCTGGATCCTGTTCTGACCATCTTCTTCTTTGCATGATAGCACTTTCAAAATGAACTGTGTTCACAGGCTTATTTCTGGAAGTTTTCCTGAGTCCATGCAGTGATTTCCAGTAGAGAATCATGTCTGGTTTTAATGCAGTGCTGTCTGAGGACCCCCAGACCACAAGCGTCCAGTTTTGACCTAATGTTTAAGTTTCAACATCTGTTTCAATTGGGAATAAAATATTGGTTGATGAGATTTGCAAATCATTACATTCAGTTTTCATTTACAATTTACACACTATACCAACTTTTTGGGAATTGGTGTTTTCTGGTCACATTTTTCCATAACCTCGCGTTTAAAATTTATCTAGAACAGAATATTTATTAAATGGTCACCTATTCTGAATAATTGTGTATATAGTCCAAATAAATAAACTACTTCTTGAAGATTTTGCCATGAATTAATTTTGAGTCATAGGGCTGCAAGATTGATAGCATTTATCATTAAAATAATCTTTTTTTTTTTTGAAGGACAAAATTTTCAATAAGTTTAATTTATATAGATACAAATGTCCACTGAAATGGCTGACATCTAAGCATTTTTCCTTTCTTTCTTTTACTGAAATAAAAAAAAATACTTTCAATTACAGACACTAAACACTTCTCATTGCAATCAAGCATTTCTCATTGGGAACTCTTTTTATTTGCAGGTTCTTGATAGTCCACTTCAAAGTTTTACCATTTTTTGCTCACTTCTGTTTAAATCAATCAGTCAATTAAATATACAGACATAAAATGGTCAGAAATACTTTCTTAATATTTTTTCAGCAATAGGATTTACCATTGAGATGTTTTTATTGGTCCTGTTTGGCTTTTCATCTCATATGTACATGGCAACATGCTGCCCTCTGGTGGTCAAATGACACAATAACATGTTTATAATAGGTGGTAATGGGGTGAACGGGACGGGGAGATAACTACAAAGATAAGAATAATAAATAAACAAAAGCTTGGAAAAATATATTTTATTGAAGATATTTGCTTCACACACAGTTAATAATTTTAGACATGAGAGAATAAGAAAGTTTTAGGTTTGCTTCTGACAGAGTTGGTGATGGAGATTAGGTCAGCAGGCATCTCCTCGTCCTGTATACCTTCAGCATATTTGATTCAGAGAGAAATCTGTGTGTAATTTAAAAAGTTTGCTGCAATATAAGCAAACTTTTATGAAGAATTGGGTCTGAACTTTAAAATAGAGACAGATTCCCAACTTCTGTCTGGCTGCAGGACTCACTGCTGATATTCTAGGAGCACTTTGTAAAGCTTAAACTATCTCTGAATAAAATGTAAGTTAGCGGGTTGATTTTGTTGGAAACACATCTGCAAAACTGACCTGAAGAACAGATTTGTTCATCCAAGGATTGAAATAATAAACATGTAAAGAATGTCACTGGGGATAGATGCTTGAGGCATTTGTATAATGGAGTCCAGCTTCCTTTGTTTCAGCTCTGGGTTTCGGTCCAGCCACCTGGAGGAATCAGAGATGCCTTCAGAGAGGGTTGGCATGTGGCAATCAGTTGGAATCAGTTGGCAGAGGAAGACACAGACCCAGGAGGGGGTTTGTCTCCATAAGCGTAAACAGGACGAAGATCTGCCAAAGGCACTGGCATATCCTGCAGTGAAAGGAATGGATATGCTACAGCTTCCAGCTCTGTTTCAAAAGACTGAAAGTCAGCATTAAATTTACAGCACTTACATGTAAATTACCAGTCAATGACACCAGCTAAGAAATACCTGAAGAAAACGGTCATTTATCAGCATTAAATATATTTTTCAGACTACCTTGTGTGGTGGCTTGCAGGATTAACCCGTTAATGCTCAGTGTCACATATTACAACAAACATTGTAAAAAAAATTGTATTTTTATTTTATAAATTTAATTAAATTTTCTTTATCAATTTACTTGTATTTATGGTTTTATTTTTATGTTTTTATTTTTAGTTATAAATTTATTATAATCAATTTATTAAATATTTAATTGTGACTTCAAGCATGATTTATCAACATAAGCTTGAGGCCATTAGATAAAGTGTAATGTTAGTATATACATTTCTGGTATATTAATTATTTTAAATGTACATCTTAGAATAAGGTTACCCATTTACTACATATCATTTACTACATATATTTGAATTAAAAAAAGGCTTTATATAAAAGAAGACAATAAAAAATAATAAGGCTTATTATGGTGGCTGATGTAGAGTAAATATTCAGGATGGAGAGAAAGTGTGAAATTTTAAACCTGACGCTCTTAAGAAATTGTATTTTTTTTCAACATGAAACATTATATATGTGTAATAAAAGTTAGTTTAATAAAGTATTATAAAACCGCCTTTAATAATACATTAAATGATAGTGTATCCTGTTATGTACTCTGTTACCACAATAATGAAAACAAAATGTTGCACTGGTGTGTAAATAGGACTGATGTGTGTAGAGGTGTAGCTTATTATTCCCCTCTGGGATAGAAGTACTCTGAGCAGTAAACAAACCTATCTGATCTCTTTTGGGTTGGAAAAACTAAAGCCTGTATTTGCATAAGCACATTTAAACAATGTTCTCCGCTAAATAATTTAACTTTTACAGCAAAGATTAAAATAGCCATAACAATAAATAACAGTAATGAGGAAATTTAAAGTTGTTATTTTTTAAAGTAAAAATATAGACATGACAAAATGATTGGAAAATTGTAAGAAAATTTTTCAAATATTACAATATTTTGACCTTTACAATATCAAATTACTCAATAAATAAACAGTAAATAAATGTGGAACAATAATAGAAAAAAAGACAAATGCATACTAAAAAATTTACCAGACATTTTCCTTTGTTTCTGGTGATTTGTTTTTCATGTATATTGTTTTAAACAATGTTTTACTTTTCAGAATATTTTATGAATATTACATTTGGGGTTAAAGGGCTGAAATTTTTATAGTTTGCTATTTGTCTTCATAAAATAGTATTATTTTATCATTTCTAATTTCAATTTTTATTTATATTAAATTTCCTTGTAAATTTTAATTTACAAATTATATTTATACAGTTGTATTTTTTGTTGATCTTCAACCATTCTAAACACTTATTATTATTTTACCAACACGTGTACTAATATATAGCCTCAGAAAGTTTAGTCTTTAATATTTTTTTTTTAATTTAGTGAATAAAACTAATATTACACAGAACACACTTGCAGAAAAGAAGAAGCCTTTGTTCTACTTCGCATTTCAATTCTTATGTACCTCTCAGACCACCGTAGCAGGCCATATCATTCACTACCGGAAGCCAAGAGGTCCTTTTCCCCGCAGACTCCAACATGGTGAGCTGTTTTACTTCGTGATTCTGCTCTGGAATAATCACTAAACATCACATTTAACTGATATCGGATCAAATAAAAAATTGTCTTTGTCTAAAATACTACTAATTTCGCAACAGTAGATCTATATATTGTTGGACAAAACAGCTATTCTTGCTTTGAAAATGCTGATTTATAACAACCTAACATCACTTTGGTTGTATCGCCCACAGCTTGTTAGCTTGTCAATAGCTATAGGTGTTAGCACGCAGAAGAAATTAAATATTGTAGTAAAGCAGAAATAAACACATTACACTGTCAATTAGTTAAATGCTTTATTATGGTTTAACGGTACTTTGAAAACGTTTGGCATAATTGTGCCGGGGAAATCCGTGCCAAGGTTAGCTTGACTAGGCCGCAGCCGTTTATGCTAACTCGCATTCATTACTTCTGCATCACGCTAACGGGATCGTGCGGCTCTAACCGCTCCTCGTTTGGCTGTCAAACACGGACTGCCTCACTTAAGTGTGTGTTAGTAGTGGCTGTATCTGAGTGATACTGAATAAATTTTATCATTACTAGCTTACTGATATTGTCCCCTCTTTTCTAGGCAAGAGGACCGAAGAAGCACCTGAAGCGCGTTGCAGCGCCAAAGCACTGGATGCTGGACAAGCTCACCGGAGTTTTTGTAAGAATCTCATTTTTTCATGTATTTTTTTCATTTCCAACTTGTGCAAAGTATTTCAGATGTTATCTGTTCAAATCAAGTAATAAACTTTTAAAAAGGTAAAGGTACGTTAAAGTGTCTGCATTTATAAACATGATTGGGTAGATAAATGAAGCTGCTACTTTTGACGACTAAATAAAAATTTTGATTAAAATTAATGCCTTTACCTACGGTTTTAACACCTCTTAATTATTCCCTTTCAGGCTCCTCGTCCCTCCACCGGTCCCCACAAGCTGAGGGAGTGCCTGCCCCTCATCATCTTCCTGAGGAACCGCCTGAAGTACGCCCTGACAGGGGATGAGGTGAAGAAGATCTGCATGCAGAGGTTCATCAAGATTGACGGCAAAGTCCGCACCGATGTCACCTATCCTGCTGGATTCATGGGTGAGTTCAGTTTAGAGGTGTTTGTCTTGCTGTGAGCATCAACATGGTGTTTCTAGTTGGTTGTCATTGTGACAGAAGATGTAGAACCAGATTTGAGGTTGAGTAAATTGGGTGTATGGATTTATCTATGATGGCTTGAGCAGTGATGATCATGTGGGTTTGATCAGCAATGAGCTGAAACTACACAAACCTTTCCTCTAAGAAGTGCTGAGCTCCAGTAATAAGGTAATAATGGAGATATTTTTGACTACAACCGTCAGGTATGGCTGACTTGTACTTGTGATGAACATCCTTTGGTTATCAGATCAGAAAAAGTTCCCCAGCTGTTTGTTTAAAAGGTACTCTGGATTTTAGATGGATTGATTGTGGCAGGTCTGCAGGGCCACCGTTGTTGGTAGATGTGTTAATGATGTGAAGCCAGTTAGGGCAGAATGGATGCTTTTAAAAGGCTAAATCAGCTGTTCTTAAATTCATTAGGAATTAATGATATGAAGTGACTGTGTCATTTGCTGTTGAGGGAACGCTTTCATGTGCCATCTTTAACAGGCCTGAAGGTCCAACTGCTGATGCGAGTTGTTTAAACGTGTGTGTCTCCTTGTAGATTTGCTCATCCTGTTGTCGTTGTGCTTTCTTTTAACTCGTGTTGTTCAGCAGCAGAATCAGATGTAAGACATGAAACACCTCCTCCAGAGCTGTTAGTATCTTGTCCTCTTCATTGCCAGCCAAAGCCTCAAATAT
>JBAMHW010000005.1:23374644-23390135 GCA_037177495.1 Rhadinocentrus ornatus | reverse complement strand
GTTGGTTTTTTTTTTCAATGCCCCCCCCCCCCCCCCCCCCCCCAAAAAAAAGGAAACTCAATTGTATAATGTGCATTATCACTTTATTGCAAGTTGAATATTAATAAAAATGAGTTTAAAAACTTCAGAGAGCTGCTTATAGAATTATAATATATTAATGACTACATTGATAAAAATAAGATAAAATCTCTGTTAGAATGATGAAATAGACTACAAGTTAATGATCTATTCATTCATTATTTTAGTCCATCCCCAGTCCATGGTGGATGGATATCTTAGTCCATCCCCAGCATCGCAGGGCCAACATGGAAAGGGACAAAACAACCATTTACACACACACAATTTTAGAGTCATCAATTAACCGGACATGCAGGTCTTTTGGACAGTGGGAGGAAGCCGGAGACCCGCGGAGAACATGCAAACTTCACACAGAAAGGGCACCAGCCCCCGACATTTGAACTTCCCCCACCCAAGGCTCGAACCAGCGACCTTCTTGCTGTGAGGCTGCGGTGCTAACCACCCGACCACTGTGCAGCCAAAAAAACCAAAAATGAATGATTTACATTTCTGAAATTGTTTCTGTGATTATAATAAAACCTAGTGCTGAAATGCCTGCATTAAACCAGTAAACACCAGCAGGATAGGCTACCAGGAAGACAAGAGGAACACAACGTTGCTGTTCACACGTAATTTTGCTTACATATCCCCAGATACAGGGAAATGTTGGATGTTGCTTAACCTTTCCTGACCCATCTCCTCTCACTCTGCAGTACAAGCTGTGCAAGGTGAAGAAAATCATCATTGGCACCAAAGGAGTCCCCCACCTGGTGACCCATGATGCCCGCACCATCCGCTACCCTGACCCCCTCATCAAGGTCAACGACACAGTCCGCATCGACCTGGAAAGCGGCAAGGTCACAGATTCTATCAAATTTGATACCGGTAGGTTCAACAGCTGCATGTTCCTGGTGCTGCTGCTTGTGAGAAATGACTCTGACCTTCATTTTCTCCTCCCTGCAGGAAACCTGTGCATGGTGACGGGCGGTGCTAACTTGGGGCGTATTGGTGTGATCACCAACAGGGAGCGTCACCCTGGCTCCTTCGATGTGGTGCACGTCAAGGACAGCACAGGCAACAGCTTCGCTACCAGGCTCTCCAACATCTTTGTCATTGGCAAGGTGAGGACAGATTTTATACCCGAGGAGGATTTAAGATCTTACAGCCTGTGCGCAGCATGTGGACGTGCTGACAGGTCATGCATCTGGACTAGAATGAGACATTTCCTTCATACCCACAAATGAAAAGCTTATGTTTAGCTTTTGCATTTAAAGTCTATACTAAAGACTCGGAGAGTGACGGGTAAGTTTGGAGCAATGATGATCGTTACTGGTTTTGATCAACAATGAAAACAGCCAACCAATTCCTCTAAGAAGTTCTGAGCTCCTTTTCTTCTCCAAGACAATCTGGTTTTATTTAGCAACAACCTGAAATATCCAGGTTACAGCTGCATGTGGCTCGAACTTCAGACATCCCATTTACACGAAGCAGGAGACACTTGGTGTGGGCTCAGATGGATTGAATTGTCTAAAGTTAACTAATCCGTCTGATCTCTGCTGTCTGTTTCCAGGGCAACAAGCCATGGGTGTCCATGCCCAGAGGAAAGGGTATCCGTCTGACCATTGCTGAGGAGAGAGACAAGAGGCTGGCCGCCAAACAGAGCAGCAGCTAAACTGCCCACAAAACAGAAACCTGACCCCTGGTTTTCAAATAAACTGTTATTTACAAAACACTCGTTTGTCTTGCGGCTCATTATGCTGGAAATGGGACTGTGTCCAGTATCCAGCGATCCTGAAGGAGTCCTGGGTTTGTCTTGAACCAGTAAACCAAGTGTAGAATCAGATTATATGCTGGAATAAAGTTACAGGTACAGGTTCATTACTGCACAGATAATTTGGACATTTAAATATGTATTATAGATGTAGCTATTTAAAGGAGAAACTTGAGTACATTAGTTAATTGAATTAACCTATTTATCAGTTACACCTTTCAACTGCTGACTGCTAGTCAGCCAATCACATGACGGAAACTCAACACTTCATCATGGTCAAGTCGACTTGCTGAAGTCCAAAGTGCATCAGAATGAGGAAGAAGGGATTCAGGCGACTTTCAGAAACTGCTAATCAACTGGGATTTTTACAGCTGTCTAGGGTTTACAGAGAATGGTCAAATTATCTAGTGAGCAGCAGATGACTGGAAAAAAATACCTTGTTGATTTCAGAAGAGAATGGGCAAACTGGTTGGGGAATGAATGGAAAGGTAACAGGAAGTCAAGCAGTGGTTCCAACCGAGATTTACAGAATAGCATCCCTGAACACAACACAACTAACCTTGATGCAGATGGGCTACAGCAGCAGAAGACCACGCTGCTGTTTAATGATGTGGGAAATGTTTTCTTGGCACACTTTGGGCCCCTTAGTACCAACATAAGGGATGACCATGTCCGTCCCATTATAACCACAGCGTAGCATATTTTCATGGCTACTTCCAGCAGGATAATGCACCATGTCACAAAGCTCAGATTCGCTCCAGCTGCTTATTTGAACACGACAATGAGTTTGCTGTATTTCAACGGCCTCCATAGTCACCAGATATCAATCCAATAGAGCAGCTTTGGGGTGTGGTGGAACGGGAGATTCTCATCATGGATGTGCAGCAACTGTGTGATGCTTCATGTCAATAAGAAGCAAAATCTCTGAGGAATGTTTCCAACACCTTGATGAATCTAGATGACACCAGGAGTTAAGGTGCTTCTGAATGAAAACGGGGTCCGGCCCAGTACTAGGAAGGTGTTAAATCAGGCAACTTCATGAAGCATTGATTTTTTCCTTCTTGGATGTGGGACTATCCCAAAGTGGTCACGAACAGCACAGGAGAGTACTCATCGTAAAGCTTGGTGGAAATTTTACTGCAATTTAACTTCAGTCTGGATCCAAAATGCTAATATTGACAAGTTGACTTGACATTTCAGTGTACAGTTTTGTTGGATTTGGTATAAACAGACCATTAACTCCTGAGATTCAGTATAAATAAATAAAAATTAATTAATTTGTCGATCCATCCTTCATCCTCTAACCCTTTCTCATCCCCTTTCTTTTCTTCTCCACTGTCTTCTTCTTTCTCTGTTTATTTTTCTCACTTATGAAAGCTTTTATGTTTTCTCTTTCCAGATTATGTTTATCCCAGCTTTTCTTACCTCCTTTATTCCATGTTTCCTCTTCACCACAAGGAGGAAACTAGTCAGGCTTGTGTTTTCTTCTCACCACCTATCCCCCCGGGATTCTATCCTTTTTTATTCATTGTACTCTGTTAGATTCCTGCCAATCTATTAAACATTTTTTCTTTTCCTTCCTATATCCTTTCCTTAATTCCAACCTGTCCACACTTTTCAAATTCTGTTCTTAACTGGTTTCCACATAGTATCCTCCCTCTATCCTGTGTAATCTTTCCTACAGACTGTCCTTTGAATATTCGTCTTTCTCTCCTTCCATCCTTCCATTAATTCCTACCTGGTCTCCCCTTTCATCTTTTACTGTTTCCTTTGGTGCTGAGCTCTAACCTCCTCTTCTATCTCTTATTCTCTCTGTGTCCTGACTTCAGTATCCATCCATATGGTGACTGCTGGGAGGCAGCCTGCTCAAGCACCACAGAAACCTGGCCTGGAAAACACCACCTCATGTGTGTGTGTTTGTAATAGAAAAAACCCTCAGTGTTGTGTGAATGTGGCGTGTACTGACATTAAGTATGAATGGTCAGCATAAAAAGAAAAGTGCCCCACAAATTTAATCCATTTTATCTGTTCATCTACAAATAAATCCAGCTTTTCTAGATCTTAAATAAATTATATAAAGAAGAATTAAAATTGTTATCCACTCTAGGAAAATTTATTGCAAAAAAAGAGAGAGAAAAATTCAAAGTTCAATGTGAACAATTAAATATATGACTCAAAGCTGTGTTTTTATTGGCGTCTAATTACTTCACAAAAATACCAGTTTGATAACAGTTTTTGATTCATTTTGATTCTCATAGAATTAGACATTTATATCTACTTGCCCTGGGTCAACAAAGAAGCTGCCATATTTGTGCCACCATTTTTCACTTAAGTGTTCCTGAATGGACACAACATGAGGTGTAACGAGGTGTTGGAAGCAAGCGGCAACCTCCGCTAAAATGTGAAGCCTATGCTGAAATGCAAAAAATTGCAGTTCACCCCTCATCCGCTAGGAGCTGGCTCCAAAACAGAGCAATTCCCCAAAGACTCCCACTTTAAAAAGACAACTTCACAACAGAAATAAACGTGTTTAAAGCCTGGTATAAAAATCCATTTTAGGATAATTAGGGGCGTGTCCTTTTGATTGACATGTATCCCATATCCACGGTAAGAAGGGAGAGTGTAGCACAAATGCGTTTTTTAGCCGGCTAACAGTGCGCCTTAGCTTTAGCCCACCTATCTTCATTAGCCGGTTAGCTCACGTTAGATCCGAGTTGGCTCAGTTAGCTCTTAACTACAGACAGCTTGGAGTTTGATAGATGTCAATCATCCACCCCGACGCTCACAGCCCCCCTCTCACCTCCTCCACTTTGCCCATTTTTCTATTTTCCGGGATTGACGGCAGGCGTGACGCTGCCAAGATGGCGATGGTAGAAACGCCCAATGAACTTCACTTTTGTTCTTCAGAAATCTACAGGCAACTACGTGGAGGCTCCGTCCATTTTTTATATACAGTCTATGCTATGAAGTGAGCTTTAAACCCGCTGTACAAGCTTTGTTTGATAGGTGCAAGAGTTCCATGTGGGATAACTTACGCCTTAAAAGGTACAAGGTACAAAGTCACTGGAGCTACTCACAGATGAAAACATGTTCATGAAAACATGTTTATGTCTGGATGGCCACCATTTATTCACAACTGGGCATGGTATTTGAAGTAATTCCTATTCCCATCTTTACCACTAGATGTCAGTAACTCTTTCTGTTGAATCTATAAATATCGTAGAAAAACTTTAAAAAATCATAAAATTAGAATTAGCACAATCCCTGATAGCCCTAAATATTTGTTACATGTTGTAATTTTAATCAGAGTAACGTTGCTTTGGTGTTTAAATATTTATACTTGTTTCCTTTGCACACTTAAAGGTACAGTATGTAAGAATGACAAATAGTGGTAAAGACAATAGATTTTGTCCATTCAGAGACACTGTAGCAAAAATGCTGACACAAGAATTGCAAGTGCTATGTACGAGGACCCATGGCAAGTAGCTATAAATGGCTCATTCTGTGAATAAAAACACAGCAGTTTAATAAGTAAAGTGGTTTGATACCAAAAGAAATACCATTTTTTAAAGTTATATTAAAACTTTCCGTCATTGACCTTCGATTTTTTTACAAACAGCACCTTTAATGTCATATTCGGGTGTAATTTCCCTTGCACTTTTTCAAGACCATGTATAAGAAATATGGTATCATGCACAAATCGCTTGTTTTATTGTTGTAAAATAGTCATCTGGATGTTGCATAAACAAAGAACACTAAAGCCTTTATGTTAAACTCTAGTATGGCTTTGTCCAGGAAATATATGTCAGCGAAATATAAACTTAACACAAAAAGAATCAGATTTGTATTTGGTGAATTTTTGCTTTGTTGTGAAAATATTTCTTGGTAATAAATCATAAAATGTTTACTAAATAGTGGCACATTTATAAGGAAAATGCATTTGCGGGATGAGCAGCAGAGTTGAGTATGCAGGTTGCACACATTAAAAATGTCTAAATCTTATCTGCTAATATTAAACAGCTTATTCTGCTGTTGACTCTTGTTTTGAGCTTCTTATACCTCAGGTGCTAACAATCAGGAACCTAATTAGCAGCACCTGCGACAGCAGTCATATGGCATCTGCTCCAAGCATGCCACATTTGACTGATCTGGATATAAAGTGAGCGCTTGTGCCATCTTGAAATTGAAAGACATGTTCTATATGACATGGGATGTTGGAGACAGTGGGTTATCCAAGAAGACAACACCACAAGAAGACTGGTTCCCCACTTTGTCTGCATCTTCGGAACCATATGGTCTTCTTTAGATTTGAAGGACAATATGGCCGACAGCTCTCTATCTAGGCAGCACACAGCCAATCTTCCGTCTCATAGAGCTGCTGGGAGGTGTGCCATGTTTACTACTCACCTGTCAGGTCTGTCTGTGCTGCTCTCAGTAAGGTGTGCACTGGAACCTGGCCATGTGGAGGAACGTTATGTTCAGCAATGAGTCCAGATTGTATGGCTGTTTGCAGGGTCAACCCACAAGTTTAACTCTGTTGTTCATCCCGTGAATTTTCATTTTCTTTACAAATGTGCTGCCACTAAACAGGGAAATGAAAGGCTTTCTAACATTATAAAATTTATGGCTAAGAGGGATTGTTAAAAAAAGGGAAAAACTAAACATAAATTTCCTGTCTTTTTGTGCAAGGTTTATATGTTTTTTGCAGGTGAATATTTAAATTTTGATTATATTTATTGGGTAGCAAACTTGAGGGTGTTTTTCTTTTGTTCATCAACAGCACTGAAGTGTCTCAGGTTGTGTACAAACCGCTCCACTCCACATGCTGAGGTGTCCTCAGACAAGAAAACAAATCTCATATCATCCTGCTGTGCTCATGAGCGTTTTTATAGTTCTTGCCCTCACAGTTATCTGATGTGTGCACTAGTACAGCGAAAGAGCAAGAGATCAACTCTGAATGCCTCTTGCTGGGTCTTTCATTTCTAACCCTGTCTCTACATCACATGACAACATACACAGCAGGAATATTAGTCTGTGTGTTTTGAGGGCCACAGCTCAAACACATGACCGTCTGGTCATGCTGTACAGTGCTGTGAACCATCAAATAAAGAGGACAGGGGGATCTTTTGTTTTTGGAAAAAAAGTTTTTGTTAAATTTCTGCTGAACACCATTTTAACAACCCACTTTAGAAACTGAAGTAACTTTATTTAAACTTGAATGAATCTTGACTTGGCTATAAGCTTAAATGCTAATCTTTGAGCTAAACAAGTATAGGTTGTCAAATGATTCAGTATTGCATTAGAACTTTAAACATTGACATAAAAACCTTTTAATATTTACATCAGCATACCTACATAAAATACCAGGTTCCGAGTTGGTACATTAGCTTGCAGTCAGAAGCATACTTTGTTAGCGGCTTGTTACTTGTACCATTTAGGACAGTGAACCAAAGTATTACAAGTATTACATGTTTCCCTGCTGCAACACACTTGATTGACTTTAAATATTAAATGTCAAGTCTGCAGGGCAGTGGTCCTTCAGGATTTTTATTGATTGTTCCGTTTTTATTGTATCTAGTGTCAATCAAACATTATGTAGATACAATGACTTCTTCTTGGTGGTGGCATTACCTCCACCAACTGGTAAGGAGTGTGGACCATTGTCAGTTGTGACGACTGAGGGGTTAATTGTGTGATATATCAATTGGATCATCCTGTGGCCTCTAAATGTAAGGCTTGAAAACTGTTAGAAACTTCGTGAATAAGGAGGTTACAGTGTTTTTTAGTGGATTCAGTTTACTGCTTTGACGAGGCACCTATATGCCCAAAATCAGCTTCTCTCGGCGAGATAATGCCAAATTCATATTTTCAATTTGACACTAGTGAGAACTTTGTTTACATGTTCATGTGTTAAAAAATACACATTAATTCCAGAGATCAATCTCTTTAGCAGCCCTAATATTAACATGATTATGTGAGCATATCCTAAAAAGTTAACAAGTTAATGAAGTTTGTAATGTTAATAAATATATTTATGGGTGAAGACTAAACGGAAACCAAGGATTCAAATTTATATTAGCTTAGTCTTCTTAGTTTCACTTTTTGGTAATTGTTATGCAGTTAACATGTTAACTTTGGGAGTGGAGCCACACCTCAAACCCACCTCTAATGGTGTGTTCCAGTTGTCTTTGGAACTCTTAATTCCAAGAAATTTTTGACAGTGATCTCATTTTCCCGAACAGAAAAACTTGTAAGCTTCAGAGGACCCTTTGATTAGAGATTTAAAGATGGCTGCACCCAGTACCTACTATAGTCCGTTGTTGCCTTTATTAAAATTCTTTCTTTGTAATACATTTTGTGTCAGTTAAGTTTCTAGTGTAAACTGAAGCAAGTTTTTGTTATCGATAATAATACTATATATACGGCGGGTTTGTTCGTAAAAAATCGTGTCAATATGTGGGTTTATTAATTATTATCACCATGTGGTGCAGGAGAATGAATGTAGCTGTGGTAGAGTTTACAGCCCCGCTTGATCGATTTGCTGGCCGATCTCTGTGAGCAGAATTTAGTCATTCAAAATATGTTTTTTTTTTTGAGAGGGGGGGGGTCACTTTTACTGCTACATGTTATTGTCACTAAAAAGTTTTGTAGGCTTTTTAAGTAATTTACTAGCTGGCTGACGGTTCTTTCGTAGCCTGCTGCAGCATCTCCTTCTGTAGATGTCCGAAAGCAGCCTTTTGTCCAAGCCAAAACCCGCCCTAACTGCTAATGCAACCTATGTGAAGCAGTTCTTAGATCTGGCCCAGCAAAGAGATGGAGCCAGCTTCGAACCAGTTTTGAGAGCCGGTGCTTAGGCAGTTGAAAGTCAAAGAACCGGTGCTTAGGCAGGCTCTGACTCCGAACAGGCACTGGAACCAGCTTGGAACCATGATGGTGCACATTATTACAGTGGGTACGTGATTTACTAGTTTACTAGTATACCACATTTGTAGATGCTCTTTAGTTGGCTGTTTTGGAGGCGTCCATTTTTTTCTGAGATGGTGCAGCTTGAACGCCAACTACCTGGTAATGATGTCACATATTCTCAGCCGCTCAGAATTCCAAGACAACTGAAACGCACTATTATCACCTGGCGAGCCTTCTTGCTTCACTTCCTCAACTGTTTGTCTCATTTTCTCGACCCCACTCTTTCCCTATTCCATTCTCGACGTCTTCCATTCTGCCATCCCTAATGCTCCTTTTTTGCTATCTTTTCGTCCAGCCTTCCGTTTCCCTTCCAGAATCCCCTCAGCTACACAATGCAGTGGTGGGAGAATGAGGTGGTCCTAAACTGTACACTGTAACAAATAGCTGTAGAAAAACAGCCAAAACTGAACAGTAACATATCGTTTCTCAGAAAAACTATAATGTGCAGTTAAAAACAATGCATTATTGGCAACTGTTACTGCTTTTTAATAAAATACTGCAATATACCGTGAATAGTGTGGCATTCTGGGATGATGTTCGATTCAGTGGCATGGAGGCCCTGTAGAAATACAACACTGCTGTATTTTTCAAGGAATAACATCGTCGTGACATGTGGAGGCAAACTCTGGACATTTCTTAACCAGGACTATCCATATGAATCCGTGATTTTATGACCACATCTTAATTTAAGTTGGAATATTCTTGATTTGTTTAATGATGTTTACTTGCTATTGTGATTTTTAAACTGACTGATGTTAGTTTGTTGCATTCAGTCGGTTCGCATTATTGCCACGCTGTAATAAGGGAGCTAGCATCACAACATTATAGGATACATCTTGAAGATAAGTTGGAATAATCATGTAATTACCTTTATATTTAAACAATTTTCTGCCAAGTCATCTTGATGAAACTGTTACGAGTTGGGTACCAGACAGAAATGTGCAAGCGGAGGTGTTTGAGGATTATAAATGGAAAAAAAAGTTAAAAATGACAGTTGCTGAACCTTTTACGAGTATTGTGAAGTATTATTTGTTTTACCTGTTTTTATTTTATTTGGTTGGATTTTATCAAAATGTTTCCGTGTCACGTCTGTGCCAGTCACTGTGTCACTGCATTGGCATATGTTAGGCACATGAGAATTCATAGGAATATTCCAAACTCAACCTTTAAGTGTCCCTGGATTGGACGTTCCAAAAATTTGGAGCTTTTAAATCACATGTTTAGACATCATAGAAAAGGGCATGTGGTTACACCATGATGTGGTGCAACTGAACTAACATGTCATGTTACTGAGAAATTTCTTGCCGAGCGTGTCCCTGAAATGGGTGTTTATTGTCTTTCCCAAAGTCATAAAAGCTACTGCTGTGTTAAACAAAATGACTTGCTTGATTACTATCCTTTGAGTGAGTATATGTCAGTGACATGGCATTAATAGTTCTTCATCACTCTATTCTTTTATTGTAGATCAATGTCTACATTACGTGAGGAAATTCAGAGCATCGTCCTCAAGGCTTTGCCAAATCTCTCAGAAGAAACTCAAATGCTTCTTATTTCAAGACTTCAAAGTTCCGGTTTGGAATCAAAAGATGACTTAAGATATGTCCAGCAAGAAGATGTGGCTGATCTTTTGCCTGTTATTCAGCTCCGGAAGCTGCTGAATGCATTTAAATCAGGTAATGCTTGAAATGTTCAGTAGCCATAAGCCTACCGTAAAGAGGTAAATTGAAGTTGTGTGCAGATTTTTTTGCCAGGTGTCTTTCTTTATAATTATTGACACGTTTTTCTCTGATTTAGAGACGGAGATGGTCATTCTGGATCTCCAGAGTCTTCCATGCCCCACACCACTGTCCAGCCCATGAAACACATCATCAACTTCCTCGTCTGACCTGTCAGTCTGCGGCGCTCCAAGCAACAAAAGTTCTCCATTCATCATATCCAAAACATGGCCAGAAACATTCCAAGTGCCATGGGACAATATGCCACCAGAGGTCTGTTCAGCCATTGCCAATGAAAAGAGGCCAACCCCTGCAGAGTGGGGCCAGATGGTGAGAGTGCCCGTTGATGAAATTAAGGAAATATGAGGCTAACCCCAGTGTCTCACGGTTTGTCAAATTTTGTGAGGCAGCACCCCCAGAGGTTTGCTGATGTCTTTGCAGATGACTCCCTTATGGCCGGAGGTTATACATCACTCCTCATCCAAGTAGAAACACTAATTGAAAATTTAAACCGGGCTTTGCACGACACTGTGCTTCAAGGTCTTCTGGGTCCAGGTCTGGCAGCGCCGGATGCACCAGATTTCAGCCAGAACTTCCACCGGAAGAAACTGATGACACTATAAAACTATATATAGACAGGAATGTGCACGTGGCATTGAAAGAGCAGAGGTCAGTAGTCTTATGGAGACCACATTCTGTCTACAGCGTTGCCATATAAACACAATTCCAGCTCCTGCCATCGAGGATCTCAGACACGACTGGCCTTACCTCTTCCATCAGAGGAGCATTTATGCTCATTTTCAGCTTCTCACAGACCTTGATATTCTGCGTCTTCTTAAGCTATCCATGGAAGAATGTGGGAGAGCGATCATTGAATACTTCCGGAGCTAACATACCTACTAAAATGTCCAGGCCACATTCTCCCAGGATGAGGATGCTGAGGTGGCACTTAGTATTGTCCAGCTACTGATGGCCCACTTCAAAGAGAGCACAGATGGTCTCATCCTTTCCACAGATGTTAGTTTTGTTTATTTATTGTTGTAATATTTATTCTGATATATTTCAACACATTGTTGCCATTGTTATTATTGCCATAAAAACTAATGTAATCGCTCAAATTTCTTTGTTCCTTTCAGTCATCTGCCACAGTGACTGATGTTGAGAAGACCTTCAGCCTGCCTTTGACTCCACGCTTAATACTGCTTTGTAAGTATACTGTTAATTTACATAAACTGCAAACTTTCAATGACTATATTTATTTTTCAGTACTTGTGTTATAATAGAACCAGAAAATGCAGGTAACAGCTCACCAAACCTTGAAGAATTTTCAGAAGAAATGTGTATAACACCAGGTTCATTCAAGACACTAAAAGAGCTTTAGATTGTGTTTGTTTTTTTTTTGTTTTGTTTTTGTTAAGCACATCTTGTAAAAGTTTATCTCATCGGTAGCCAGCTAATAAATAAGGCCAACGTTCAGTCACGTCTGTTCAGTTCACAAAACTGAACTGAAAGAATCAAGGGAAGTACATCCCAAAACATTTGTCAAAGATCACCAACAAATTTGTACCTAGTTTTCCCAAAAGTTCAAGATGAGTGCTAATGGAGATCACTCAGTGTCAGGACAATATTCATTTTGTCTGTAGAAACCCATATTTTTAAGTTTGAGCTCATAATTCCTGAGTGTCAGTAGAAATCTTATAAAAGAAAACAAAACTGGAAAATGAGTCAAAATAACTTGGCAAAGAAAAGCAAATCTGATTGTGGCTTTTTGCACCGAACTGTAATAACATGTTGATGAGCTAAGCTTCCATATTACGTGTGCTGCATGTAACATAATTTCTTCTTTCAATGGATGTTGTTTAAGAAATTATACCAAAAGTCATTTGTAGAAGTCACAAAATACTTGTTGTATTTACTTTAAATTTCAGGTGGAAAAGACCATATGACAGCTGGGCGCTGGATAAGTCTTGAGAATCGTGTCATATTTGAGGGCTTCAACCAACATTTGTGACGGGCCTTGCTGCGCTGTTTTCAGTGTACTACATCTTTAATCTACAATAACAAGAATAAGCTGCCTGTACACTGAAATTCATTCAGAAGTAAAGTTTCATTCTCATCCCTTTTCCTACCAAGCACATCTTAAACCGAAACTTTCTAACGTTATATGATGTTCAAACTCTAATCTCAAATTATTTTCAGGCGCTTAATTGGTATTAACCCAGAAGGAGGAACCAAGGCCAGCTGAGGCAAGATCATCTCCAAGAAAACAGGAAAACTGTTCAAAAGAAGTCAGCCACTGTCAACCCTCATGTCTCTACTCTGCTGAAGAACTTCATGCACTTTGAGTGGAATTTCATAAAAGTTAATGAGAACAAACCTCCCCAACCCCCCAAAACATGAACGCAACTTGACCCTAAATGTTCTTCAAGGATGTGTTTTATTTAAAATTACTGTATGAAAATGTTAGCAAAATTGGCGTGTACTCTCTTTTAAATAGGCCTCAGGGCCTCCTCTTTTTGTTTTCTGGAAAAGTTTTTATTTCAATTTAGGGCACAAATTTACTCAAAAGGAAGGGTCACAGGTATTGCTTAATTCAGAAAGTCTTTGTGTTAGTTGACAATATTATTTTACAAGAAGTAGATGGCCATTTCTTTTAGAATGTGACTTATTTTAACTTATTATTACTTACTTATTTAACTACATGTTTTACCCTCTACATACTTATCAAAAAAGTTCAGGTTCAAGGGACTTATGTCTTGTTGTCAAAAGCTTCTTTTTTTTTTTAAAGTGGTCCATTAGGTAAAGGACTTTGTATCAGCTAATTTTTGAGTTGGTGCTTTTTTTTTCAAATAAATGCTGGTCGAAATAATAGAATTTACAATTTCTGTTTTATGTTGCAGCACACTAGTTAACAAATCTAGAATACCTATTTTATAATGAATATTAAGAATAACAATATACTGTGAATTGAACAATAATGCTACTGTCAAAAAACTGTAATATACTGGCAACCCAGCTCCCAGTTGTTAAAAAAACAGCAATGTGCTGTAATCAACAGATTTCTTTTACTGCAGTAACATACTGTAAAGTTGATTACAGTAGGAATACTGTATAATTAACAGTAAAATGCTGGCAACCCTGCTGCCAGTATTTTACTGTAAATATCCAGGACAATTTGTTACAGTGTATCGGTCTGAGCCATCTGGGCCTGTCAACAGCTCCGGCAGGCTCTGGCAAGATGTGGCGAATCGTGGCAGGTTGTTGCAGCTGCTGTAAGTTACCAGATGAGGTTCAGCAAGTAAAGAATAAAGTCCAGTGATACTTTTACACCCCTTTCAAATGTTAAGACAGTTTAGGCGGTTTTCATTACAGTGAAGTAATACTATGTTGTTTAAAGGTAAAAAAAAAAGAAAAAAAAAAAAGACAGATTTTAGGGTGCACTACCCTTTCAAGTTAGTGAATTAAGTATTATAATTGATACAATCATGTCACGAACACAGTGATTCTTCAATGGCTTAAAGCTTTTCAACTCTATCCAAACTATAAGTCAGATACATCTGGCAAATTCATTGTTGTGGCAATAAACTAAAAACACAACTTGTTCAAACAAATTTGTATTTTCAACTGATACAATATCAAGTTAGAGAATTAAGCCACTTTGTCATTTAGAAATCAATCAAAAGTGGATGAGTTGTCCTCATCTGGGAACAATCCTTGCAAACAAGCACACACTGTCTTTACAAATTAGAAACTTGCCAGACGTATGCTCCGCTTTGTCCCAGTCCTGTTCTGCAGTGCATGTGAGCAGAAAAAAAATAAATTAAATAAAAACATTTGATAAAGCACACATTAACACAGTGGCTTTGAAGTGTTCTTGGCTGGATGTTAAGGGTGACAGAGATGTGAGCTGTGGAGGAAAATATAGAGAAAAATATCCAATAAAGCAAGTGGAAGCTAACGTTTTAAAATATCTCATAAACAGGATTAGACACAAGTCAGAAAAACTGAAAAAATACAACAGATTCAATCCCTTAAATACACGTTAGTAAGATTTGTATCTAAACTTGTAAACATACTTTATTTGGTCGGCTTTTTGAGGCTCAGTCAGTGTTAAGTATACAGATTATTAAAGGTATGTTTTATTTATTTATATTTTGTACAGTTATCAGAGCAAAAAAAATACCAGTGGGATTCTCTGAGCCTCAGCTTGGTGTTCAGCAAATGAAAGAAGTTTTTAAATAATTAACATGTTTTTGAATTTATGATGAAAACTGGACTTCAAAATGTCCCCTTTTCATGTGGGCTGTCTGTATTTTGCAATAGATTATAGAAAAGAATAACATAAAATTATCCTGGCTGCACTTTTCCTTTAGAGAAAATAATTGAAAGAATTTGAAAGGAAGATAACTTGTTATGTTACAGGTCATAATTCTGCAGCAGATTTTTCCAAACTGATTTATGTATTTCTAAAATCTTTACAGATTAAAGCATTTCTTAGATTTTTAATTGAAAGCTCATATTTTGGCACATATTAAAATGAATAAAATATTCAACAGGGTGGTGAAGCTACAAACAAACTGTTAACCACTGTGTGATGTTGGGTACTAGGGGGATACCAGGCATAATAGGGGGAGGCAGAGTGCCTAGAACCAAAACTCAGAGCTGTAACTAGCTGTAACAAGCTTCTATTGATTTCTGCTAGGAAGCTGAGCAGAGGTTAGATAAAGTTTGAGCCATTACACACATAGATGTTTTCACTCTTCTCCCGACCGTCTTTTAGAATAGTTTTATTTGGCTTCACTTTGCCAATGTAATTTGGTAATGCTTGATTTTGACATACTTCAATATATAGTTTACCAAACACCTGCCGAGTAGTTGTTGAAAGTGCTTGTTTATTTACAAATAACATTCAAATCAAATCAAATCAAGTTTATTTGTATAGCCCTATATCACAACAAAGTTGTCTCAGAGGACTTTACAGA
>JBAMHW010000005.1:23330828-23344682 GCA_037177495.1 Rhadinocentrus ornatus | reverse complement strand
GCTGGAGCCTATCCCAGCAGTGTTTCAGGTGAAGGCAGGGTACACCCTGGACAGGTCACCAGTCCATCGCAGTGAATCAGACCAATAAGCTTTAAATTTATTTATTATCTATTTTTGTTAAGTTAATTTTTTTAACAATTAAATAAAAAGCAAAAATCAGTAGTATCAGAAGTATGATCCCACTAAGGCTGTAATGCTGCAGCACAAGGACTATTAGAAGCAGGAGGCCAGACTTCACGGACTGTGTGAAAGCAGTAGAGGGAGGAGTCTAATTAGGTTTTAGTTAATGAATTCAGACATTAAGACTTTATCAAATAAAACCATTTTTCTTCTTGCTTTTGTTTAATGTTGCTGTGACTTCCACTTTCAGTTTGGATACAATACAGAATTTTTGAAAAAAAGTGTCTAGAGGTTTGTGTGTGTAAAATAATTTAATATTTTTGCCAGAAAAAAATATGTTTGGCCGGTGTTTTCTGTCATCTACCGGCCAAGTTGGCCGGTGAGTCAAAAAGTTAATTTCGGACACTGCCGGTAGGATTGCTTTCATTTGGTCACATCTTTACTGTCTTACATGTAGAATCACAGGACAAGAATCTCTTTTTTCTTTAACTTAGTTCAGTGTTTTTCAGTTTTCATCTTCAAGGCCGCTGCCTTTCACATTTAAAATGTTTCTCTGCTTCGTCACACCTGGCCACCATTAATAGCTTGTTACCAGGTTATGAATCGGGTGTGTTGGAGGATAAAAACATTTAAAACATGCACTAAAACCTCTTTAATTTGAGGTATAGTCTAAGATGCTTTAGAGTGCTTTCCCACCCCATTTGTTGCATCCTTATGCAAGTACAGGCATATGATTTTTCAGTCGTAGACTGGAGATTGTTCTGAGGTTTGTATTTGAATGCAAATTGTAGATCATGCCACTAGTTTTAACTACAACTAGTGTCTGGTGGAACTAGCTGTTCACTGCAGAAAGTGAGACGACAGATTTGTGTCACATTATCTGCTATCTTTATTTTGTGTGTTATGATGTTCTTGTCTTCCTGTATTAATATAAAACAGGAAAAATCGCCTCTTTCTGCACCGCTGAGCGATGTTTTCCTGCACAGGTGCAGGTTGGACGTCCTGGTTGGTGGTGGGAAGTCTTGCTGTGTGTTAACGTGTTATTTTGCTAGATGCTGCAGATGCAATAAAAGATTTTGTGTGTTCAGTATCTATAGTTTTGATCTGCTTTCTGATTGGTAGTCTATTTTATTTGATTAAAGTTGCACTTTTATCAACCTTACATTTTACTTCCTCAGTTCCCTCACAGAGAAGCTTCTGACACTAAAACTGTTTCCCTCCCATTTGCAATTCATCCATCTTATACTTTCTCTCATTGAAGAACAGTTATCTATTTTGTTATTATTTATTTATTCATTTATTATTTTTTAACTTTGCTACAGTGGAACAATTAAACTTCCTCTATGAAAGCCTCCTCTCTACCCAAAGGTTTAGAAATAGCTACATAAACTTTGTCTTATTTAGACATCTACGTGCTTTATTGTCTCAGTAGTGACATCTGTTAAATGAGCTCAAGCTGGTTTGTTTTGTGGTGGAAGAGTCGATGTGGCGAGTGGAGCTGAGGTCTGGCTGTCCAGTGTGTCATGGAGAGTAAAGGCCGCTGAGCTTTAGACGGGATAAAGCAACAGAACATACAGTTCCAACACTGAACACATGAACTGGACTCCCTGACGAGTTCTGTGTGTGTATGTGTGTGTCTACCCATGCTTCCTCAAATCAGCCAACTACCTGGCAGCCATGATGCTCTGCAGTTTGGACATAGTGTGAATAAACAGTGTGTATATTTGCAACCTGTTAATTATTTAGTTGATCCTGAGATGGTTTTGCTCTCCATACCTCTGTGTGTAGGGTTTGATGTTTCTTAAGTCTTTACCGATTTATGTTTTTTGATTTCCTGCTGTTTTGTATACAATCAGTCAGGCAGCATGAAAGATTTATGTCAAAGTTGCAAGGAAGAGTTTATCTTAATAAATAAATATGAATTGATATGAATTTTCTGTGTATCAGTTCTAATGCACAACCATGATGATCTTGTTTTAGTTTTTTTATATATATCTTGCAGCTGATCAGCCAAATGCATCAGAATTGTGTCATATGTTGGATAACTTATCCTTGAGCATTATGTTTGCAAGATTTATGAATTTAAAAGTGTGCATGCTTTTTTACTGATTTTACTCGTTTGCAATTAGCATCCTAATTTTGAGTCACAGCTAATCAGCAAAAAGATTCTTTGTGTTTAATGTAAAACATGTAGCAACACAAATATTTATTGTTTGTTTGAAGAACTCTAAATAAACCCGCTACAATTTTTTTTCCTGGGTTGTCAAACTCATGCTTATCGGTCTAGTTTAGTAAATCTGCCCCCTTAGTTTTTTATTGTTAAATAGATTGTGTCGTGCTTGAATTTGGTTTGACTGTACTATAAAAATCCTATGGCTTGCAGAAACTCTGCATACCAAGAATAATTCAAGCAAACTGACAGTTGCACCAAACAGTGTGTGTTTGGATTAAAATGAATCTACTTGTCAGATGCCAAGTATTCACAGGGGAGGATGCATGATGCGGTTAGTCAAATGTTTGCTTTTTGCAGATTTTATTAAAAATAAAATTATTACAAAGCTTATAAAAATGTCATGGTTATTCATGTTTGTTTTGGTAAGCTAAGCTATAAAGTGTTTACAGTGTTCACACACTTATCATCTTTTTTTGTTTGTTTTTTTACAGCAGAGGTGATTTCTAAGTAAGCACATTATTAAATACTTAATGGAAAATATGGCAAAAAAGATAAACCAAAATTACTATTTTAAGTGTTAACAACAAAGAACAATAAGTTATTTTCATGTCTATTATTTTAATTTTGATTTATTTTTTATATATATTTTTTTACCCTGTCCTGTCCAGCATGCTAACATACAGATCGGCGGTCTGTGTGCCATATTTTGCCGGACAGATTTGCTCTACCAAGGGAGACATGCTATATAAATGGCTGTCCTTGATGTTTGCAATATTTTTATTCCACCTTGGTAGCTCCTGTCCACCCACCCACAGCCCGTGTCCCCACCCCCACGAGGTCCTAAATGTATATTGGTGTCTAAGTTGTAATTAAAATTTAGTGGGGTAGGCAGTCGCAGGGGTCCACCGAGGGATCCCGCAACTGACCCTCAGCCAAGCGCACCGTCTCCGCCCGCGAAACAGTGCTCTGTATGTGGTGTGTATAATGTGGGGTGGTGGGGGAGGAGAGGGGCACAACCTGGAGAACAAATTCTCTCCTTGGCGAAAAAACTCCTCAGCTGGTCGCTGTAGGCGCCCCCGCCTCCCCAGGACCACCCGAGGGCAGAAGGGCAAAGGCCCAGCTTGGCCAAGAGTCCAAGGCAGCAGTGCCACAGGCGCCCACTTGCCCCCGGCAGTCCCCACCACCACCCCAGGGGACCAAAAGCCCAGGTTGCACAAATATAACTCCGGTTGGACCCAAGGCCCAGTTCCCCCCAGCCACCCAGAACCAGTCCCCGTGCCAGAGGGAGAGAGCGAGAAGAGAGAAGACTCCTCCAGTTCCACCCCCCATGAGCCCTAATCCCCCCTGGCCCCCCTTCCCCTTACCCCTCCCTGTTTGTGCATAATCATTGCTGAATAAACAATAAAATGACGAATTTACTGGAGTTATACAAACTTAAAGTTTTTTGTGGGAATATATTATAATTATTATTATTTGCACTTTCTTCTATTGGAATCAGGCATCTAAAGTTACATGTGCAAGGAGATAAATTCTCTCTTGTGATGAAATGTGTTTTTATATTTAAAACCATATTATTATTAAGAACCTGAATTTGGTCCATTATCCTTTGAGAAAAAGATATTTTCATGGTAACTCATTTGAAGTTTTTTTTTCCACAGTCAATATTATTAACAGGGTTTTGCACTGTAATTTTATTTTATGACCTCCAAGTCTTTTCTGTGGTCTCCTGTGCAGCTTATTTTCCCATTTTTCAGTTAATATTTTTCTGCATATGTGTGTGTGTTGTTGCATGCCCTCCATCTGCCCTCTGTGCTCATTCGTGCCCTGTGTGAAACGGGCATGTTGCCCTGTCACATTCGGCTTATTTACCTGTTTCATTCCACTTCAGCTGATAATGTGAAGCATTTAATTTTAAAACTGTTTAAGGTCTTCAGGTTGTAAAGGACATTATTTTTCGTATGCAGTACTTTTACATTTTTATTACTTTATTTTACGTAGTATATTTACTATCACATCAGATTATAATAGATTAATTTGTCACACACAGTTTTTGTTGCATGTTGGATGAGTTTTGCAATTTACAACACCAACATTACCAAGTTTGCTGTTGCAAAGAAAAGGTAGAATGAAATCTTTGATGTTGTTTTATTCCTGATTTATTATAAATGCATCTATACATATATAAGATAAAGAGTTTAACTTAAATATTACAAGAAGGCAATTTCCCCTGAGAGCTTTTGTTTCCACTTGCAATTCAACCTGATTACAAACTGTGATATTCTATTTACACAGTAACACAGTAGACCTTAGACTCCTTTAATCTTGTTAGTTCAGCACAAGTTAACTAGCACATAGCTAGTACCCACACATAGCTGAGGCTCAACCAGTACTTTGCTGCTTTGAAATGACAGTGAAAACTAAAGACTTTGACTTTTTACTGTAGCCATGGGCCATGGGGTACATTTGATGTAATTATACAGTAATTCTGCTGGATGGTATAAAATAATTCAGATACATTTCAGATACATTTGCAGATATGTCATTGCATATCCGACGTCAGATATGTGAACGAAGTGGACAGGATAAGGAAGCTTTTGTCATTTTATGATTTGTGTGTCAAATAAAAATTTACACCACATCCTAGCATCAGGAAATGTTTGGTGATTAAATGAGAGACCAGTTTCCTTCTGCAAGGTTCGGCACATAGTTAATGTATTGTTCGTTTCTGCCTTTCTGTGGTTGAACTTCATGAGGCAGGAATATTACTGATGAAATTGTACCCAACAATCCAGTAAGACTGGTAAGTCTGCATATTTAGTGCACAAAGCCAAGATAATCAGGTGTCTCTTGTAGGTAGATTCTTGACTCATTTCCTAACAAATGAGCTGTCATGCAACAGAAGAGGACTTATGCCCAAGCTAGGATCAAATTGAAGTGGACACATTACCCAAACCACAAACCAAACGGCACACATATAAATACTGGTTTGAAAGATTTTACTATAAAACATCTGCATTTTATTTAGCTCCCCTCCAGCAATTAAGTAGTTCTATTAGCCTGTTGTTAGGACACTGCTGGGACACTGTTAGGTAAATGAATGGTCCGTACTTATATAGCGCTTTTATCCGAAGCGCTTTACAGTTTACATCACATTCACCCATTCACACACATGCACGCACTGATGGCGGAAGCTGCCATGCAAGGTGCTCAACCATGACCCATCAGGAGCAATTAGGGGTTCGGTATCTTGCCCGAGGACACCTCGACATGAACTCAACTTGGCCGAGGATCGAACCGGCAACCCCAGGCTACAAGACGACGCTTTACCTTGATGAGCTATGCCGCCTCTGTTAGGACATGAGGACACTGTTAGGACATTGTTAGGACACGAGGACACTGTTAAGACACTGTTGGGGCACTGTTAGGACATAAGGACATTGTTAGGGAGACTGCTGGGACACTGTTACGACAGGAGGACTCTGTTAAGACACTGTTGGGACACTGTTATGACACTGCTGGGACACTGTTAGGACATGAGGACACTGTTGGGACATTGTTAGGACACTGTTGGGATACTGTCAGGACATGAAGACACTATTAGGCCATTGTTAGGACACTATTGGATAACTGTTAGGACAATGTCAGAACATGAGAACACTATTAGGACACTATTGGAACACTGTTAGGACATTGTTAGGACACGAGGACACTGTTAAGACACTGTTGGGGCACTGTTAGGACATAATGACATTGTTAGGGAGACTGCTGGGACACTGTTACGACAGGAGGACTCTGTTAAGACACTGTTGGGACACTGTTATGACACTGCTGGGACACTGTTAGGACATGAGGACACTGTTGGGACATTGTTAGGACACTGTTGGGATACTGTCAGGACATGAAGACACTATTAGGCCATTGTTAGGACACTATTGGATAACTGTTAGGACACTGTCAGGACATGAGAACACTATTAGGACACTGTTGGGACACTATTGGGACACTGTTAGGGCACTGTCAGGACATTAGGACACTGTTCTGACACTGTTTGGACACTGTTCTGACACTGTTGGGACAGTGTCCTTGTGTTACTAAAGAAGATCTATCTGACCCCCGTATAATAAAACCTATAGTACTTAGTGAATGCATGACATGATTATTAGCTTAGCGGAAAATATGTTTGCTAAAGGCTGTTAAAACTAATAATATTTCATTCTTTAATAAATTATCAACCTTTTTTATCCATCATGAGTAATGAATGTACAGTTACGATGAGGAAAATTTAGCTATGATCTTCTAACCATGACCCTCAGACTGTTGCTGCACTGTTCACAGTGCAACTAATAATGTTTGTTGCTCTGAAGGAAATTTCCTGAACGATATTAGAAGAAAGCAGGAGGAGATGAGTGCTACTCATCAGTTCTCCATCTGTTGGATCCTTTGTGTGTCTGACTGGAGCAGCTTCCAAACAGGCGTCACACAGCTGACATTTAAGAGTGCCCGAAACTTTGAAATGAGCCCATTTATCTGTGTCTTCTAGGAAATCTGTTGTCAGGGAGCTGTTTTTCTTTTTTTCTTTTTTCTTTTTTACCTTATTAGGCAACCTTTTTCCTGCTGTAACTACCTATAAGAGTATATAAGTAAACCTCTGCATGCTGACACGGTCACTGAATTGTCCAGTGGGTTTATACACTAAGAGATAAATTTTATTTATTTTTTCCCAATGGGCTTGTATCTGGTCAGTGTTGTGATACGTTTGTGTCTTTTTGATTTGGTCATTACTTAAAAACTCTTAATATCTGGCAGCTCTGTTTTTCTGTAAAAGCTGTAAGAAATCTTCTGGTGTGTTTGTACAAATGTAGACGTTTGTTAGTTTGGATTGAAGGGTCGTTGTCTTCTGTTTGTGGTGTATTTGTCTCTTCTCTCTTCTTCTTTCTGCTTTCCCTGTAGCTTCTTTTTGCTGTCTTCTTTACTTTTCTGTCCCCTCCGGTCGGGTCCAGCAAGATTACATAGATTCCAAGATTCAAAGTAAATAAAAAACAGTAAATAAATTTTAAAAAAAAGAATCAGATTATCAAGAGGAGTCTTATACTTATAAGCCTCCCCTTGTCAAAGCAAATTTGTTTGGCACAATACAGCAACCAGACTATCAATCTGCTTGCTACGATGCTGGACAAGACAGGTTTAAAAAAAAGAAAAAAAAAGTAAACTATTTTCACCAGCTGTGATTTAATATGGAAGATTTAATGATGTAATCTAGCTCCTGCAAGCACATCACTGTCTTGTTAAGCTCTTCCAAGCTAAATAAAGGAAGTCTAATTGCTTGTCTTTTCACACACACACACACACACACACACATGCACACAAACATCCAAGATCTGAAGGTAGAGGCAACGGAGTAGAAAGAAACAGGACTGACATCTCCACCGTTGGCAGAATGTAGTTGCATCATTGGGTCAGACCAAACACTGCAACCAAATCTACTGAAAGCACTTTTCAGAAATATGGTTCTTTGCATCAGTATATAATTGACATTATGAGGTTTCAATATATTAAAAGCTTCAAATTTCTTTTCCCCGTCCCGCCCTCATTAACTTCCCACTTGCTGTGGGAGCAGTGGGAGAGCTGCTAAAGTAGCTGCACCTCATGGGAGTTAACACTCAAATGCTTACAACAAAACATAGCCTCCACTTAGCGCTGGTTTGGACGTGATTTATCCGCTGAGTCGGTTTTGACACAAACATAAAAGATTATTCAGGTATGACAGGGTAAAACTCAAAGCCTATGGGAGAAGAAAGGGAAAGATAATGGGAGTTCCCATAAATGACAGGGACATGAAAATAAATTGTTTCAGTTTGTTCTGTACTATTATAGTATTAGTCATTCTCCAGAAGAACTGAAAGTGATACCACATCAAATTATTAGAGTTTTAATGTCATTTATAGATCTGATAAAATACTTACTGTGATCTAAGACTGACGTTTTAAGTCCAGAAACATATATACTAGGTTACTTGATGATACAAGAAGTGTTCAAGTATGCATTAGTATTTGTCCCTGTGATCAGTGCCGTGTCTAGGTGGACTCTTGTCTCTTTCCAGCCCCCTCGCAACCCTAAACTGGATAAATCAATCATAACTGAAGAGAGGCATCATGCAATCTTAATAATGTAATGTAATAATAAATTTAAGATTATTAGTGTCTTGATAAGTATCAAAGTTAGAGCAGCCTGTATACCTTTCAATTAGGCTGAATTGTTAAAGAATATTAAATAAGATCAAGTTTAACATCAAAAGGTTGCAAATACTTTCAAAACATTTTGTGTACTATTGACACAAAGAGACAAGACATGACTTTTACCATAATTTTATGCTGTAAAATGAAAAGATCTTTTTGGGATTATAAAGTACTTTTCTGTACAACACCATTCCATAGAGGGGTTCTGGGGTCTAATTTCCTTCTTGTATCCACACTGACAACATTCAGCGTTGGAGAGAGTAGTAGTATCAGTCATCATTAGTAAGTGTCTGAGGGCAGTTCTTAATATTGGGAGAAAAAAAATCACTATATGTCTATAATATAAAGTGCACTATGTCCACATTTTGGGAAACCTTTTGGAAAGACAACATACAAGAAACATTTTTAATACATTCTGATTTGGTTTCTTGGAAGTTACACAAAAATTGATGCTCTCATGTAAACATATTATCACCCTAGTGGACTCAGTAGTGGACTCCCATTCAGGCTTTGAAACTGAAAACATTGACAAGATTAAAAGAGACTTAGTGGATCAGGTTTACTTCTCTGCACCTGCAGCTCCCACTTGCAGTCCTGCTATGTGATCCAGGTCAAGTCCGGTACAAAATAATGAACGCATACCAGATATAGAGACCCATAACTTTCTTTAGGATAGTTGAATGTCATCTGAAGTTTTGTCCCTTGAAGCACCAACGGAAATTTACGGTACCAGGACCTGGATGGTAAACATGCTGTTTGAAACGGAGGAATGAGGTGTAATTGCTTTGTTTTGGGGGGTGTCCCAATGTTTTAAAAAAAAAACTAATAAATGTGATATTTGTGTCAAAAGGGTAGAAATGTTTTCGTCAATGTTAAACACTAGAAAAAGAAAGGTGATGCTGCATAGAGACAATAAAGGCTAGAAACATGAAGACGAGGGTAAAAAAAACTTAAAAACAGAAAGAATAGAAGACAATTAAAGATTGTGTTGTGATTTCATTATGTAAGCTTCTGTGAGAGTGTGTGTTCACATCATGTGGCCGCTGCTGAACGTGGAGATTTCAGGATGTTCTTATGTAGAAGAAAAAAATGTTTACAAAACATAGAGCGTCACAGTTGCTTCCTGCATTAAAGGTTAAAATGGTGATAGTGTGTGTTGCTTCTGTGTGTGTAATTACATAATTCATATCTTTGGCTCTCACAGGTTTGTGGAATGCCGCTTGACTACAAGTTACCGCCTGTGTGTGTGTGTGTGTGTGTGTGTGTGTGTGTGTGTTAGACTAATACTACCCGCCTGGCTGACAATGGCACACTTGTCTATTGTTGATCCATCTGATGGAGCATTTTTCTCTCCAGCAAGGTTGCTGAAGGTCAGTCAAGGTTTAGTAGTTAAAACTTTTGTTGTTACGTGAGCCCAAATGTTAACAGCTGTCAGAAATAAAAAGAGAACATAATGTCTGAAAATTATGATGTTGCACGTGATATGTATGTGATGTGTAATATTGTTAAGCCGTCTCCTACCACAGATTCATGGACAGCTCTTACAACGCAGCCGTATGTCCCATCATATCATTACGTGAAACCTTGTGAATGTGCTTTCTACGGCTACTGAACGCTGGAGACTAAGGCTGTGTCCACACAGCACTGAAGCTGTTTCAAGTGCGATAATGGTGTGAAAACAGTGGTGAAAACTAGGAGACAGGCTTCAACATCCCCACGAATCTGCTGTAGTACATACTGCAAGGCTGTAGGGGGCACTAAAGAGTAACACTCCAAAGCTAGACCAAAACAACGCATGTGCAGATAAAGGCTCACTGCTTGTTGCAGGAAGTTCACTTGGAAGAAGAGAAGAGAAGATGGCTGAGGATATACTGAGAGGCAAAAGAGAAACATTTGTTTGGACTGATGAAGAAGAAAGCCAATTCTGGACTACAAAGCAAAAAAAACTTGAAGGGTGGATTGAGAATTGGTGCGTTTGTCACATTGACGTCAAATCCTCTAGTGGTGAGGTTACGCTGTCCTCACAGTACCACAGACGGTAGAGGTCTCAAACCGATCCACCTTGGTACCTGGTTTCAGACATGATCGGTTTCATGGGGATCCCTGGCTTTGTGGGGATGAAAGACTGGATTGCTAAAATACTTGTGGTTTTGCTGCAATTCGGCGTCGTGGGGACGGCCCCTCAATGTGTACGTGACAATGCTAGCAACATGTTGGCTAAAACCAGACATGCCGGAAGGGCAATCATTTTTTATTTTTTTTACTCCAGAATGCTTACTCATGTCAAAGTTCACATGCTAAATTATGGTATTTGTTTCGATGCGTGAATAAGGACTGTATTCCTCTTATAGTTTATAATTGTGGCCACCAAGGGTGCATAGGTCAGAATGCATAAAGATAGGAGGCTTGCTTGAGTTTGAATTATTTATTGCCGTTGAACAGACATGACCATCTTTAGGCTTTTTAGTAGGGTCTGTGTGAGTATGTGTGTACGTGTGGTTTTGTTGCATTAACAAATGCACACGATTACAAATGGGAAAGAAAAAAACCAACAAATGGTCACTCTATCGATAACTAATAGCAAGACGATCTTGCGCTACACTCTGTCCATCTACTTTTTTCCCTTCTTTTTTGGGCGAGGGAGAGCGCAGTGAGGCTTCGCCTGTCTAATTAACGATCCGCTAGTAACAGACTCTCTTTGTTAGAGTTTTACTCTGTTTCTTTTGTAATCTTGACATTGTAACAGGTCTTTATCTTGTTTTCAGTCTGCTACACCATTAGCTTGTTACATTCCTGTATTGGATTTGTCTCTCTGGTTCTTCTGGATGATGCTTTATTTTCCAGATCCTCTTTGTGAAGTGAGCAGGTTCTGCTGAGATTCATACCAGCATGATTTAGGATTTTTATCTCAGTTCCTTTTACTTCCTTTTTCTAGAACCTGACAGGCCTCTTGCCTGTTTCTGCTTCTTCTTCTTTACATTTTTCAGTTTTCCCCTTCCTTGTTACCCGGAGTCATTAATTATTGTCTTTACCTCTTTATGTCCTACTTTCCAATTTTACATTATTGCCTTCATTTTTCCTATTTTGGCTTTTTTCCCTGTCCTTTCACTCACCATACCTTCCATAATTTCTTTATTGTTTATGTCATTACTATTTCTGTTGTTCTTTTGTTCCGGAACATCTCATTACTATCCCTTACCTCTTCTCCCTTCTTCTCAGTCTCCTTCATACCTTTGATGCTGTCTCTTTCTGTCTAGACATACTCAGCAGTAAATATTCTGTAATCAGCTTCACATGTTTCTCAGCTCACACAGGGCTGCTGCTGTCCCCCCCACAGGACAGTGTGAGTGTGTTTTTGTATCCTCCTTCCAGCTCCAGTATTTGATCTAAGTGCCAGTCTATTTCACATGCAAATGATTTAAAGTGCACCCCTCTCTTTCTCTCCTCTGACATCCCTCTCTTCGTCCAGCTGCAGCGTGAGGGGACGTCTTTATGTTTAGAAAGCGTGGAAATTAGGCCACACGATTTTCACTGCCGAGTCAGGTGAAATATATTTAGAAATATTATTGTGCTGCTGTGTAAGTACACTGGCTGGTGCTTTCCTGCTAGTTCATAAAGTGTGACACCTGGACAGTCATGCGATTGACAGTCAAACAGTATTTGCTGAACACTGTTTGACATTGTCTTGCAAAAACAAGCAAGACATTCGCTGACAAAGACATCACCTGGATGGAAGCAAATGTTGCTTCAGGTTGAACTGATCTTATTTGGGGGGGATACTTCTTTGAAGGGTTCATTACCTAATTGTTTGTGTGGTTAATGCAGCACTATGTTAAAGCCAAAAGTTCACAATCTTTTGTTGTTGGTTTCCACCTTCAGCCCTCACAAAATTTTTCCTTTTTTTTGGTTGCCTAAGCTGTGTTTTAGTTTTAGGACCGCCTTTCTGCTCCCTTCTGATCAGAGACCTTACCACTGTCCGTAAAACAACTTAAAGAATCTATCATAGTCAGATGCACACTGATGCCTCTCAGCAGTGAGATGTTTTATGGAAAACCTGTTTGTTTCAGGAGACCATGTAGCTGAAACTGCTTGAACTTGTTTAATATAGCTTTGGCCATTTCTTGGACTTAAAGTTGACCTGAATGGCATCAAATGACTGAAGCAAAGCATGTGTCATTGTGCATTTGTGGTTCATTTTAGATTTTGTTTTTACTTCTTTTTTACTTTCAGTTAAATGCTGCTGCCAAGTAGCTACAAGCCAAAATGTTGCTCCTGATTGTCTAAGCCCGCAATCTTTCTCTTGACAATGGCTTTTATCAGGAAGTAATAGAAAGCTATGGATCCATGGGGGATTTTATTGTACAGCTATGTCTAACAAGTTGGCGTTGCCCCCAGAAAAATAAAACCAGAGCAGTGCAGCCCCTCCCCTACTCTCTTTTTCGTCTTCTTTTTCCTCTCCTCTTCTTGGTCTTTTGTTGGCTCAGTTTGTTCTTCTGCTTCTTTCCTTTTTCCCCTTGTCTCGGTTTTCTGTACTCTTTCCCTCTCCATCACTGAAAGTCATCTCTTTAACCCTTTACCTGCTGTTCAGAAGTAACAGTGATGTAATCATCACGGATCATCACAGATAAATGGCAGGACTTATCTCGCGGTTTCTTCAGATATCTTAGAAATATTCCTTTAAGTTTGAAGCTGTTCTTATGCTCACAGCATTAGAGACTATAGTTGATTAAAAAAAAGAAGACAGAACAGATTTTCCACTTTTAGATTAGAAAAGTGATCCAATGAAATAAAGAGTGTTGGAATCTTTTCAATTCTTATGTTGGGGAGCCAGAATGTAGAGCCAGTAAAATAAATGGCTCATTATATCCCAAATTAATTTTCTGAAAATGCAAAGACACACACACACACACACACAAAACCAGTACTGAGCTTTCACAAGCTGTTCCTGGAGACGGAGATCGGGATTGAACAAACCAATGTAATAGCAAAAAATAAAATGTACACACTGTACTACTTATTTTGTGTTTTTTATATAAATACATATACTCAGCTGCCACTTTATTAAGTTCCCCTGTTCAATTGCTTGTTAACACAAAAAGGTACAAATTTTTAACTCGTCAAGATTATTGCACCTTATTGTATTTAAAAATAGGAGCGTTTTTCAGGTTTTGCTGACATTAAATTCAAGATAAGTGTTTTTTTGCTTTCATGGAACAATAAAATGTCTCACTTTCAACTTTAAACTGAACATAGAGTCGGTGTGTAACCTTGCTAAGTCGATGTCAGACGCCGTAGTATTCTCTGGTCCCCTGCCCAACTTGGTCA
>JBAMHW010000005.1:23297610-23312179 GCA_037177495.1 Rhadinocentrus ornatus | reverse complement strand
TGCCAGTGAACTTACAGTGTGAAAGTAAATTGACAATCCAGCAAACCAAAGAGCGGAAACATGTTGGATAACTCGCTATCGTATTAAGTTTAAACACCATGGTAAAAACAGAAACCCCAAGACTGGATAAATTTATTGATCTGCCTTTGTTTACTTGCGGTGAATGAGCCATTTAGGAGTTGTTTTAGCGAACATCACCCCTAACAAGCAGTTGTTGTAACTGCATGACATTGTCCAGACTGTTTCGTCTTTTTGAGCGAAGTGCAGTGTGAAAGTGAACCAGACCAAATTCCCAGCTCAACTGAACTAAGCCCCCTTGGACTGTCCTGGTGTGAATGCCCCCTAAATGAACGTTTTCTTTCCACTTCGGTCGAACAATTCCAGCTGAAATGAGAATCGCGATTCCTCTTTTTTCAACGGAAAAAAAAAGGCATTTTATTGCATTCAAGCAAAATAATAATTTTTCTTGCAGAATTTTGTCAGATGAAGCAATATGCTCATTATATCCATTTCATAATAACTTAAATACAAAAAATGTCTATTGTTACCTCAAATGAGCTGTGTTGATCGGAGTTATGTATTTACGTAAGTAATTGATAATGCATCAGCATATATAACATTTTTGTTCTGTAGAGAACGATGGATTGTAGATGTTGTATCATCCTCCAACTATTGCTTTCCTACATATTTTCCTTGTCTTTAATGGTTATCTTGTAGACTCCATTTTTTTGTGGTGATATTTGAAATGTTTGTAGAAATTGGTGGTGCTTCCTTACTGTGACGATGCTAAAGCAGCGTTTACAGATAATGAATCCTTGTTCATTGTCATCAGGTTCAAAGAAAAAGCCTCACACTGAGGAGCTGCATCTTCACTGTCATAACTGGGACTCTTCGCATTGGTGTTAATGTTTCTTTATTGTATAATCTGCCTCTTAAACCACATCAAATAGACCAGCTAGTGGGTGTAGACAAGAAAAGGAGTTGTATAACTTAAAGTTATGTTGTACAGTAAAAAAGAGAGCGTGTGAATGCAACATGAATTGAATACAGGGTAATATACAATAAATCCAAGTAAATGATCATAAACTATAATCACATGCATTTGTGAATGAAAGTTTTTTTTTCCCCATTAATTTATTTCATGGGCATTAATGCTACAAAAGCTGCTATTCAAGATTATACCTATAACACACACAAAGCACTATAATATACGTTATAAACTTTGAGATTTTCCAGATTTCAAAGAAGGCTTTTAAGGTGTGTATTTACTTAGATGAGTTAACCATACGTTATACTTCTATTGTACTGTATCATTTCATATCATTTCATGTCATCGCCATATAGAAATGGTCTAGCAGTGAAAAGCTTGGCTGTCTTGCCTGATAAAGGATTTGTCTGGTTCATTCTGTGGTTCAGAGTACCACTAATATATTTTAATGCCTCCACATTTTCTTATCAAACTCCTAACAGTAATCTGGCTCTGTAGGGGGGTTTGGATTAGCAGATTAAAGGCCCTCCTACAGTGCACATATACTTTAAATAAGAAATATGCACACACATATGTAAACTAATGCAAATTTGCTTACATGCAAGGATTAATACAAGATTAAAACTGTAGGTGACAGTGGCCAGCTCCCAACTACCTATCAGATTAAGCTGATAAGGAGAAAGATGTGTGTGCCATATGTTAAAGACTACTTGAGCAATGACTTGGTGTGAACAATTTTTGTTAGTGTTTATGCCTTCCCAAGATGGAGGATATAACATGTGGTGTTTAGACTTTGGACTTAGTAACCTTACAATGTGCTAGTTGTGACTCATGCTAGCTCCATAGCTGGTGTTTACAGTAATTTTACACTTTTTCAACAAGGTACAACATATGGTACTAATATTAATTAGCGCAAGACATTCTCCTATAAAAATTAAGATTTAAATTTTCTTGAAACATGTTTATGAAATGTTTTTGGACAGACATAAACTAGCTGTAGTTAGTGGCTACTACTTACTTTAATAAAATTTTAAAAAAATCTCCCTGTGGAACCATTACGAGACTCAGGGTGTTACATGCAGCTGCAATCAATTTATGCTTTTTAGGGAGGCCTAAGAACATTATGTGGTCCCAGACCCCCTAAAATAGGCCTAACGATGCCTACGATTTAAAAGCAGTAATTCCATCAAACAAGTGCAATAGGTCGGGATCGAGTTTTCATCTATTTCGTGCTTGTTTCCTCGTGTAGAGACATTGACAGACATCCTCTGGTGACAATGTAGCAGCACATCGATGATATAACTGAGACATCATGTCCAGTCAGTACTCCCCCTTTCTTTATCACTGGAATAATGCATGGTTAAATAAATATTGTCAATAATTAATTAATGCATTAAAGTGATAATAAAGTGATAATAAAGCATCATACCCAGCTCCATTTTTAATAGTCAACAACGTGTTACATGGACCCGGTCCATACAAATAAACTCAGCAACAGCCCGGTTAAGCTTTAGGGCCTCTGGGCATTTGGCACTATACTTGCGTTGCTGCTTAAACAGTGCAGGTAGGGTGGGCTGCGTTTGGGGCCGTTTTGGTCTGGCTGCTGGTCCCCCTCTCTCAGCTTCAGTCTCGGCTTGGGACTAAAGGAGATACACAAAGACAGCCAGATATGAACTACTAAGTGGTGTTATTTTGGCTGCATAGTTACATGACTATCCATAGCAGCTATGCGTCACCTTCAACTTTACTATATGAATTACATATTATTTTGCGGTGCAGTCGAAAAAATTAGCATGTTGCACATTTTAATAATTGTAAAGTACGGAGAGAGGAATGAAGACACAGCAAACCATGTAAACTCTGCTGATGGCTATGTTCAACGGTTGTACCACAATACAATATTATTCTAAAAATAGAAATTTACTTACTTCTCCAAACTCGGTGTATATTTCGGAATGACGGTCTTTTAGATGCTTCGGCATGTTTGACATGCTGCTCGGCTTGGTCGCGACAACTTTGAAGCAATGCTTGCATATGGGCTTATCCACATCTTTCGGTTTTCCATGATCATCTGATTCAGATGCAAAATATTTCCAAACTGCGCTCTTACTTTTCACATTTTCGACTAAAATTAGTCTGGAAAAGCTCAAGCTGCTTTCGGCTGCTGCCATTTTTAAAAAGTGTGTGTCCTGTGTAAACAACGGGTCCACAGGGTAGGGGGATGGCTGCCCGCTGCAGTGCCTGTTTAAAAATGGTTAGCGAGGCTGACGCTGTCCATCAACCGACAGATGCAAAAGAGACGTTGAAGTACTGATACCTATGTTAATTAATATCTAGATAAATACTACATTTTAGTATCGAATAGTATCTGGGTATCGATTTTTTTGACAACACGACTCAGTCCATATTTCCACTATCATCAGAGTATTGCTGAATTACTATTGACAATCTTCAGTATTTCTGAGGACAGGGACATTTTTTACACAGAAGGTTAAAACACATGCACAAAAGGCAGGGTTGAGAGCTAAAGATGGCTTTAAAAATATAGTGGTTGGCAAATAAATAAATCTTCATAGACCTTCATGTCTGTGTGCGTCTGTTCTGGATCACAGTGTAATCTCGGTTATTCCACTGGCTTGTTCTCTGGGGTATGAACACAGACACGAACACACGCATCTCTGTGTATCAGAATCTGCTTGTCCTGTCAGAGCCCTAGCTCAGTGGGGATCATTAAAGAGCAGTTAATTACCCATAATCCACCCTGGGCCAGATGTCTGCTCTGTTGGAATGGTCTGAATTTGCGTACATTGTTGTGTTTGTGTGTCAGCATTCAGCCTCCTTTCCCTCACAGTTTCGCCTCAACGCTCATGCTTGTTTTCTCTGCTGTTTCCTCCTTTTTTGTTTCCTTTTCTTCCTCTGCAGAAAGTTAGATTTCTTGATTCGCACTCTGTTAGAGTTGCTCCTCTGTTGCATGTCTTTCTCTTTTTGTTATTGTGCCAAACATACCCGCCCACTCCTCCCCCCGCCCTCACTTCTTGCCTGCCTCTGTTTTTGGTTCATAGTCACTTGGACCCAGAGGGACTCGACTTTTTGCAGTCATCACAACAAACTTCTTCTGTCCAAATTTACTGGTTGAGCCACTTGAAGGTATTGTAACATTGTGTAAGTGTGCATTTATTATGTGTGTATGCTGTCAGACATTTAATATGAGTGTTTTATCTGCAGAGGCAAATGATACGATTACAGACTTTGAACTTTGATAGCTGCTTGCTTGATGATAAACAGGGTTTTATTGCTTTGTCTTGCTAATTTTATGTACTATTTTAGGTTTTATTGTAATCTGGTTAAAGCAGAAATATTTGTTTTAGAGGGTTTGGGTTTAAGCTCAAATTGGGTGCGATAAAATTAATGTTAAATCAGTTAGTTTAACAGCTAATGTGAACACAGGATAGTTGAGTTTTAAGTAAAAAAAATTGGAGAGTTGACATCCTCATACCACACTTAAATGTTAGAAAAATATATGTGGATTGCAGTTAGTTTCATTTCTATCAAACTGTTTTTGTCCAGATTTTCAATTCTTGCATAAAAAGCTAGATGGGGGAAAAAAAACAAAAAACTAGAAGACTTTTTCACATAGGAGATTTGGGTTCAAGTCACATTTGGTTAGTTTTTTATTTTCAGTTTCAGTTCAGTTTAGAACAGGGATGGGCACTTAATTTCTACAAGGGGCCGCATGAGAAACCTGAACTGTGTCAGAGGGCCAAACCGACAACTTGAGCTTAATTCTGCTCAATTTTCTCCCAATGTAAAGTTCACTAAATTATATGTTATGAATAGCTGGTACTGGTAATCAGAAGAATAAAAGTATTCTGTAAATATTTACAATAGGCTATGTAAAAATTGTGGTGCATAGGTCAAATAAGAAAAAACAATCACTGAATCAGTGCAATTTAATTTTAAGTTGTTAATCTCAGCAATGAAAAACAACAAACAACTTAACAAGTTTATAGAATTGCAACAATACGACTTGTAATGTTTTCGTCCTCATTTTACCTTTTCAGTGAGAATAATTCAGTCTGTTCTGGGCTTGAACGAGGGCATTGAAATCTGGCTGAATGTCTGAGGTGGCAATGCGAAGGACAGCTGAGAGGTGGTCATCAGTAATGGAGGATCAGTGTTTGGATTTGTTGAACTTCATCACTGAGAATGTCTGTTCACATACATAAGTAGATCCAAAGAGGACTAGAATCCTCTGAACAGACCTCCTCAGGTGTGGGAAGTTCTCTTCTTTGAGCAGCATCAACAACATAATTCACCTTTAACACCGTCTTACACAACACTTCCTGATGTATAATACAATGCAAAAATGTCCATTTCTGCACAGGGTTCATTTCTGTCACTTTAATCCTGCATCTCTTTCAAAGACCAACATTTTTCCCGTCAAATCTGGACAACCATCTGTTGTCACACCTGCCAGATTGTCCCATTTTAGTCACTTGTCCAAACATGCCCATATCAGTGCAACTGAGTCCAATAAGCACCCCTTAATAAGCTCTCCATCAGAAATCAGAAAATGCCTCACTTTTTTTGGCGATTTTGTAAGAAATTACATAACTTGTCTTAACGGCGGTGTGAAGTTTGGTAAAAAGTCCTTGTTAGTTTCTTGCAGTTTTGGTCAATGCATCAGACAGATTTTTGTATTTATCCTCATGTTTGGTTGTGTAGTGGCGATTCATATTAAATCTTTTAACACAGTGACCTGTGTACCAAAGTCAAGCACACAGCTTTACCCTTAATTTTTGTGAAGAAGTACTTGTCAGTGAATGTCTTGTTAAAAAACACGACATTCATTAGCAACATTTCTTTTCTTAGCTTGAGTTGACATCTTCAGGGTAGCCTGGCTAGCATCACTTGGTGCTGTTCACCTTCACTCAAAGCTCACATCACGCACATACGTCAATACGGAAGTAGCGTAACGCTTTTCAAATTAAAAGCAGCTCAGTTGTGTTGCACGCACAACATAGATATTTTTTTAATCAATCCATGTAGTAACTAATGATTGACCTCACATGGGCCGTACAGGGCCCGCGGGCCGTAATATGCCCAGGTCTGGTTTAGAGCATGATTCACATCGACATCATGCCAAAAGCAGGATGAGTAACAGCTGTCATACCTGCAGATGACGGAAGCAGCTGAGTATAAACTTGATAATAAAGTATTTCTATAGCTTTTGTTTGGATGTGTTGGAAGTGAAGAGGCTGTTTTTATGTAGGTCTCCATGCTGTAAATCTAGACCAAGAGCATGTCAAACACATTTTGAGTGAAACTGTATTTTTAACTTGTTTAAAGGTTAAAGAGCATAAAGTAGCTCCATCATTGTTAACCGCATCTTTTTTTACAGTGCATTCATATCAGCTCGTCTTGAATCCTTGTCCATTTGCTTGGAATGTCTTTTGTTATGGGAATCATAAATGGGCAAATGAACTCTGATTTGGATGAAAGAAGCTGACTCGGTCCGCCTACAAATGTGAATTTCGGCCCATTTCAAATGGAGCAGATACTGGAGTTGGACTACAAAGCAAAGTGAGTTGTGGATTCCGCGTATGGCATTGTGGGTGAACACATCCTAAACACAAGCGCGTGTGGGACAGCAGGTGGCCTTAGCCAGAAGAAATGGTTCACGGTTGGAATGTAAAAGTTCTGATAGAAATACGTTCAACCCAAGACTGCTAGGATTAGATGCATGTCATAAAAACAGAAGTTGTTCCGCATTAACAAACAGACAAACACGTCTTCTTCATTGTTGTGTGTTTTGTCTTCTGCTTCAGTAATTATTGATGTTATGCTTGCGCTGTATTTGGGTAAGGTCGGTTACCAACGTAGAGGCTCAGTGTAGGGTCATGATGTGCACCCTGATACGCAGCACGATGTGCAGACACCGTTTGAGTAGAAATCCAGCTTTGCCGCCAACATGTGATTGTTTAACATTTGAATCACGGACTGGCTCACCTAGAAAATACAGCATCTTCTTTTGATCTTGTTTTGGTGAGCAGAAAATAAATCTAAGGCTTAAAACAAGATTTAATTGTCTTGGAAGAGTCACAATGTTTTCCTAAAACAGGTTTGATTGCAATTTTTCACACCTTTGAGGAAACCTCTGTAGAACTGAAACAAAAAACAAGTTATCATCCACCTGTGCTTCATCTGTTGAAACAAGGCAAACAAGTTTAACCATTTTTTCCTTTGAACAGATCACAGCAGAGGTAAGCAAAGCTTGAACACTGTTGAATCAGAGAAGAGAAATGAGAGCTTTTTTTCAACATTCTGATTATAACATAAAAAAGTTTGGCTTAGCATTGTTTTTGATTTAGTTCATGGCCAGGTCAAGAACAAGACACGAGGATAGTAAATATTTTTAGTTCTGGGTAAGATTTGGACTGCTCAGCTGTCCAAATCATTATCCACCCAAATAAAACCTGAGTGGAAAGAAAAGTCAGATGTTTGGTTGTAATTCTCATTTGATTTTGACACGAGAAATAAAACTTGAGTAAGAAATTATATAAAGAAGGAACTGGGCATTTTTCTGAAAATGATAAGGACACAGAGACATAGATGAAACTGTTGAGTTGTCAAACCTGATTAAAGTGGGACAGAGAGAAAGCAATGTGGCTGCATGAGTGAAATCAGTTAACAAGATGTTCTGAAAAATGGCTGGCAAAAAGACAAATCAGCAAGAAAAGCAGCAGCTCGCTTTCCATCAACCCCCCGGGTCTCATTGCCTTTACATAAGCAGCAGGATCAAATATGAGCAAAAACTAAAAGCAATCTCTGTTGGAGACCGAAGATGAACCTGGATTAGTCATGGTTTAGGGATATTTGTTATAGGGAATCCCAGCAGATTTCACTCAGCAAATATGTATCTCTTCTGCCAGGGAACATTTAGCAAACTAAAAAGAAAGAAGAAATCTTGGTAGATCAGATTTGCTTAAGATTCGTGGAGCCAGGTGATTAATGTGTCATCGTTTGTTGGTTTTTGTTGTGATTTGGTTTGTGTGTAATTCTTTGGTCTTTGGTTTTTGCTCGGGTTTTATTTCTTGGTTGATTTTGAGGAGCTCCATTGCTCTTAGATGTCTTCACTTGCCTCGTAGGCGTCACACCTCCGTGTATCATGAAGATTCACATTTTAAAAATTTCTTCTACAAGCATTAAACAAGCTTAAAAGAGCCTTAAAAGAGAAGCTTTTTTTTATATTGAAAACTGGCTAAAATACTGCCTTTCATGCATGACATGAATCACTTTTAAGGTTTTATACTACATGCTAGTTATGAAGGTAGTACTCCAGATGTACTGCATAGTGCTTGAATCAAAGAGATGATTCATTGAAATCCATTAGTTACTTATCCATCCATCCATTTTCTGTACCGCTTGTTCCCATTAGGGGTCGCGGGGTGAGCTGGAGCCTATCCCAGCAGTGTTTCAGGTGAAGGCATTAGTTACTTAGAAAAGTAATAATATTTCTATGAATTGGTTCATATAAACTCATTCGTCATAAATTAAACTAATGTGGATCATGTAATGGATTTTAATCTATTTAGACTACAATGAATTGGATTGTATCTGTGAAAGTTCCTTGAGATGACTGTTGAAAATTACTGTCAGACAAATAAAGCTGAATTGTAAAATTATATTGTACAAATATTAACACCTTCCAGTTGGTTCCTTGGACAAGACCCTTAACGCTACTACCTACTCTTAGATGAAAGAAAAAAACGTCTGCTAAATGACTGTAATGTAATCTCTTCCTGTGGCTCTACATTTTGTCTCTACCTTTTTTAAACTTTTATGGTTAAGTTTTCTCTTGCTGCAATTCCGTTTACCAAAATATTACTCGAAGCCTACAGTAAAGATTGTAGTAATCAGTGCAGTTAATTTGACAACATACATAATGTCTGACACTGCACAGAGAAGTAAGTATTGATACTTCGTCTCTTCTCCTGTGGGCCAGAATAAATTTTCCCGTATTTGTTATTTGTTATTAATCAGTGTAATCTCAGCCACCGGGATGACCCTGTCTTACAGTAGCTGCATTAAAAAATATGAGCTTGCAGAAAGTGTTGGAAAGAGACGGTTCCTATTAAAACACTTTCAGAAAGCCACAACATGAAAGCGATAGAGGATTTATTAGCTTACTAAATCTCATGCAAGTAAATGCAGTAATCAAACGGGGAAGAGTAAGTAGGAAGAGTAAGTAGTGTACATATAACACTTGCACTTTTAATAAGCTCAGGAGAAATAAACTGTATGAAACTGTAAAGCATTATGACACTAATCTAGGTGCTGGTGAAAATGCATCCGTGCACTTTTTGCCAAATGCCTTTTAAATACAATAATTAGAGAAAAATGTGTAACGCATATCTGAGCAGGCTTTAGCTTATGTTCTGCTCATAGTTTTTCTAATGGATTTACTTTCGAATATGTACTGATAATTCCTGTTTTAATCTTCACCTCAGCTTCATTTGTTTATTTCAGCTGGTTTGTTACTGGTTCTGTTGCCACTTTGAGAACTTCAGGTTATTGTCTGAGAACTGAGAGCATTCACCCACTAGCGGCTACATTAAATCCACCTGCTCTCATATTTACAAACCTCCAATCCCAATGAAATCCTCTAAATTGATTTATTAATGCAATAACTTCTATTATTAAAATAATTTCCTCTACTTATATATTAACAAAATTTAAACTATGCCTACTGAGGATACAGGAAGACTAAAATAAAACAAAGGCTACCATTAACAACGTCTATAAAACATTCTCCTTTTATTGCTGTCAAATTTTATTTTAAAAACAGTTTTTAAGAGGATGAAGAGGCAAACTCCTGCTCATTGGATACGTAAAATAGATTTTATTTAACTTCACGATCATAATTAGTTCAATGATGAACATTTCTATAACTGAGTAAATCAAGTTTAACATTAGAAAATTGTGATGGGCTTTTTTCTGTCATTTCCAATGTTTTTTTTATATAGACTTTTTATATGATGATATTATCAAGGCAGTTCTCCACTTTGGCCCCTTGGAAACAAAGAGAATCACATGTTACTTCCATCCTACTAGAGACATCAATACACCTTCAAAACAGAATGTTTTTCATAAAAAATAAAATAAAAAAAGGCGCTAACACAAATAAACTAGAAAACAATTTACTTCGGTGTGTCTATGGAGAGAAAGTAATTTGTCAGAGTTTTACTACTCAGACTGTTCCTGCTGTGATTTCTTTAAGGTTGAAGTGTTCAAGTAAACATCCTCATGAATCCATCGAGGAGAGTTTATTGTAATTTCTTTGGAAGCGAACGGACGGAAGTCATTGAGCTGCAATCCCATCTTCATTTCCTCGTTGTTGATCCAATCATCGTGGAAATAAATGTGGACAAACAGGATCTGTGAAGCGGCTGGTTTACTAAAACTGCAGTCGAACAAGATGTTTGTTTTGGTTTGGACATATCGTTTAAAATATAGGCTGCAATATCACAGCAAACAGAAACAGAGAATGGAAATGAAATGCAGATTCTTCAAACTAGCATCATCATTTGCTACAATAAACACATTTGTTTAGCTAAACACATCCATAAACTGACTGCTATTATAAATTTAGCATGTTGCAATATTGCTGTTTAATTGGTTATTCAGCCATTATTTAATATGCTATGAAAGTGGTTTAAGTCACTTGAAAACCAGAATGAAAGAAATTTCTTCAATTTTCTCAGCAGCACTAAATATACAAGTGAGATGTTGTTTTCCTGACAGCTGATATTTTGGAGCAAATTTCGCACCTTTATGTAACAGCTGTTTATAAGGACGTGTGATGCAGCAGAGAGAAGAAGAAAAGAAGTGAGAAAGCAGAGCAGGAATGGAGGAGGGGAAGGGATGTGGTAGATTTATGAAGCAGTAGGTTCGTTCTCATTGTTACGGATCAATGCAAGGACACAGTGTGTGTGAGTTTCTCTTCTGTTAAACCTCCATCAAACCACTATCTTCTCTGGATAGAGAAAAGACAAGAAATCATGTTAGTTAGATGATAAGTGTTATACAAATTAACACAAAGATGCAGTGATGACGAGATTAAGTGGTATGGTGCATGAAAGGACAAGAGAGACAGGACAAGAAAGGTCCCTTCACTGTCCAGTACTGCCAAATGGACAAGATTTCCAGGTTCTCTGTATGTGTTATGGTCAGTTTTTGTTGATTTCTAAACTGGGTAAGTTCTGTCAAGCTCATAGTTCTTATTCAATTGACATTTTTAGCTATTTAAGCCTTACAGCCTGAGCAGCAGTGTCTGTGTTGCAATAGTGACGTGATATAACTATTGTTACAGTACATACAGAAAGTGCTTAACTATGCATATTCCACCTGTCAGCATCAAAAGCCCCTTTTCCACCAATACCTACGGGTCTTGGTGGGGAAGGGTACCCTAATATCCAACACGACCCGTTCTACTTTGGTACCCTTTCGTTCGGGTACCATTCTAACCAATCCCACTAAAAAGGGTGAAGTTTGACACACTGCAATCTGTTGATTGATGGAGGAAAAAAAAGTTACTTCACATGTGACCTAGCATAAAAATGAAGCATGAATGTTTAGAGCAACAGATTTTCTTTGTTGATTAAATCTCCATTCTCCTCCTTTGAGTTGTGTTTTGGTTATACTTTAAGGAAATTGTTGCACTGTGATGATATTACGTAGCTGAGGCATCTATCACTATCCAGCTGATACTCCGCCTCTCAGGTAAGATTACGGTTGGCTTATGGAAACGCAATGAGATTACAGTTTACAATCCACATCTGCACCACAAACGTCCTGTCCTGACCCGCACCTGTTGGTAGAAACAAGGCTAAAGCCAATATCTGGTACATTGTCTTTAGCTTAATTTTAACATCCTTTACCTCACAGAACAAGGGGAAATACTGAAAGGTCAAACTAATTGAAATTGATGTCTCCTCTTTTCCTTCAGTAATACAGCCAATTTGTAAAAATAAATAAATAAATAAAATGCAGAATCTTATGATAAACCATAAACAGCTTATGTTTTACTTTGACACCCAGTTTGTAATGTGTCATAACCAGTACCATGTGGATAACAGAGTTTACAAAGCTAGAAAAGAAACAATTTAATATAAAAGACACTGGAAATCATATTTGTGTGATGCAAAAACATTGATGAACTAATACAATGAATGAACCTAAAGAGAAGCAGTTAAAACCAATAAAATGTCACTAACGCATGTCAAATCCTGTACAGGAAAAATATTTAAAACAGCTTAATTTTATAAAATTAATTACATGAAGGTAGTCAAATGTTATTATTTGTTGTTTCTGGCCTTTTAATTGTTTATAATCAACCACACTCATCTTTACAAGAAGCCCAAATTTAAACTGAATCCAGGTTTTCGTTGGAGGAAATATGGCACTTGGGTATCTTTAAGCATCAAAACGTTTTGGTTAGCTTTAGACATCAAAATTTCTTGGTAAGCTCTAGGCAGCAAAGCTTCTTGATAGGCTTTAGACAAAAAAACAAACAAACAAAAAAAACAGGTTAGTTTGAGGCATGAAAAGTACCTGGTTGGGTTTAGACATCAAAATATTTTGGTTTGGTGTAGGCACCCAATGCACTTTGTTAAGGAAGAGATTGCTATCTGGTTTAATAATACTACATGTTTAAAAAGCATGTTTAGAAAGCACATTTATTCACCTGACTAGATAATGACGATACACAATTGTCACTGTTTTTGTCAGATGTACTGGCAAAGAGGCGTTGGTTTATCTATTTGTTAGCCTCATTACTCTGCCTCTAACCTCCGTATGGTTGCTTTGGCGTGATCACACTCATCTCTGATCACTCTTCCTTCCTCATACTCTGCATGCTGACACAGTCACTTAGTTGTCCAGTAGGTTTATACACTAAGAGCTACCTTTGTTTAGGTTTATTGTGTGTTTCTGGTACTTTGGTTGTTTGTTTTTGTTTTCTTATATATATATATTATTATTATTTTCTTGTTGTTTTGGTTATTTATTAATTTATTTAAGGAGGCCCTGATGATTGTCAGCATTGCTTTCTTGTAAAAGTTGTAGGAAATTCTCTGTTGTGTTTCTGTACAGGTGTAGCAGTTGTTTTGTCTGGTGATAGCTTGGATTGAAGGGTTGTTGCCTTTTATCTGTTGTATGTTTGTCTCCTCTTTCTTTTTTCTACTTTCTGTTGGATAAATTTTTTTCTATCCCCTCCTTTCAGGTCCAGAAGGATTATATAATTTCTATAATTCAAAATAAATAAATAAGATTTTAAAAAAGTGTATAGAAGAAAACGGCTTTGCAATCAACCCTTGTGAGTGTCTCACTCACCTCCTACAGCCTGTTATCACGTACACTAAAAACTGTGTGTATGTGTACGTTTGTGTTGTTACCTGTGATTTACTACATAGACGTCTTGATAAAGGGAGAGAAGAGGTATAGTGGAAAACGTGGAGGAGGGTAAAGAAAAGAAGAATCCTCACCCCTCTGGTCCTCATTGTGCATTCTCCCCATTTTTCTGTTTCACTTCATCCCCCTAAACCATCTCAGTCACTGCACAGCTCACTTCACTTTCAATTTCCCTCCCTCAGTCTGAACCCAACTAGTCTTAAGATCTTTATTTATTTTTTTCAGCCCATGTTTCCTTTTCTTTCAAATTGTTCTCCACCTGTCACACCATCATGCAGTTTACAGGTGTTCTTGGACATCATGGTGATGGTCAGCTGACACTAGTTTGTTGGTGGCTGAGTTTTTATGAAAGTATCATGGCTAATGACCTATACACAGTATCTTATTTAAAGATGCACAGATATATTTAGCTTGGCAAGTAGATAACATAAAACTAATGACAATGGTTGTATTTAGTCTATATAATCAGGTCATACGATTTAATACTAGGGGATTTTCAACTCAAGTATCAGATCTGGAGAATCCAGGCAAATCTCTGCATATATGGTACTTAATTTGCCTTCACTTTCTTCGTACCCTGTACACAACAAAGTGAAGAAACAATGGAGTGTGTTCAGGCAGATGCTTCTTCAGGTTTGTTTTAATGAACAGTACAGTAATGCATCGTGTCACCAGTCTTTTCCCTGTGGAACAAAGACTTTTTTTAGTTATAGTTGTGAGTGTTCAGTTAGAATTCTATATTTCAAACATAAAAAAATAAAATAAACAAACAAAACAATCATTATAATTAAAGAAAAGCCTTAATGACACGATTATGTTAACACCTCACATCATTGTGTCTTGTCATTGTAATAAAAACAGACCATTTATTGTTTAATAATGTTAATGCTTATCTAGACCTACCATATATATATATATATATATATATATATATATCAAATCAAATTAAGTTTATTTGTATAGCCCTATATCACAACAAAGTTACACCTCTTTCTTTTACAGAAAGAGGTGTAAATAAACATAGTCAGTAATTAACAACATGAATGTACAGTTAAAGAACACACAAGTAAAAGGACTGTCCCAGCACATCCCCTGTCCTTAGACCCTCCA
>JBAMHW010000005.1:23224187-23245876 GCA_037177495.1 Rhadinocentrus ornatus | reverse complement strand
CCTTTGTGCAAGGAGGAACAGGAGGAGCACTGCCAGAGCCCTGCAAAATGACCTCCAGCAGGCCACAAATGTGCATGCTCAAACGGTCAGAAACAGACTCCATGAGGGTGGTATGGGGGCCCGACGTCCACAGGTGGGGGTTGTGCTTACAGCCCATAACCATGCAGGACGTTTAGCATTTGCCAGAGAACACCAAGATTGGTAAATTATCCACTAGTGCCCTGTGCTCTTCACAGATGAAAGCAGGTTTACACTGAGCACATGTGACAGACGTGACAGAGTCTGGAGAAGCCGTGGAGAACGTTCTGCTGCCTGCAATGTCCTCCAGCATGACCGGTTTGGCAGTGGTCAGTAATGGTGTGGGGTGACATTTCTTTGGGGGGCCGCACAGCCCTCCATGTGCTCGCCAAAGGTAGCCTTACTGCCGTTAGGTACTGAGATGAGATCCTCAGACCCCTTGTGAGACCATATGCTGGTGCGGTTGGCCCTGGGTTCCTCATAATGCAAGACAATGCTAGACCTCATATGGCTGGAGTGTGTCAGCAGTTCCTGCAAGATCAAGGCATCGATGCTATGGACTGGCCTGCCCGTTCCCAAGACCTGAATCCAATTGATCACATCTGGGACATCATGTCTCGCTCCACCCACCAATGCCATGTTGCACCACAGACTGTCCGGGAGTTGGCGGATGCTTTAGTCCAGGTCTGGGAGGAGATCCCTCAGGAGACCTTCCACCACCCCATCAGGAGCATGCCCAGGCATTGTAGGGAGGTAATACAGGAACTTGGAGGCCACACACACTACAGAGCCTCATTTTGACTTGTTTTAAGGACAGCACATCAAAGTTTGATCAGCCTGTAGTGTGTTTTTCCACTTTGATTTTGAGCGTGACTACAAATTCAGACCTCCATGGGTTAATAAATTTGATTTCCATTGATAATATTTGTGTAATTTTGTTGTCAGCACATTCAACTATGTAAAAACAAAGTGTTTAGTAAGAATAGTTCATTCATTCAGCTCTAGGATGTGTTGTTGTAGTGTTCCCTTTTTTTTTTAGCAGTGTATATATATATATATATATATATATATATATATATATATTGTGGATTCTTGTGTCAAACAGTAAGACGTCTAAAATTTTCACTGTCCACAAAGAAAATACAAAAAAAAACAAAAAAAACAAAAACAGAACAGAGCGAAAAAACACAATACAAAACTTGAAACAAAAGTCTAATAAGAACTTAACCTAAAAAGACAGTGGAACACTTTTGACTTTTAGATTAATCTAATTTAATAATTACACAGTATATTTTATTACCAGTGGTACTTTAGATTGTAGGCTACTAGTACTACTGCAGTAACCGAGTGGTTGTTACACTACTAGACAGGAGTGGTCAGAGGTTTAGTTGTAGTAGAAATTGAATAGCAGAGATAACTGGAATAAAGAGAAATACCATTACTAGTTTTCCTCATAGTAATGGCAGTGCCAGTGACAATGCAAAAAATTTAAGTTATGTCATGGATATTACTGCTTGAAATGTATCTTTTTTTTCTCCATCAACTTTGTAGTCATGCCACTTCGTGTTTTTTCATCAGTCAAAACGAACAGATTGCCTGAAAAGTCTTTAACTGATGAGACTTTTAACGGCCTCTAAAATTAGCTTTTCTAACAAGGACCAATCGCAGGAAGGAAGTCATGAACCACTGTCTCTGCTTCAAAGGCTGAAAGATTGTAGTTAGCATTTCATGAGCAGATACTGGATCTGTGCTCTTGGGGCCATATTTGTGTGCAAGCCTGGTTTTCATGTACCTGCATTTTAGACCAATTAAAGACTTGTGTCTTTGTCCAGTTTGACAATGATGAAGACGCAGTGGTATTGAAGCATTAGTCTGTTTGTGCAGTTAAAGACTGTTATTCATCACAGTCCTTCAGCCCCCATTTATCTGGTAATTTGCTGTCCTCACGTTGCAAAGCAGCTGATTCAGCTGCATTTTGCACAGGGGGCTCTGTGTTTACTAAAGTTTGTGTACACTTTCTGATTATCTGCTGTAGCTTTACTCATTGCAGGATAAGTATATGTGTAGTTCCTATAATATTAAGTAAAAGTATTAAATTTATAGTTTAGCAATTTTAGACGTCTCATTTGTGAGTGATTTCTTCTCTTAAGTGTTGTCCACAAGGGAAGCAATCTGCACATATTCTGCTAATGTTTGGACTTCAAAATCTTGAAAAATGAGGACAACAGCCTAAGTATTTGCTTCCTTTGAAACAATAACTTATTTTTTAGACCGCAATAATGATAGCCTTGCAAGGGATCAATATCATTTTATTCTGTTCTGTTAGTGTGAAACATCTCTGAGCTTGAAAAGGAAGGAAATTTTATGTGGTGGTGTTTTTTCGGCTGTACACTCAATAGTTCAAACAAAGAAGGATCTGAGAAGCACAAAGGAGTCTCGCAAAATTTCAGATCAGCTAATGGTTTTCTTCATTTAATGACTTTCACCTTTAATCACTGGTTGATCGAATTAACATTGTTCATGATACATGGGAGTGTTTGTGTGCCTGTACAGTACATCTCGTTGCCTCCATAATTTATATCTGTCTTGTCTCTTTTCTTGCTGCCCTGCGTGCGTGTTTATATGTGTATTAAGCCAGTTATTGTGTGAGACAGTGTATGGTAAAATAAGATGGATGAATACAATTGTGGGTGGAAAACAGCAGTGGTGAGACAGAAGATGTGTGTGGCCATTCACCTTTTCCTGTTGCTTGGACTCATCTATGTTGCTGTGTGTTTTTGCTTTCATGGCTGCATGTGTGTTTGCATGTGCTTCTTTTTCACTTAACTAGGAGTCCATGTGTATTCTTGTGTAAGATTTCAGTTTTCCAAGGCATTGTGCAACGTGTGTCCATCTGTTTTGGATGTGTGTTATATAACAGTGAAGCAAGCAGCTGTATTCGTTCTCTGGTCATCCTCACCATCACTTTCCCATTGGCCTTAGCTCTGTAAAATATTCATACTCTTACCAGCTCCTAAACACTCTGCCCTCCATATTTATGAAGCTGGCTGTCGTCCTCCGGTGTTAGACGGATCTGCTAGCTTTTTCTCTGCTGAGATTCAGTTCTCTACTGCAGGAAGATTTATGCAAGGTTTATTATAGTGTCGCAAAGTGTGCAACAGTGATCCTCAACACCCCAACACACAAAGATTAGCATAGTAGGTTTTTATGGGATGAACTGTTTTCTCTCTCTCTCTCTTAGATATGTACACAAATTTACTTTAATGAGTAAATTTGAATAAATTAATCTTTAAAGTATTTCTTAAAATCAATCAATCATTCTGTTTAAGAAACAAAAGTCTTCTAGTTTCCATGGTATGGTATTCTGTTGTTTTTTTTTTGTTTTGTTTTTAAAGAAAGGCACTTTGACTACTTTGGCCTGCTCAGAGGAAGGAAATGTTTTTGGTTGAGTCAGCAGCATGGTATGGAATTATTATTGTACCTTTTTTTCCTGAGGAGGAAGTTGGATTTTCTTTGCAAAATGAATCTCACTTATGATTATTATGGGCCATAATAATAAAACTGTAGGTACTGTTTGAGTTGAATCATTTTAAAAACTTTAAATGGAACACCAAGGACATTTTTAGCCCCGGTAATGGAGTTAAATAGATGATACAGCTCATGTTGAAGAGCAGCGATTGGCTAAAGATGGGGTAATTTGTTGGTCAACCATAAACTACACAACTGCTCAGTAATGTTTTTCAACACGTAAAATCAATTCTCATTTTCTTAATGAAAATGAGAAGCAAAGTAAGGAAATGTTTGACACTGTTTTTAATTATCATGATCAAATAATTACAGCACAGCTTTGAACGTGTAGGTCAAAACATCACACAGGAAGCAGTGATCATTTCTCAGTTGAAAGAAACCAAATTAAATCTAGATGCCTAATAGCTGTTTTATTTATTTTTTTGTTCTGAACATAACATTCTAATTTCATATTGGTTGAGGGAACGAAAATCTTTTGCCTTATGTGTGTTCAATTGACCAAAACTTAGACCAGCAAACTTCATAAATACATACTAATCGCAATATTCCAGTGATTTGCAACCATGATCCTCAATGCACACTTTCCTGCAGTCTTAAATGTCTACCTGGTACAACACACCTGATTCAAATTAAATGGCTCTCTGACAAGCTCTGTACAAGTCTGCTATTGAGCCATTAATTTGAATCAGGTGTGTTGCAGCAGGGAGACATCTAAGACCTTGACGACCAGGGTTGTGAATCAACTGCAATATTCTTTTACTTTTTCATTACATTGTGAAAATTAAATAAAAATTATTTTGATTCTTAAGTACCTGTTTGATGTGCTATCGTGGTATTTTTTAATTTTTTATTTTAGTTCACTCTTTTTTTCCACTATTTGTTCTATTCTATTCTATTCTATTCTATTCTACTGCATTTGGCAGACGCTTTTATCCAAAGTGACTTACATCTGAGAGTAAGAACAACACAAGCAAGAATTCAAACAGGATGGGGACATCATAATTAAGTAGTAGTCATTTGTACAGTTTTTGTGTGCAATGCTTTATGACTGGTCTCAAAGTTGTTAATAAACTTTACTGGCCTAAACTAATTCCATGTGTTAGGAAATTATTTTTCTTGCTTTTTCAAGCAATTGGACTGATAGTTTATGGTTGGCCACTAATTTACCAACATGCGACTGCTTCTTGCTGCCACCGCCATGATTTCTGGGTAATCTCAGATGAAAAAATTAAATCAAACGTAGGTTCTTGTTTTCTGCTTTTTTATTTATGTTCTGAACACAAATTAGAAAATAGATCATGTTTTTTTTCTGAGTTTTTATTTTGATTTGGGAAACAAAAATAAGAAATACAACAGTTTTTTTTTTTTATTTCATTTTTCCAGTCAAAGGAAAAAGCTAATTGCCTGTAAGTACATGGACTAAAGTAACCATTCAACAAGTTAAGTCCTGGACATCAGTGTTCATTGTTCTACACTAAATTTGAAATAATGTCTTATTAAGTATTTTTGTATGCCTTTATTTTAACACTAACCTGAGGGTAACCCGGCTTCTTCTATTAATTTTGATGATTTTATTTCCACTGGAGTTTTAGGTTTTCAGAACTATCCATCAGAATACCTAAATTTGACAGGGTAGGATTGTTCTTTGGGTGAGGTTCTTTGTCTTTAATATTCATGTATGTTGTCCCTCTCATTCCCAAATCTCTAGTTTATTAGATCTTATACAGTCCTTTAACCTCACTCAGTCTGTGAAAGAGTCTACACAGTTAAAAGACCACACGAAAGATCTGTACCCGTCTTAAACTGCTGGATAAACCAGTCAGGTATACCATAAAGTTCTTATCTATAAAGTGCCTATTCACTGGGCTGTTTCTGCAGTCTACTGTACTGTACTGCTTACAATGCTTTTCAGTGCTGACTCTGCAGCTAAATTTTGTAATGCCTTTAATTCTTCATCCTTAAATCATGTTGAAACACCTTTTTGGATCAGAGACACCATTAAAATGGTTTAACGGCCATTGGCTTTTCCATCCTTGACCAAAATGCCCTATTGAAAAGCAGTAAGCAAGAATCAAATCAATCCCCTTGGATTAAAGACCATACTAAAAGAACTCTTAAAAGAGAAATTTTGAATGTCAGTGGAAGGCCAGCATATCTATCTGCTTTTAAGTATTTAACGTTATTTATCAGAAAGCAGTTATGGATACAAAACCAGCAAACTAATAACCCAGAGCAACCATAATCCTAGAACGCTGTTCAAGCAAATTAATACTGTAATTCATGTTAAAGAAATCTGATGCCGAACTGCCAAAAAATTCCTGATTTATCGAAATTACAAACATTTAGGTCAAGGAATAAAGTACTGTTATAGTTCCTTAAAAAATTAAACTCAAAATCCATCCATAATGTTTTGAGTTATGTTGCTAACACCCAGACCAACCAACACTGCTGAAAACATAACTGGCTCCAATTTGAAGAAGCTAACAAAGGTAAAACAGCTAAAATTACCATTGACGTAACCTAGCATGGTACATTCCACTTAGACTCAAAAGTCGTAAGATCCAACTTTACAGTCTAACTGAAGGAGGAATTTGGGATCAATTAGCCCTGTAGTGCACACATTTTGATGGATAAAGCTGAAAATGATTCTTGGTCATTTACTGATTCGTTTTCTACCACTTTATTGCCAAAACATTTTCCAGTGCAGTTCCTAATAGAGTGAAGAAACAAGGCTAAACCAATTTTAACATTATGTGATCAAAGTATTGTTTCTTGTAACTCATATTAAAGCCCAGTATTACACACTTTATGATGTGTCTGTACAGTTTGATATTAGGATGACTTATATACTGCCTTCTTTTTCCTTTGGCCTCTAAATGCTAGTCCTCCACCTACCCTCTGTGTTGTTATTATTGAAAGATTTTTTTCTACCCTTTACACTACATTCAGCCACCATATATCACAGCCAGAGGGGCACACTGTTTTTCTTTTCTGCATTCCATTAATCAGCAGAGAGATGTTCATATTATTCTCTTGTATTAATGCTAAGCTTTTAATTGGAAGTTTAACTGATTTCACCTTTTCCTGCAAGACAAGCTATTTCCAGGTTGTACTGCAATTTTATGACAAGTCATTGCGAAATACTCAAACATTCATGCTTTACCTCCTCATCAGCACTTTGCATAAGTCTGTAGAAGAGAGCGCCATTAGATAAACAAAGATTTGCATTACTCTATCCAAAATTGGATTTGATGCCTCAGCTATCTGCATACGTTTGCCATTTGTGCATTTTGCTCTTCCATTCACGTTAAACCACCACGGCGGGCCTTTTATGGAACCTAACTGGGTTGTTGACAGTTTGCACCAACAGAAATCTGGCAGCTTGAGTTTCCCACATAAGACACATCTATTTCTGTTAGATTTGACATCTTAAGACTCAACCCATTATGTCAGCGTGTAAGATGCTGTTGCCATGCTATGCTGCTTTGATTTCATGATTTGTTACAACATATTGTTCTAACAGTTACTCAGACAAATGAGGATAAAAATGACATCTTATTATGATATGGTGGATGGAATATTTTGCTATGTTATGCTATGCTGATTACAACAGGTTGATGCAAATGATAACCAGAATGAATCACAAATGACTTATAATGATACATGCATCCGAAATAATATTTTCAAGTTTTTCATTCTCTTTATATTAGATAAAACCGTGGTCTCAAACGTCTGGCCTGGGGGCCAAAACCAGCCCACCAGAGGGTTCAATCTGACCCGCATGATAGTGATAGACAAACTGTAAAAGTAACTGTAATACCTAATTTGTCTACAAGAGGTTTTATTTTTATATAAAAATATAAAACATTTCCAAGACAGGGCGATAACTTGTTATATCTTTTATATACGAATCTGGCAGCCTTTTTGTATGTTGTGCCATCTTGTGGTGCCGCCATTATTGAGGTGGTGAGTCCTAATTACCCCATATCTGCCGACATGGACAGCAGCGTGAATATCTAAACTGACAATGCTCTACAGTTATTGTTATGGGCATCTTATCTGGAGATCTCAGTTATCCTGTTTTTCATATCACATAGACATCAGTTAGAAATCACTGCAGGACACTGTATGTGATGTTTTTATTACTTATTTGTTTGTTTTTTTACCCTGTCCTGCCCAGAGTCCTAACATACAGAACAATGGTCTATGTGCCATATTTTGCTGGACAGATTTGCTCTACCAAAGGAGACAAGTTATATAAATGGCTGCCCTTGATGTTTGGAATATTTTATTTTTATTATAATCTTGATCTTGAGGCCCCAAAGGCCCGGCAGGTCCACAGAGCAAGGCAGGGCAGCCAAAGCAGAAAGAGCAGTGGTCCCATTTAGCCCATAGCAGAGTACTAACACGTTTTGGTTGGAACTTTAATGAGAACAGAAAAATTTCACCTACTTCCTGTTTCATGGCGAATGATTTAAACATCACAAGAAGCCAATTTAATCATGATGCTGCAAGAAGTTAGTCATATTTTTAACCATAGGATAATGAAAGATGATATTAATGAGTTTGAATTGGTTTTACAGGTATTAAAGGGTTAAAATGATTGGACTTCCTGTTCCTAGGGGGCGTGGCAATGGTGCTGACAACATCTGGACATGAAGACACTTTTTTTTATGTGTTGACATATTATATTAATATGGCAATTTTCATCATTGTTAGTCAAAGCAGTGGTTGGGGCTGATAGATTAAATAATGATTATAGGGGGCACTATGGAGCCATATGTCCAGCATTTGTCAATTTGAATCAGTTCCGGGCCTGACCAATGTCCTCCCTAGCGAGTTTGGTGGAGATCAAGAATACATTGGCTCAGTCACAAATACTTCCCATTGCCATGGTTACCTTTGGTGAAGGAACTTGATTTTTTTACCCCTGTAGTATCATGAAAGGGTTTGACCTGATCTAAAGCAGTTTTAAGTGTGTGAGGTTCATTCTTGAGGAGAAGGACCCCAACGTCTGGAAAAAAACACTTCCTGATGTAAGTGGGTGGGGCTTAGTCTGAGACCAGAAGTGGTAACATGTATCTGTTCAGGACCAAACCCTGATTATCCCCTGTAGGTTTGATGGTGATTGGATGAAAATTGAGGGACTTATGTTGATTTTTGATGTGATGACGTCTTATCCAAGTTTGCGAAGGCGCCACGGACCCACCCTACAGCGTTGAGCAATGTCCAGATGACAACATATGTGCATGTAGATGTGGTCGGCATGGAACTGGCATCATACATGGCCATTCTGGTTCAGATAAGTTGCTTTATGTGGAAGTTCTAACATCTAACTTTTAAAGACACATGCCTTCGGAACATCCTGGGCCATTTTGGTGGCAGTACGATGAAAACTCTAGGATGAGCCAAAATGGCAACTTCCTGTTTGTTTTCGGCCATTGCTCCAAGAGGATTTTTTGTTCAGTCGAGCATTTAGAATACGTGTAGCTAATTTCATAAAGATTGATGACATGCAGTGGCGGGGCATCATAAATAGGCGGCGCTCTCGTTTAACTTTGCCCAAACAGTCCCTAGCACCCCAAAATATGTAAATTTACGCATTCCACATTCCTTTGGGAATGTTCAGGCCCCCAAAAATGCGATTTATTTGGCAGAAGAATAAGAATAACGGAGAAGCAGAAACATTCGAAATACAATAGGCCAGGGTTATTCAATTTGGTCCTACAAGGCAGGTTTTCCATGTATCCCTGCTTTTCAGAGATCCATATAATTTGAATCAGTCAGTAGAGCCGGGGAGTGGTGTTATGGTCACGATGTAGCTGTCCATTGACATAAAGTTTGTCCACCGAGATGACCGCGCAGGCTCCTCTGTCCAGGAATTTTTTCCTGATGGGGAACAAGATCTTGCAACGCTCCAGGATTTCTCTGGGAAACTGATCGCTCATGCTAAGGTCCGTCCCACGAAGCTGTCTGCCACAACGCTTCACCTTTTCTTATTCTTTGTGGAGAACGAATTTAGCTACTATCGGCCTGGGTCTGCCCTCCGTTTTTTTTTCCCCCTATGTGGTGAACCCGATGAAAGAAGATGGCTTTTACCCTTTTCCTCTGGAAGTTTCAGGTTGGTTCTGGTAAATTTTTTAACAGCTGCCTCTGTATCTTCCTCTACCTGCTCAGGGATCCCTAAAATAACTAGGATAACTCTCATGCTTCGAGCCTGAAGATCTAGGCCTAATTCTGTCATTTTTCAATTTTCCACTGATAGTCAGCTGACTCCTTCGGTAAGGGTTTTCACAGAGTTGTTCTCTGTAGCTAGAGCTTCCTCCTGCTTTTGGCTATATTCCAAACTTTCTATTAAAGATTGAAATTCCCGTTGATGGAGATCAAGATATCTGTCGTATCGCTGCCGGATGGAGAAACTGGACGGATCGCTTCAGGGTAATCCCCCGGGCGAACTCTTTTGAAACTGGAGCCAGTTTTTGGAGGCCAGCGTTGTTGGATTTTCCCATTACGATCCGCTGGAAGCTTTCTTTGATGAATCCGTCGGGCTGGTGAGATCTTCTTCGCTGTGATCCAGAGTGACCGGGTTGTTGTGGTTTGGAATATCAAACTTGTTTTTATTTTATTTCCTCCGTTAGTGTAGGCCGTTTGTTTGTTTCAGTGGCGTTACAGCATTCTCTTCCTGTATCTGGTGTCTCTTTGTATTAGTAACAGATACTTTTTATTTGCATTTTCCTGATAAGAGCAAATAATGTTATAGTTCACAATATCTCACATACTGGACATTATATCTGCAGCCTCAACTAACATGACAAAAATTAACTGTTACTGTTATTACCTGTTAATGTTCAGCTGGATAGCATCAAGCACTTTTTATGCTGAAGGCAACACAAAGTGCTTTACATGATTAAAAATTAAGCAATTCAAGCATATTAAAAATAAAACAAGCCTTTACGCACCTCAAAATCGGTTACATAAAAATTAATTTAAAAAAAAAATCAAAGTCTTTTACACAGTCACACGCACACACGTGTACACACACACATGTATACAAAAACATACAAAGCAGTTGTTTTATTATTGCCTAATTTTAAAACAAGATCTGTTTTTTTTTCATAGTTTATTCCTGGTACTTTGGACATCCAGACTAAAAGAATGATTTCTTTTCTCTTTTACTGTATATTAGACTATAAGCATAGACTATAAGCTTATTGATGGGTTTCCCTAACAAACAACATAATTAGCTTGCCACAAAAGCTAGTGCTGATTGGGCTGTGGTATATGATACGTCCCTTTTTATCCTGGTTTATGTTTAAACAGAAAAATGTTATTTTCTTCCTTTTCCATTGAGTTGAAGATGGGAGAATCATTGAGAAATTATTTTCTAAGATTTGAGGAAAGATGAATTATGAATGTTTCTTTTTCTCCACCACATTTCTTCCTGTGATATGACATGTAAAAATAGTTGTGCCAGTAACACCAGAGTGTGATTTTCTTGATATAATGGGGCTCGCTGGATTGCCATCATTTGGCCAATCAGATGTCATTCATGAGATACCTTTTGATTAAATGAAGATGAGAGCTGGCTGAGATCCATTTCTGAGCATTTGATCGGTGAAGGAGTTAGAGACATTGACATACTCAGGCGTTGACAGTGTCGGTAAGTAGCTCTCAACTGCTGCTGGAGCTGGAGGCCCGGAGCGTGTGACTGTGTGATTTCCATTACATAAGGAAATGTTTGGAAAAGAGAGGCTTATTATGGGAATTTGTGTATCTATAGAAAGAGCTTGCCACAGGATTTAGGCTGTTTCAGTTTCTTCATTCGCTGAATATAATCCTAGATTGACCTATTGACTGTGAGATCAGTACACTGGGGGGGCAACACCATCTGTTGTAGGACTCTACTTTTCTTCTCGTGGCAAAAGATTTTGTTTTATGACTCAAGCATGTTAAAGCATTTTGTAAAAAGTCCAACATGTTTGGATTTTTTATTCTGCTGCTTAATTTGTAATAGATCACAATATTTTTGTTTCTATGTCTTCTGGATTTTAAAACCAATATCACCATTAGAGAATGCAGTTTTATGTTGATTAATTACACTTATCTTCTTTCATTGGTTAGTCGACAATTTAAATGTGTATGTAGAATACATCTTAATTTACAATTGCCATTGTGTCAGATCAAACCTGTCAGAGGGTTGAAAAAAAAAAAACAGATTTAGTACTAACTTGGCTGTCTGCTGTTTTGACATGTCCTGTTTTAATTAAACTCTAAGAATAAGACCGTTTTTAATAATCATCTCATAATTGTTCGCTTTTTATTATTTTTTCTATGAATAAATAGTACCAAAGCTTAACATGTGTAACAGGACTTACTTGAGGCGCAGTATGGCAGTCTTCTCAACAAGCCACCAACGACCAAATAGATTCATACGATCCATAAGCTCCTCCTCTACAAAACTCCCCCTACAGGCAACAGGAGTTTTAGCATTTTAATTGTTTGTCTGGATTTGATAAATTTTGATTTATTATGATTTCATTTAGATTTAACATGTTTACATGCCTTCCTAATGGTTGTTCAGATGGCCCAGGATCACAACTTATGCTTTGTCAGGGGTCTAAAAGCAACTTTTAGCAACTTTTAACTTTTATATGTTCATTATCTGTGGGTACTGGCCAAAAGAACATAATCTTTGACAATAGCATCTAAAATTAAGGGTTTCTGTTTTCACTCTAGAGGCAGGCTGAGGAGCAAAGTCTTCTCTGGATCAAAAGAAGTAAGTTGTAGTGGTTCTGGCATCTGGTTAGGATTCCTTCCAGATGTCCCGTTGGGGAGGCATTCTAGACTTTTTCCAGCCTGAAGGAGACGGTGCAGACTCATGACTTACTCGGATGGTTTATGAATTGCTCAGTATCTCCCCAGAAAAACTGTAGGGGAGGTCTGGAAGTCTCTGCTCAGACTGTCGATCCCTTGACCTGTTACAGATGATTGGTGAATGATGGATGGGTTTAGATACATGTAAAAAATATTTAACTTCCTGCACGAGTTTGCAACAAAACATTAAGATTCAGGTCTCATTTGGATAAAAAAAAAAAAAAAAAACTTTTCAAAAGAATCTTTCATCGGACTAGGGATCCCCTAAGGAAGTACAATTCCCATAAGGAAAACAGCACTGTTTGTTCTTAAGTTACTCCAAGTAACCAAGTTGTTTTTCTGTTGAAAATTATTTAGCTGAGTGTTATAATTACCAATTATTTGTTCAAAATGAGTGCATGTGCTATAAATTTGCTTGTGCTTTCAGCCTCAAAACTCAAAGTGTCTCCCTATGTATTTTGCCTTTAGCTAGTTTTTCCTCAATCATTCCATTGAAATGGGAAGGAGTTATTTGGATATATCAATGGATTGAAAGCAGCAAAAGCCATCTATATTTGAAGAATCAAGATGGAAACTCAGGATTGGACATAAATGGGCCCCTATCCTTTTGCCATTCAGTTAACAAACAAGGTCACAAGACATATCTAGATAAAAGGTTTTGTGATTCCTCAACCCTTTAAAGCCTCACCAAAGAAATAATGGGAAGAAAATAAATTTTTTTTCAATCTAAATTATTTATTTGGCCCTTTATTAAAATTTGAAAAAAGGCTGCATGTATATACTGTTACTATTATTACTATGAGTTATGGCAGAATTATTGTAGTGAAAAAGATTTGAACTGGGACAGTATCAGATTGTATAGAACAGGGTTTTGAGCAAAGTTTTTATCATAAAGTGATGCAATAAGTCTCAGATACTCTCTGTATCAGGGTATGGGTCAAGGGTTAAAGGCATCTGCAGTTTATTGAGCTTGATGAAATGAAAAGTCCAACAACCGATTATCTGGGAAAGAAATGTCACACAACAGGATTGGCTTCCCTCTTGGAAACTGTCTTGTTAGTGCACCTATCATCAAAAACATCAAGTAGGTAACCACAGAATTCCTCGGATAATTGGCAAAAATTGGAGCAGAAGTTTAACAATTGGATCAGAACCCTTCTTGTGGTTTCTTAAGTGCAGTATTAGCTAGGTTGCTAACTGCCAAGTGTGTCCTGCTAGGTCACAGCCATCCGTTTTATGGTATGGCACACTAACAAGCACCAGCCCCTTCCTCCGTAATAGATTGATCAGTTGTCCATGTTAAACCACAAGGACACAGACATAAGATGAATATTGTTCTGTGCAAACACACACGCTAACGTGGCAATGAGAATGTAGCATCAATAGACAAGCCCCCCACCTCCTTCCTGGTTGTGTTGAAAGAGGGGTATTGTTAATGTCTGTCTTTTCTCGTTCGTCTACCAAGGGGAGAGGAGAAAGGATGACCCAAATTTGACATGACTGGGGTCCATATTGTGAAGGTTGGTTGGGTTTATCTATGAATGGGTGCACTGTACACAAACACACAAAAATGCAGATTTGTGCACAAAGACATGCCGCTCAGTTTTAAAAAGATTTTCATTCTTACACAAATAATACGGGTATTATTGGAATGTTTGCACATAGCAGAATAAATAAAAATGTTTGTGCCGCTACATATAAATACCTGAATGAAAGACAAACAAAATTGCACATTCAAACACACAATATACAAGTTAGGGATGCATGAGTGCTTGGCCTGCTTGTCTGGAAACAGAAGGGGGTGGGGGAGGTAGTTTGCCCTAAACTGCTCTGTGTGCGTGAGTGTGTGTTCGTGTGACACAAGTGGGAGTGACTGGCATACCTTTACACCCAAAACACCAATAGTATCCCTCCCCCCTCCCTGATTTTCCCACCACATTTCCCTGCAGCCATATAGCTGAGCTGCACTCAGAGAAGCCTGGCTGCTATCTGAAGTGTGGATCTACAACTGTTTACCTTCCCTCTCCCACCGCTTTAGTGCTGCTGTCTTTTTGGGCTTAATGTCTCTTGGTCAGTGCACACATCTTTCAAACTTTTGACTTTAATGATGGACTACTGCCTGTTGCTACAAGGGGGTTCTTCAGTTTGCTGAGAAAGATGCAATCAATGTGACATAGAAAGTGGTAGGGGAATACAAATCCTTAATGCGAGTAAAATCTTATAAAGGTAAGCATTGAAACCTTGCTATGCAACTGTATTTCTACTTGATTAGGAGATTTGAAGTTTATTAAATGTATTTCTTATATTTAGTGTTTTATATGTCAATTATGAGTTGTTAAACAGATATTACACTTCACTGTAAAAAATTTATGCATTTAAAATGAAGTAATAAGCAGCAACAACTAGAAAATTAATGTACCAATCCTTAGGCATAGGATTATGTTTCACCTAACAAATCCTCAAAATACAAATGACCAAATAGGTCATCTGAATGTACCCTTTAGGCTTTTATACATCAACGTTATATTATGAAGCAGAGCTGAGAAGAGGCCTCTTTGTAAGGTCTTCTCGTGTCGCCAGAATATGTATAATTAAGCAACACATAAATAGACTGAAAAGATGACTAATTGTTGCCTAGGATGTATACATTATACAGAAAGAAAAATTGGAAGATTAGAGAGAAAAAAATACCATAGCAGCATGTGCTTTGTGTTTTTCTGTAATATGAGAGGTGGTCTCCTTTGAGTTAGGATTGTGAGTTGGTCTTCAGTTATTTCACTTAACATGCTACTTGGTTTGTAGAAATGAGGATGACAATTGTGGTCTGACAAGTTAGCTTTCTGTGGTAATTTTTCCTGGTCTTCTCCTACACTTATTAACTATGTTGAATATCCCAAAAAGAAAGCAGAAATCACAACTGTTGTGATTTTCTGTTTACTTATAGGATAGGGTGACCAAATGTCCTCTTTTACCTGGACATGTCCTCTTTTTGAAGTAAAAAATGCAACCGGCCGGAATTTCAAAATAGTCCTGGATTTTGCTCCATCAGCTTTAAATATGTTCACATAGGATTTGTGTTGCATTATCCACTCTCAGACAATGAGCAACAGGAGAGGGAGGGGGATAGGAGGGAGCCGCAGCACTGAGAGGACAGTTACCTGGCAATGGCGTCACGTTATTCACCGCTCAGAATTAAGAGACAACTCAAACGCATCATAACTTTGTATGTGGAGAAAATGTGCATGAATCTACCTTCTCATATAGTCTCGGATGGGTTTTGGACCCAGGGTGAGAGGTTTCAGCTTCCTTACTTTTGCCACAGTTTAACACATTGATATGATGAACTGAAGACCAGGCTCATGTTTTGGACTGATGGCCTTGACGGCCTAGTGTAGAAGCTGTTCAGGAGTTTTAGATCTGAGTGTCCAGTATCTAGCAAAGCTAGAAAATGCAGAAACGTAAATGTAAATTCACAGACAAACTACAAAAAGCCTTAGGCCTTAGATTAGTCCACAAGGGCTGCTATCCTGCAGATTTTTGTTGTTTCACTGCGCCATCACACCTGACTGAAATTAATGGGTCATTATAAAGAAGTTGACAAGAAGCTGTTGGATCCATTTGATTTGAATCAGGTGTGTTGGAGCAGGGAAACAACAACAACCTGCAGGATAGTAGCCCTCGAGGACCGGAGTTTGACACCCTTTCCTTAGATACTATCCATGGTGATGTATGCTAAACTGTCGTTTTTTTAGTGGCTGTAGAAAAGTTATTGGCATCTTAGAAATATAATTCTCATTTAAATAAATTTTCCATAGGTTTCTGATCCTAAAACTTCGTGGTTCTGACTGATTTTGATTACACACTGACATTCATTGTGCCCATTCCTGGAGCCATTGTTGCTCTGCAGCATCCAAAGACTGATAAACCACACTTTACAACTTTGTGTTCCAGCCCAGAGCGTCACATGACAGCTGGTTTTTGCATTGGCTGTTTTGAATGTGCACCATGGCAGATTCAGCAAAAAAAAAAAAATCAATTGGACATTAGAGGAAAAGTAATAGTGAAAAAAAGTATGAGAACAAAAGATAAGACAAGAGTCAGCTGACTATGACTCACCAGAAAGGGCAAAGAGAAGAGGCAGGATTAAAGAGGTATGCCAAATAAGCCTTCGTTATGGCTCACAGCCACCAAAGAGCTAAAGGAGTGCCCTCATCGCTTTAAACCAGGGCTACTCAGTTCAGTCCCACAAGGACCACAATCCTGCAGGTTTTCAATGTATCCCGCTCCAACACATCTGACTCACATTTAAATGAATCCAACAGGTTATGAAGTTTTGCACAATGACTCATTAATTGGGGTCAGGTGTGTTGGAGCAGGAATATATTGAAAACCTTTTAAGGCTGCAGCTCTTGTAGGACCAAATTGAGTGCTTTAAACCTTGTAAAAGGGGATGGAAGTGACACAGTTACGTCAACTCCCCCCCCTTATGCATTATGTTCAGTTGATAAAAGAAAACTTTACAAAAAAATGATTTATCACTTCCTGGTTGGGTTTAGGGAATATCACTTGGTTTGGATTAAAAAAACAAACAAAAAAAAAATAGTTAAGGCTGAATTACATAATTTTTACTACCCTTTCATATCCTTAACAGATGTCATCTTGACAGTTTGCATACAATTGCTCTTACGGCGTGTAGAGAGCACAATTTTCTTTGACTTTAATTATCGTACTCTATTGCCTGTACTAAAGACAAGTTGGGTTGATTTAGGGATGAGGTCAGTGTCGGTCCACCACTAGATCTGATCTTTGCTTTCTGATTATTTGTAATGTAAGAGGTTTTTTGTTTAGGCACAACTTTAAAGACTGTTGGAATTGCAGGCACCCATATGACCATATGCTGTATTAAACAAAGTCATTCAGCATTTTGCCTGTTGCTGTACTTACAAGACTCACAGCTTATGTTGTTTTGGTGTGCCTGGGCCTGACGCAAAAGTTAAAGCTTTTGTAAAATTATTAAATGCTTCTTGTGAGTGCCTAATAGGTCAGCAAGGGTACTGTTCCTTGAATTGCTATTCTGTGCCCATGAGGTTTTCCTGCAGTGCACCAGAGTTCCTGTTGCTATCACCGTGCCAGTAACGGTATTGATTGCTCTTCGCTCTACTGTCAATCTAGATGTGACATCACTGTAAATGTGCATCAAAACTGTGATGCGTGCATAAAAATCCAATGGTAATTGCATTTCAAACCACCTTCAAATGTGATTTAGAAGTGATTTTATGTGGTTTTGCAGTAAGAACTTTCTATAATCAATCTACACAGTGTTGTGGGCCAAAAAAAACCTATTTGGTTTAGGCCCAATCCTGCTTATAAGAGTTATATGAATCAGAAACTAGCTGGATCTTATTTTTACCTTCCGGTCGCCCACCTTTCAGTCCTGGGCAGACTCTGCCAGCATCTCCCTGCTTGTTAGTGAAGTTGTTTTTGACAGAATTGGCCTCTCTTATATTATGTTCTCTTCCGCCTCTTTTCCTATTTTTTTTTTTTCTCCACCCACTGCCTTTTTAGCTCTCTTGATTTTTTATTTTCTCTGTGTTGTACTGCTTCTCCACCTACATTAATTTATTTTTTAGCCTTTTTAAAATAATTTTCTGCTTTTTCTGACTAACTTTTTTTCTTTTTTACTTTTTTTATTTAATTTTGACATTTGTGTTAACCAAGTAAACTGCTTGACTTCTGTTTTTCATTTATGCTTGTTCAGTTTTCCTCTTACATAGGTGACTTTCATAAGCCCCCTTTCTCCCTCTTTGCCCCTTAAAAAGTTACCACTCATGTTGCTATCCTGTAATTTTCTACCTATAGATTACTTACTTGACCAACGTTTCCTCTTGATTTTATCGTCCTGTGTCTTTTTCTTCCTCTACCATCTGCTTCACTCCAAATCCTCTTCCTCCGCTGTATCAATCTGTTTACCCCCTGTGTCTACAGACTCTTGCTGACGCCTCATTTCTTTGTGCTACTGCAGTTTTGGAAGAGATGAGTTTTGGCTTCTACTCAGTGTTTACCAACCAGCTGATCCTGCTATTTTTGCATGTAGCAGTCAGGCGATTTTTAATCACTGTAAAATCACCAGTTCTTTAAATATGCCTCTGAGTAAACTGCAAGAACATGCCTTCTAAAAGCAAAACGAAATATCTGAAATCTTCACTGAACAAGCTAATTCGTATTTATTCTGGGAATCATCAACATTTAGGGTATTTGATGCTTATAATTGCTCCTCATTCAAACTATTGATTTGAACAAAAATTAAAAACCAATAACAAAAAACATTGTAAATATCTTTCTGTTTTAAAGATTTCTCTTTTACCATTTGAATAGGTCTGTTCAGGCAAACCACACCTCCTAAAACCCCTAGGGTTTAAAGATTTGGTAACAATCTTCTTTAAATTTAGGCAGCCAAATGTGAAAGATTTCTTCAAATGTGAACTGCTCAATGTTTTGGAAAAATCTGTAACTCAGCATAAATACAGCAAAGTTATAAAAAATTTAATCTTAACTTCAGCTTGTGCTGCCAGAGTTGTGTGTAAGGGTGTTCTTAACAAATTTGAATTTAGATACAGACTTATATTAAATGTGCAGATACTGCCATAATTCATTGGTACCTTTCAACAACACTGTCCTGCTAATTAATGTTGCTTTTAACACTGGTGGGTAACTGCGTAACATCCGAGAGTCAGCAGTTACCAGTGTTGTAATTTAATCCATTTTTAATAGTTGTTTTACTGGGATATCTGATTGAGATAGCTACTTTTTCCAGTAGTTTATGGTACAGCTAGAACTTCATTAGCTTAGTGTAGCAGCTATTCTAAGCTTATGAAGGGCTAGCTTGTACATGTATGGTGACCCATACATTGGTTCAAGACTTTGTGCTCCCTTAGCGTAACAGCTAAGTTAGAGTGCTTACATTAGTTTAGGAAATGTTTTGCTTTTTTTTCCAAAGGTGATATACAGGTGAGGGATACATTGGTAGATCGATTTTTCATTCTGGTGAATGAACAGAAGTTTAGGAGGTGACAACAGGATGATGTGGTATTGTTCAAAGTGGGTGAGACTCACTGCGAATGCCTGTCCTTCCAGATGTGATTCAGGATGATCCAGAGATTGAACACGGCTGAGACCAAAAGCAAGGTCAGAAACAGGCAGGGTCGGTACCAGGGAATCAGAGACAACTTCAGACAGATTCAGAACAGGGCTGAGCAGGAGTAGGCAGAATTAGTGATGTTATGTCTGACACAAAAGCCCCAAAGCCTGCATCTAGTAAAGGGGGCGTGTCCAAATGAAGCCTGAAGCGAAGTCCGTATTATTTTTCTCAACATCACGGGACCCAAGACAAACGAGGCCCCGTTTTCCCTGATTCACGCGAGTATCTCGTGTAATTCGGGCTGCTGAAAAAGTCGTGGAAAATGCAAGACATGCTCTGCATAATTCCAGGTGACAGTGAGGTGATACAACACATGCAGCACCGACGAAAGCAAAATACGTCAGTAGTTTAGGAGTATTTTTTACGATACATTCTAATAAGATAAGATATAACTTTAATCTGCTGAAATAAAAGAGAAACAGACAGACAGACAGATAGAAATGTATTACTTTATTCATATATTTTGATATATTTCTAGATTTACAATACACTTGCATTATTGTGTTTACATTTCCACCAATGTAGTTGACATATTGACAGGTGGACTGCTGGACATCAAATGACCAGCAGATGTCAGTACTACTAAATGAGCTGTTAAATGGGGCCTCCAGTAATGACACTTTTGGCGATGCAATTGGCCAGAAAGACGCAACACATTCATGGGGCTTCATTAAACCATCACTAGGCAGAGTCGGCAACAGGGAATCAGTCCGGAGATGAACGCTTGAGAGTCAGGCATGGGCACAAAGACAATCTGGCAACTATGGAGTGAAACAGGACAGGTTATACAGTATAGGAACGCTGATTAGTAATTGGCAGGTGGCACCAGTAGGTGGAAGTGGTTGAGCTAATGAGGAAATAGCAGAGCCAGAGAGCTGGAAGCCACGGCTGAGTGTGACAATTTCTGCTTTATTTAGTATTAAAATCCAAATACTCACATAAGACTAGTCAATCTTGACACAGGTGATTAATAATGGTTAGAAATATGAAAAATGGATTAAGGATAAAGAAAACTATAAAGTATATATGCATGATGAAAAAAGAATAAAACAACTATATTTTTAGTGGAAACCACAGGGAAATGAAACTCTTGTTGCTCTAACTTTCCATGATAATTGGTTTATTTCAGATAAAAGATTCAATCTGTTAAATAAACCTTGCTCTGCTTAAGTTCATTAATAGCATTTCAAACTTGACTGAATAACTTTCAAAGTCCACCAATTCGTGATTTAAAAATGCCATCCGAAGTACACAAGTTCATCATCTTAATCCACATTAAAGGCTGTCGTGTGTTTCCTCTGAAGTTTACAGGCATAATGACTGATCTTGTTTTTCTGCTGCTGGCACGTTTTGTCTTAGCAGACAGAACAAGACAACATTAATGATTCGAAATGTCATTAAAGGCTGCATCAAATCTGTGGGTGGCTGGACCGTCTACCCTCCTGGAGAAACATATCATTGTTATTTAGCACTCTTTGCTGGTGTTTATTAACTTTCATTATATATTCCTGCCACTAAATTCCCAGGATTTTCTTTATTGGTTTAAATGTAAATTTTTTCTTTGTTTTTTTTCAGACATGAAGGCCATGAAGCAAATTACTGAGTTTAAATGAATATCACAAATTCAGTAAAACAGTCAAAAGTCCCCATTTTCTGGCCACACTTGAACATTTGGCGACATGCACTCAAATACAATTTATACCCTTTTTTTTCCTAATATTTAGATAGTCCTTTATTATTATTTTTTATTTACATATATGTTTTAAAATAAAAACTACTAGCTTCAGGAAAATAAGTTAGAGTGCAGCAAAAAAAAACACAACCTGCGTCTAGCACTACATGACAGCAACTGGGTCCAACTGGACTCACAGCAGTCTGACTACTACTTAATTATGATGTCACACCCTATTTGAATTCTTGCTTGCGTTCTTATTCTCAGATGTAAGTCGCTTTGGATAAAAGCGTCTGCCAAATGACTGTAGAATAGAATAGAATAGCTTCTTGATAGCGATACCTATGCTGGATCACACACTTCTGTGATCTGTTTTTTTGGATTGTTGTATTGTGTATT
>JBAMHW010000005.1:23207893-23223029 GCA_037177495.1 Rhadinocentrus ornatus | reverse complement strand
CACAGTGGACATGCACCTACGATGAAAATTTCAGACCCCTCCATGTTTCTAAGTGGTAGAACTTGCAAAATAGCAGGATGTTCAAATACTTATTTTCCTCACTGTACATCTGAAATAATTTGAAAATCTGCAGATGAGACATAAATGAATACTTATAGGTAAATTCTGGGAAGAATTACTTTCCATGAGGGTACTTTAACCTCCCAGCACCAGAAAACAATTAGTGTTCTTGATCTATTCCTTCATCATTGAAGTCACCATCTTCTGTGTCACATGATCATGGCAGCCTATCAGATGTCATGATGTCATGATTGTGCTGCTACTGTAAGTTTTTTGATATTTTACTGTTTTAATGAAGGTTAGTTAGTCAGTTTATTTTGTGGACGTAATAAGCAACACAGTCATATATTAATGGACAAACATACATATTAATAAAAAATACATAGTACACGTATATTAAATATTAAAAAACAGCAACAAAACTACATTTTCTATTTACATATCTGAAACAGAATTAGAGAAAGTAAAAACTTAAAATGTCCCACCCCTTATCGAATAATCTTCTTAATTTAAACCCTGAAGTTCTAACCCCCTTCCCTTCCAGTGAATAATTTTTTCATGTTTTCTGGTAGGAGATTGTTTTGTAACCCTAATGCCCAAGCGGAATAATCCGCGTGACAAATTTCAGGGGGGCAACCCGGAGGCCGAGCAGACAACAGGCTTGGTTCAGGGGGCGACCAGGAGGCCAAGCAGCGAGCAGACTCTGTTCAGGGGGCCAGCCCAAAGGCCAAACAGACAGTAGGCTCGACTCAGGAGGCCGAGCAGTCAGGATCTCTGGAGGCCGTGCAGACGGATTCTCTGGAAGGCTCAGTATCCACACTTTGATGAGACCCAGATCCAGAGGCAGAAGAGGAACGATCTCCTCATCAGTGTAGACCACAGGTGGCGAAGGAGGAGCGATCTCCTCGGCAGTGTAAACCACATGTGGCGGAGGAGGAGCGAACCCCTCGGCGGCAGAGACCCGAAGCGAGTGAGGAGCGTCATGACCAGAGACCCCCTCAGAGCCAGGGACCAGAAGCGGGTGAGGAACGTCTTGACCACAGACCCCCTCGGCGACAGGAACCAGGAGCAGGTGAGGAGGAGGGGGTGACCTGGGGAATCGGCTCCAATTCCCCAGGGATATTTTATGGAAACATCACTTGGTCAGACTTGGTCATGTGGTCAGAGGCTTGCAAAACTGTCCTTTAGGTCTAACTCACTGTTCCATAGGAGGGAGAGCTGGAAGATGCCAATGTGCGGAAGTGAGTTAAATATGGCTGGAAAGCTGTCACGTGCCCCGTGTAAGTGGGGTGCAGAGGTTTTGTTGGTTCCTCAACTGCTCGCCTACAACACGCCATGGGATGCAAAGGGGCGTGGAATCAGAAAGCCATGAAAGAGCTGGCTGAGGAGGCATAGAAAGGCAGCTTTTGGCTGTGACTAAGGAGTAAGCATAAGGGGTGGGGGCCTTACAATACCTAGGGCTTCAGCAGGGGGTGGCAGGGAGAGATCCCTGCCATCGCTCTGCCATCAGGAGACGTACTCGGGTTAAAGGGGTGAAACGTCAATGACTGGTGATTTCCAGCTGAAGACCCACATAGTTTAATGTGGTGTCATAGCACACCTGTCCAAAGGCACTGGTGGAGGTGCGTTCAGGCAGCAATGCAAGTCAGGATAACATCACCTGTATCACAACATGTTTAATCTGGAAGCATCCAGTGATTAATGTGAAAGGGCAGTTGACATCCAGGAATTAAGACAACCAGGAGAGACTGGGTGACTGCAGGAAAGTCTGCGCCTAGAGTGAAAGGCTGGTTACTTTACCCACTAGTGAAAAACCCAAAGCCAGGTGGACAATGCTGAAGGATCCAAAGTTGCTGGTGGAAGGCAGGTGAAGGACGGAAGAGCTACCTCGGTGGATTCCAATGCCCCTGAGAGTTCCACCATCGAAGACACACACAGAATACAATCTAACCCCAACAACCAGGAGCAAGACCACAGAAAAGAGAGGAGCGTACCAGAAAGGAGGTAGCCGGTCAAATGGCCTAAGGCAAACGAGGTTGCAGTCTGGCAGGAGCTGGACAGGACCTCAGTCTTTTCCTGGAGCAGTCACTGCATGGTCACGTGGAAACCAAGCTGAACTGCATCGGAGATATCCTGTAAGAAGAGTGCAGAGGCAGATTTGGAATAATAGCCAAGAAGCAGAGATCTGGCCCAATGCGGAAGGGGAGGAGGAAGAGAGAGATCAAGCAGTTGGCAAAGAGGTGGTGAAAACTAAGAAAACGGTGGAGGAAGGCATGCAAAAAGGAGAAGGAGGGCCTGAACCCACTGTGGGAGAAGGTGAAGAAAAATCTTGCCAGCCTGCGGAGGGCAGAGCATATTTGCAAACTCAGAAGGTGAAAGGAGAAGGAAAGGAGCAGTTTCTTAAAAAATCCCATCAAGCATGCTAGACAGATGCTAGAGGACAAGAGAAGTGGGAAGCTGGAGATTTCCAGACCGGAGCTTGAAGATCACATCAGGGAGCAGTACAGTGAACCAGTGAGGTCGACTCTGCTGGGATCCCTTGGCTATGTTCCTCGCCCAGCACCTCCAGCCTTCCTGTTCAATGTTGACCTCCCCAAACTGGTGCATGGAGCAATCAGCAGTAATATGAGAGCAGATTCAAAGGGCAAAAAGAGAGAGAGGTGACCTGCATGTCGTGTGGCTTGACCTTGCCAATGCATATGGATCAGTCCTCCACTAACACAAAAGTTTGCTTTGGAGATTTTCTACTTCCAGTCTGCATTAGAGCCCTGGTAGCCAGGTACTTTGAGGACCTCTAGATGTGCTGTACCCAAGAGGACTTCACAACAGGCTGGCAACAGCTGGAAGTAGGCATTGCCATGGAATGCTCAATCTCCCCTATCCTGTTTGTTGCAGCCTTCAAGATCATCCTCATAGGGGCTAGGTCAATGGTCGGAGAAGTAAAACTGCCTTCAGGTGATGGCATCCAGCAGTGAGAGGTTATATGGATGATATCACCACCATACTACAGATAGTAGCATGTACAACAAGGTTGCTGAAGAGGATGGACAAGCTGGTGCACTGGGCAAGAATGAAGATCAAACCATCCAAATCATGCAGTCTGTCTATTAGGAAATGAATCAGAAATGACAACACCATCTTTGTTGCAGGTGGGGGAAACATCCCATTGCTGGAAAGTCAAACCATTCGCATCTGCCTGGGACAAATCTACACAGCAGAGCTCTCTGACAGGCAGATGGGAGAGATGGTGAGGAACCAGCTCTTAGATGGCCTGGCCAGGATCAATCAGAGTCAGCTCCTTGAAATGTACAATGCGTGGTGTTACCAGTCCATACTGTACCAACAGGTGATGTGGCCTCTGAAGGTGACCGAAATGAAGTGGCTGGGACTGCCAAGATGTCTGTCAGACGTAGACCTCTTTGGCTGGAACATGCTACACTGCCACTGCAATCTATCAGCTTGGGATGCAAACAAGAGAAGGCTCGACTGGTGCTGGAGGGAAGCCCTTGACCAGCTGGTGAGAGCAGCAGGCACCCAAATAACAACAGGGAGGAAGTGGAAATCCCATGTAGAAGTTGACATGGCAATCGACAGGCTGAAGCCCCTTGAGATGGTTGGCAAGGTCCAGAAGGATCGAGCAGGCCTTGGGAGAGGCAAGTCTCCATGTTCTGGTCAAAGGCTTCCAAAAAAGATTGAAGAGCCATAATGGTGGCAGAGGTGGCAAAAGCTGAACAGGAATGCCTTACAATCAAAGTGGTGTGCCAGGGCCAGCAATGACAATGGACATCATGGAAAGGTCTCACAAGCAGGCCCGTGTCATGCTCTGATCTTTGGAAGATCCCCCAAGCTAGGCTCAGCTTCCTGATCAGTGCAACGTATTACACCTTACCTTGTCCCCAAATCCTACACCAATGGTTTGGTTCAGAACAGACCTGTCTCCTTTGCAACACCAGCAATGCAAGCCTCCAACACATCCTGTCAGGGTGCAGGACAGCTTTGGCCGCTACAAATGGCGACACAACCTAGTGCTGAAAAAGCTGGCAGAGGTGGCAGAGTCATGCAGATAGGAAGCAAACAGCAGACCTTCTGTTACAGGTAGACATGCTATCCAGTTTGCAAGGGCTGAAGAGAATGTCAAGCCCTCTCACCAGAGAGACACAGCAGGACTCCTCTTACTGGGCAGTGAGTGGACCATGAGGGTTGACCAAGGGAATCGGCTCCAATTGGGTAGGAACGTAGATCGACCGTTAAATCAAGAGCTTTGCATTTTGGCTCAGTTCCTTCTTTACCACGACAGACCAACGTAGGGTCTGCATCAATGCAGATGCTGCACCGACCTGCCTGTCGATCTCCCACTCCATCCTTCCCTCATTCCTGACCCAGATAAAGCACTCCACCCTTTTCCGGCTGAGGACCATGGTCTCGGATTTGGAGGTGCTGATTCTCATCTCATCCGTCTCACACTCGGCTGCGAATTGCTCCAGCTAGAGCTGAAGATCGCGGCCAGATGACGCCAACAGAACCACATCATCCGCAAAGAGCAGAGACCCAATTCTAAGGCCGCCAAACTCAACCCCCTCAATGTCTCGTCTGCACCTAGAAATTCTGTCTATAAAAGTTATGAACATAATCGATGACAACAAGCATCCTTGGCGGAGTCCAACCCTCACTTGAAAGGATTCTAATTTACTGTCAGCAATGCGTACTAAGCTCTCTGGTCGTACAGGGACCAGACTGCTAGTACACAGGAGTCCCCGGGGAACATGGTTAAATACCTTCTCTGAGTCCACAAAGCACATATAGACTGGTTGAGCAAACTCCCATTTGCCTTAGTGACTGCTGAAGTTGCGCTCCGCTTTGCCCGCCGATACTTATCCGCTGCCTCTGGAGTCCCACAGACCAAAAAGGTTGATAGGACGTGTGTGTATGAGAAAACAGGGAAGAAGAGGGGTCCAGAAAAGTAAGTCCAGAAGGAGGCTGGCTTCCCTGTAGAAAGTGAGCTACTGGTGGCAATAGGCACCCCACTTTTCCCAGTAGTACCCCAGAGCAGGACAGGCTATGAGCAGCTGTTCCCACGACCATGACACACAGCAACCGCAGCCAATGAGTCGCCACCCACCCCAGAAGACACCTCCCCACCACATGCAAGTGAGGAAAGGGAGGAGGCACCAACCAACCTCGAAGAGAGCGGGCCACCCCAGGGGACCAGAACCCAGAACCACCACCCAGTACAGAACAGCATGAAAATAGTTATTAATCCTGTTGTCAGTTCATAGTGAACGGATATTTGATTATAATAGTCATTCTTAACATCCTTTGTCCTGTATAATAATTTCTATGAAGAAATTTGATTTGTATTAGCCAAAGTCAGCTTAATTGTCAAATTCTGCAGCATGTACAGGACAAAAGGAGAATTGAAACAAACAAAAGAAGTTTTATCATTAAGTAAGCAAAAAAACAATGATAAATAGACAGGACAAATGACAGTCAAAGAAAGAAGATTGAGTTAGTTTATAGTCTGGTTCAATTGATTCAAGTTGCTGTGTGCTTGTTCCTGCGGGCATCAACCTGAGGGTGTAAAAAGTTCAAGCATTGATGGGGAATGTCAGAGTCCAGTGTGTGTGGAATAGAAACAGAGCAGGGAGATAGTTCAGCATCCAGACATCCTAGTGAACAAAGTTGTCACTCAGCTTGATGGTCCTGGCCCGTGGGCTCCACAGTCTCCTTGCTGAAGGTAGCAGGCTAAGCATTGTATTAGTTGAATATTTTAATTCTTAGCTATTTTAAAAGTGTTTAAACACATATTAAACATATTTGTTACCTTTCATTTTGATAAAAGTTATTGGGTAAGTTGGAAGACAGATTGAATCCTCTAGCTTAGATAATCTATATAGAAAGTCTATATAATTTTGATAATAGATTTGGGGCGTGGAAATTCAAGTATTCTGCTACCCCGATAGGTAGCTGCAAGTTTAATTGGTTAATGCTATATTTTTTACATATAAAAGATTTAAGCTGGTGATTGAGAAGTGAGAATGTTAAATGACGAAGAAGTTTCCTTTTTTTATAATGTGTTCTTTTCTCTTACTTTTTTTTTCCATTGAGTGGAGTTAAGGCAAGGCAAGGCAAATTTATTTGTATGGCACATTTCATGTACAAGACAATTCAAATCGCTTTACATAAAACATTAAAGCAGGGTGCAGAAAGTGCATTAAAACAACAAAGATTAAAAGTAATAAAATTAATGAAATAAAATAAAAAAGTAAAGCTAAAAAAAAAAATAAAAATAGATAAAATGCAAGAAATAAAGTTACAATTCCAGCTTAAAAGAACCAGATGCAGATCTGGACTTAAACTATTTAAATGGAGCAGAGAACAGGTGGGTCTTTAACTTTAAATGAGTGTTTTGCTGTTCTGAGGCTTTCTAAGAGTTTGTTCCAGACATGTAGAGCATAAAAGCTGAATGCAGCTTCTCCATGTCTGGTGCTGACTCAGGGAGTGATAAGAAACTGGATCCAGATGACCCGAGGGTTCTGGTAGGTTCATCCTGGGTCAAGAGGTCACTGATGTATTTTGGTCCTAAACCATTCAGAGCTTTAAGTCTTTTCTCTGACAAACAGGCAGCCAGTGTAAAAGCCTCAGAGCTGGACAGATGTGAGACACTGTGATTGACTAATGTGTTACAATAATCAAGCTGACTAAAGATGAAAGCATGGACAAGTTTTTCCAGGTCTTGCTGAGAGTTCAGATCTTTTACACTAGATATATTCTTAAGGTGATAGTAGGCTGACTTTGTGATTCCCTTAATGTGTTTCTCAAAATTAAGGTCTGAGTCCATCGCTACACCCAGATTTCTGGCCTAGTTAGTGAATTTTAGATGTATAGACTGAAGCAGTCAGTCAGTCATTATCTGTACCGCTTATTCCATTACGGGTCGCGGGGTAAGCTGGAGCCTATCCCAGCATTGTTTCAGGTGAGAGGCAGGGTATACCCTGGACAGGTCACCAGTCCATCGCAGGACTAGACTGAAGCAGTTATACAAAAACAAAACTGAGGTGATTGTCTATGGAGCCAAAGAGAAACCACCTCAGTTTTTTTTTGTTTAACTGGAGAAAGTTCATGCACATCCAGTCATTAATTTCCTCAATGCATTTACCAAGAGCCTGCACGGGGCCTCGATCTCCTGGTGACATTGTAATATATATCCACATGTCATCTGCGTAGCTATGGTAACTAATTTTGTTTTTCTTTATGACCTGTGCCAGTGGAGCCTGTAGATAATAAACAAAAGAGGCCCCAGGATGTAACCTTGGGGAACTCCATGTGATTCTTGTCTGCTCAGATGTAAAGTTACCTATTGACACAAAGTACTTCCTGTTCTCTAAGTAAGATTTAAACCAGTGTAGTGCAGCGCTTGAGAGGCCCACCCAGTTTTTCAGTAAGTAATATATTGTGGTCGACCGTATCAAATGTAACACAGAGGTCCAGTAAGACTAAGACTGACAATCTTCCATTGTCTGTATTCGAACATATGTCATTAATGACTTTAGTCAGAGCAGTCTCAGTGCTGTGGTGCTTTTTAAAACCCGACTGGAAGACATCATAGCAGTTGTTTTGTTTTAGTAGATGAAAAATGGCTTTTTCAATGATCTTACTTAGAAAAGGAAGATTTGAGATTGGCCTGTAGTTGCTCATATGCGTCTTGTCTAGATTGTCCTTTTTTAGCAGAGGCTTGATTTAGAAGCTTTAGAGCTTTAGATTTAGAGCTGTTTTTAGAAATTCTGGGAAGACGCATGAAATTAAAGACAAGTTCCCAATCTGTAACAGATCTGGCTCCACAGTCTTTGAGACCTTTTTGAAAAAGACCTGTGGCCAGGATGTCCAAGGATGCCTTGGTGGAATAAACTTCAGATGCTACTGACACAGAAGGGTCTGTCAAGCTGTCGACAATAGCAAATAAGGCCCGAGCATTGTAACAGTTTTTGCTAATAATGACAGAGAAATAGGACTTCCTTGTATTTCTCAGTTGTAAACTATAAGAGTGAAGTTTCTCTTTATACATGTCATAATGAACTTGTAGATTTGTTTTTCTCCATCTGTGCTTTGCTTTCCGACACTCTCTTCTTCCATTTTCACCAGTGTGGAATTTCTCCTTTGAGACTTTCTCGTTCCAGAAACAACCTTCATCTTAATAGAAGCAATAACATCTATAATATTTAACATTTTAGCATTAAAACTAGTGGCAAGCTCATTGGCTGATTCCCCCTCACAAGGCAGGTGTTAAAGAGAAGACCTGGTTAAACATCTTGTGTTTTTAGTTATACACCGTTTTGTGATCACCTCCATTGAGACATTAGTCTCAACAAGAATTGTACTCTCAAAGAAAATACAGTAATGACCAGACAGGCCCACATCACACACAGTAACCTTGGAAACTTCCAAACTCTTCAACATCAGTAAGTGGCAAAGTGTGTCCTTTTGTGTCTGTGGGCTCTGTTATATGTTGAGTCAGCCCAAAGTTGTCCATACTGTTACTCAAGTCTTTAGGCTCTTTGTCCTGAGGGTTGTCTACACAGTCAAAATCTAGACAGATTAAAGCCACCAGTTCACTTAACTCATGAAATGCTGCGCAGTGTCCTGGTGGCCTATAAATATTTTTTTAAATTATTAATACGAAATAGGCTTTCAGCTGAAGAACCACATATTCAAAAGAATAAAAATTTCCAAAAGATAACTGCTTACACTTACATAAAACTGCAACCCTCCATCCTCTCCTGTTTAGTCTGACCTCACTGATAAAACTAAAGTTGGGAGGGGTTAATTCGATAAAAACAGCTGCACTGTTTTTTTTGGTCTAACCATGTTTCAGTTAAAAACATAAAAATCAATGTTGTGCTCAGTTATGAAATCATTAACTAAAATATTTTCCCTGCTAATGACCTAACATTAAATAAAACTAAGGTTTAGAATTTGGGGCATGGTGTGACTCACAGGGTATGTTAACTCTACTAGGAAACTTTTTGGAAAGCAGTGGGTGGGGAGTAAGGACGACCTGTTTGAGTGAGAGTGAGGGTCCACCGTCCTGGTTCTTGGTACTGTTGAGTGAATTGGGGGCAAATGAAGATCCTTCCTCTTACTTCCGCTGATGTCTCTGTTTTTTGAGGCTGAGTGGGGGCAGATGCAGTTCCTCCTCTGGGTTTCCACTGGGTGTTGTTTGGTCTATCCAGTGAGATAACTGCTCCTGTATCTTCCTGTTGGCACCAAATGCAGAGGAAGTGAAAAAGGTTGGAAGGTGAATAGTTTCACCTCTGACTTGTTAAAATTAAATCCACTTGCCTTAAAAGATGCAGACATTCCCAAAAAATATTAATAAAATGCAGTTTGTTGTTAGAACATGCCTATATAAGCCAATTATTCAGTGCCAGTAATCTACTGAATCTTTCCTATCCCCTTCTGATGGGTGGCACAGGTCCACTGGTCCACAGCTGCTTTCAGAGAGCTCACTGTGTTTAACAGTCCAGTAAAATCATGTTTCAGAACCTCAGATTGTTGCTTGGATACATCAATTGACCCTGTATGCAGAATGATGTTTCTCACATCTGGGATATCAGCCACAGCTTTCATAATTCCCTTCTGTGTGTCACTGATCAGATCCATAGGAAAGCAGAGAACTTTGGTGTTCATAATTTAGAATCACTAATAATCAGAGTTTCAGGCCCAGCCTTTAGCTTTCCCTGTGGCCTGTTCAGTCCTCACCTCAATGTTCTGGGATAGATGGTTGTCCGACAAAGATTTTGAGTCCTCCGATAGCGGAGCAAATCTGTTCTGTTGTTTCACATTCAGGTGCTTTGGAGGTTTTTTGTCAACCTTACCAGTCTGGGTTGCCAGTCCTGTTTCCTACCATGTAGAGAGGTAAAAGAGGTCTTTTGTTTTGTAGGGAGTGGAGTCCAGTCGATCTCATCCCAGACTTCAGCTCTCTGCGCCCGGCCTTCACTTTTTGGCTTTGCACCAAGAGAGTTCTTGGGAAGGTTGTTAGCGGACGGGTTATTGTAATTCACAGAGGCTACCCCTTTCTAAGTAGTGTTATCTGTGCCTTTAAGCCACCTATTAGCTTACTCATCTCCGCTGTTTTGAGTCATTACCCAGTGGTGAAATAACTCCAGGGCAATCCTCATTTCGCTGTCTCTTGGCCTTACATAAGGTGAATGGGGTAGAAATGTTGTTTGGCTTTCCCATGACAATTCTGTCGAAGCACCGATCTATAAAATCTGTAAGGCTTGTCAAATCCTCCCCGCTGTGCTCCAGAGTGTACATTAAAAGACACTATTTTTCCTACTTTCAACAATACTTTGATTAAATTGGCGAAACACGATTAGTTGAATGAATGCATAAATGTCTGAGTGCACCTAGTTTGAATCTGCCGTCTCATCTGAACTTCATCACCTACATAATCAGCATCACCTACCATTTTAACAGTCAACATTAAAACATGAGAAAACTCTAAATATCAATAAAAGTCAAATTTCAAACATTTTCAATACCTGTGCAACAAATGTGCTCTTTGATGGTGATTTAAGCCAAATTGACATTGTTTATTTACTAGTATGTCAAGCCCTCTTTCTCTCCTAAGTCTGTATCTTCCAAGATCCAGACTTATAGCCGTAGACCAATGCATAAAATATGACTCGAAACTTGTTTGCCATACATAGAGACTACAATTTCTTTTAAAATTTTCAGGCAATTATTATATATGGGGCGGCGTGGCTCAGTGGGTAGAGCAGTCGTCTTGTAGCCTGAGGGTTACCAGTTCGAACCTCAGCCTGTCGGGCTCATGCCAAGGTGTCCCTGTGCAAGACACAAACCCCAAATTGTTCCTAATGGGTCGTGGTTAGCGCCTTGCATGGCAGCTTCCACCATCAGTGCGTGAATATGTGTGTAAATGGGTGAATGCGATGTATAATGTAAAGTGCTTTGGGCATCATTCCAGGTACAGAAAAGTGCTAGAGAGTGAATGCTGCCACAACCTGCTACAGGTGCTCGCTTGCTCACCTGTCCTCACCCAGCTTGAGCTTCACCTGGCGTCTTCCAGACAATCGACGCTATCTAAGTCCTCGTCCACAATGTGGGCCAGCAGGATGTACATCCTGTTTGTCTGTGCCTGTTTTTTTTTTTATGCCTATTCACCTGCCAGTGATGGATTTGCTCCAGTACTTGGTTACCGACCTGCTTCGGTTGCGCTGGTACCGACCCCGACCTGCGCCTGAGGCTCCACCTTTACCTGGACATCACTTTCCAGCCCCGCCGGAGATACATCCACCGAGGGTCCGGCCAGAATTTCCACCACAACAGCAATAAAGTCCATCTGGTCCAGCTCTCGACGCCCTCCTCGTTCCACCAGCCGACAGTCAACCACAGTGTGTTAGTCCGCCTAGCTTGGTCGTCTAGCACCATCACATCTCATCCAGGACCTCATCACTGAGCGTACGCTAGACCTTTTCTATTTGACCGAGACATGGCACCAACCAAGCGATTTCTCTCACCAGAACGAATCCACTCCTAGTGGGTTTGTTTACATCTGTCAACCCCGAGGGTCTGGTCGGGGAGGATATTTCAGAGATAATTCACTGTGAGAAGTGGAAAGTCTCGCCGGTGTCTGTGCCTATCTTTAGATCATTTGAATCTACTGTCTGCAAGTTATCTGGTCCCACTTCAACCATCATTGAAACTGTCTATCACACCCCTAAACCAAATAACGACTTTTTAAATGACTTTGCTGCTTTTCTCACTATCCTCTCACTCACCAAACGTAAAACTACTGGGTGATTTTATTTCCACATGGACAATATTAATTTTCCTCTTACCAGAGATTTTACAGCCTGTCTAGAGAGTTTTGGATGTCAACAATATACTACTATTCTCACACATTGCAAAGGACATCTTCTGGACCTAATCTGCTGCTCTGGTGTCACCCCAACTAACCTTACAGCTGATGAACTTCTCATAACTGATCACTTCCTCCTCTCATTTACAGTGAAACTTACTCTCTCCATCTTTAAAACACCACGCCTCATGTCTTTCCAGAATATAAAGAACATTAACCCAGCCACTCTCACTTCAAGTATCCACTCCTTCTGTCTCCCTGGTATCCACAACTTATCTGCCCCTGACGATCTGGTTTTTCATTACAACAACAGTCTCCATAATATTATTAATTCTCTTGCTCCGCTAAAATCTGTCTCTTTCTCCGTCTCAGTCCCTTGGTTCACCCCTGATCTTCGTCTCATGAAAGCCCAAGGTCGGCAACTTGAACGTCTTTACAGAAAAACTGGTCTCTCTTTTCATAAAGAAATGTACAATAACCATATCCTACGTTACAAGTACTCTATTGCCAGCACCAAAGCCCACTACTACTCCAGTATAATCACTGCCAACAAGGGAAACTACAAGTCATTATTCTCCCTACTTAACAGCATCACCCAATCCCGGGACTCTCTCCCCCCTCACCTGACACAACCTCCTTCTGCAATTCCATTATGTCTTTCTTCACTGAAAAAAAACAAAACAATACCCACCAGCACCTTGGAACGACCTCTCATCTCAGTATCTCAGCCGACTTTAGCTCATCCATATACTCATTCTCCTGCGTTCTGTCTCTGGCCCCCCTCATTTCTGCCATCATCCATTCCTCTCTCACCTCTGGAACTGTTCCTACATCCTTCAAAACTGCTGCTGTTACCCCAATTTTGAAAAAACCTGGCGCTGATCCCATCAACTTCAACAACCTCCGTCCTATCTCCAATCTACCCTTCATCTCCAAAATCCTTGAAAAAACAGTTGCCTCCCAAATCCATTCCCACCTATCCCACAATAATCTGTATGAACAGTTCCAGTCCGTTTTCCGCCCATTCCATAGCACTGAAACTGCACTCAATAAAATCACCAGTGACCTCCTCATGGCAGCTGATCCTGGATTCCTCACCATCCTTATCCTCCTTGACCTAAATGCAGCCTTTGATACTATCTGTCACTCCACCCTCCTCAACAGGCTATCCTCTGTCGGCATCACCAATACCCCTCTAGACTGGTTTACATCTTACCTCTCTGGCCGCACTCAGTTCATTCAACTCAAGTCCTTCAAATCCATCCCTCTCCCCGTCCTTTCAGGTGTCCCCCAGGGCTCTGTCCTGGAACCCCTCCTCTTCATCATCTTCCTTCTTCCCCTCTGCAATATCTTTCGTAAATTTAATATTTACTTTCACTGTTACGCTGATGACACCCAGCTCAACCTAAACCCTCTTTCACTCTTCCGCCCACCTCTCTCACTAATTGCATCTCTGAAATACAAACCTGGTTCACCCTACAGTTTCTTAAATTAAACAGTAGCAAAACAGAGGTTCTCCTTATTGGTACCAAATCCACCTTATCCAAAACCGACAGCTTCTCTCTCACTATTAATAATTCCACCGTCTCACCTTCCCCCCGTCTTACCACCATGGGGAGGCAGAGCATTCAGTTGCTCTGCTCCACGTCTCTGGAACTCACTAGCATCTCAACTCAGAAGCATTGACTCACTTCCCCACTTTAAATCACAGCTCAAAACATATCTGTTTAAATTGCTTGTCCCTATCTGATGCATACTGCTATGTTTACTGGTTTTATTTGCTTTTAATTGTTGTTTTTAACTTAATATCTCTGTACGGTGTCCTTGAGTGCCAAGAAAAGCGCCTTTAAATAAAATTTATTATTATTATTATTATTATTATTATTATTATTATTATATAAATACAAATACAGACAGACCATTGCGATGGGATTTACACCAAAAGTTAAAATTACAGCTTCTTGAAAATTTGTTTTGCTGATCCTAAAGAATGCTTAAAACTACAACTGGAATAGACCACATTAACCTAGTTAATCTAAATCTAACGCTATGCTAAATCAACATTTTAAATAGTAAATGAGCTAAAACAGGTTCCCAATGAAGTCTGATCCTTAGCATTGTATATGACTATATTTCGTGGCAGATGTAGCAGCCATTTGCTAAGAGTCAGTGAATTCTGGGCTTCATGTATGGACAGGGTTATAGGTTCCTATTAGGGGTCCATATGCAGCGTTCTATGTTTCCATTTGCAAACCTATATATCACCATGGATATGAACGATCGCTAGGATTCTCAACTTTGACTTAGAGACCTCACAGATTCTGCAGATCTGTTTGAGATTTCACTTTTTGTGATAAACCTTTTTTTTAGTCATCACGGTGGCATCTGGACCTTCACATCAAAAAGGCATCACAAACCAAAACGGTCACCACACAATGGTGTCACCTCACAAATTTTTAAATAGTGTATTGTCTCCCTTCATTGTAGTGTATCCATCTTGTTGACCTGTGATTTTGTGTTCTCAATGGTGAGAGGTGGATCACAGCAGCCCAGCTCTCTTGTTCCTGTTGTTGACAGCAGCAATTTCTATGGTTCTGGCCAATAAGGAAGCTGGTTGCAGGGCAATCAGCTAACATCTGTATTAAACAATCAAAACAGCATGAAATAGTGCTGCAGTCCCTTCACTCAATGACAGTAACATTCCTGCAGCTAAATGAACGGCAAAAAATCTCAACCAACCTGTTGGAGTGGTTGCAGCTTCAATGGAAAGTAAATTATAGAAAGTACCAATTAAGACAAAAAGCTAGTTAAAAGTTAAAGAAACAAGAAAAGCTAAGGAGTGACTGCAGCAGGCTATACACAGGTTGGTGCATGCACTAAGTGTGTGTAAATCTTTTTCCATAACTTTATCTTCCTTTCTCGCCAGGCTGAGTGTGTGTGGTCTCTCGGAGAGGAACTGCGAAGCTCTGTCCTCAGTCCTCAGCTCCCAGTCTCCCAGTTTGCCAGACCTGGACCTGAGTTACAGCGACCTGCAGGACTCAGGAGTAAAGAAGCTGTATGATGGACTGAAGAGTTCAAACTGCAAACTGGAAACTCTCAGGTCAGGATTCATCAAGCTGAGTTTTTAAAGTTTTACTTATTACTGGAGTGCCAGTATTCTTGTAAGGAATAAACACACACACACATAAATATAGA
>JBAMHW010000005.1:23157458-23176993 GCA_037177495.1 Rhadinocentrus ornatus | reverse complement strand
CAGGTGAGTCCAACTATATCTAGCCGGAACCGCTCAACCTCGCGCACCAGCTCAGGCTCCTTCCCCGCCAGAGAGGTCACATTCAACGTCCCTAGAGCTAGCTTTTGCAGCCGAGAATCAGACCGCCAGGGTCCCCGCTTCTGGCAGTCACCCAGCTCACACTGCATCTTCAAAAAATATTATTCTTGCTCTGATCCAAGGTTTCCAATACAGAGATTTTGTGTCCACTTTCAATTAATTATTACACCAAATACATGATTTTTTTTTTTTTTTTTGTAAAGGACAGTTCATGTCCTATAATCTGACTGGTTATTTTCCAAGTTTCTCTCTCCAAAGCTAGCAATAGGTTTCTAAATGGAGTTTCCCCAGTTGTTTGTGATATAAAGGTTTCAAAAGGACGAAATTGTAAAAAAAAAAAGAAACTCAAGCTCTATAGGAATCCATTGCGGAGCAATTTATGTTCTGTTCCGCCCACTTTAATGTCCTCATTTGATATTCTCATTTCATCTAATGGCAACTGCCAAGGGTTCTAATAACAATGCACAAATTTCTGGACTCGTGCACCCTTGCCTTGTTCCTTTATGTAGGTGGAAGCACTCTAAAGTGACACCATTAGTATATACTGAAGCCTTAGCACTATGATACAGTAATTTAACCCAATTAACAAAAAAGTTCCAACCGTTTTAATGTCCTAAACATGTAGTTCCACTCGACTCTATCAAATGTTTTTTCCACATCAAGAGAGAAAGGAACTTTAGCTTCCAAGTTATTTCTTATCTGCCACATTATCTGCAAATATTATCTTCAGAAGAACTTCCCCTAATAAAGCCCACCTGGTCTGGATTAATTCTTAGCCAAGATTTTAGCAACTACATTGATCAGTGAAAAAGGTCTATAATACCACATTTTTGAGGGTCTTTACCTTTTTTATTTACAAGTGTAATTGTTGCAGTGTATACTTTCTGGTAATGTTTCTTTCTTCAGAGCATCCTGAAACACCTGTAGTAATTTTTGTGCTACAATGTCAGAGTACACTTTATAATACTCAATCGGGAATTTGTCATTGCCTGGGGATTTTCCAGAGATAAACTTTTTAATAACCTGCTGAATCTCCTCTATTGTTATGCCCATTCCAATTTAATTCTGTTTATTTGAAGGTTTTTGTAAAAACAGCCTTACCTGTAAAAAGCATTATTTAGGATCACATGAGAAACAGCAAAACAGAAAAATGTATCAAACATGTGGTCACTAGATAAATAGATTTCCATTGTTTTTGTGTTCAGTCTGAAAAATAACTTATATTTCTGGTATTTACAAGAGACTCTGAACTTTCTAACTAAACACAACATGTACATTTATAAAATTTCTCCTTAAATACAAGATACAATTCAGTGGTATACTTACAGTTGATTGTCAAAGTAAAGTTCTACAACTTAGATAGCCTTGCATCATCCTTAAATTCTTCTTAATACCACACAGAACTCCAAAGCTGAATCAATGGCTCCAAACTGCCATTTCTCCGAGACAGTAAACCATGCCCAAGCCATAACAAATTCACTTCAGGGATCTTCTTTTCTTTTTTCTTTTTTTTATTCACTAGTTTTGGGTTTTATGCAATTTTTGTAGATGTATTTATTCATCCCCTCTCCCTTTCATTGACAGATAAAAGTCTAGGGCATCCCCCAGATTATCTTCACCCAGGAACTATGGACCACTCTGGGTTGCTTTGCTCTAACACACCTTCTGCTTCCTGGAATGGACCTAAAGGCTCCACCTTTTCCCCAGGAGCATGGAACGAGCCTTACAATTACAGCATGAGCAAAGGCCCAGCAGTTCCTCCAAAGCAGCACAGTGTTATTGGTAATGCAGGAGGGATGCAAGACGGGGTGATGCTGGTGAGCTCAGGACAGTCAGCAAGCTCACATGCCAGCTCCTTTACATCTGTGATGGACCCTACTGGTAGAACAGGGAACAGCATGCCAGGATTTTCTCTGGCAGCAGTTATGATGGGGAAGCGGAGCGAAACTGAAGGGGCTGCAGCAGATGGAGGAAAAGGTGGTGGTAGAGAGGTAACACGAGGGAGGGAGAGGTCAGCACGATCCATAGCAGCACAGAATGCCTTCAAGTTCCGGGAGCGTTCCCTCTCTACACCCACGGATTCTGGCTCCTTTGGTTTTACAGAGGGCGGTTTTGGTCAAGACGGTGATATCATAACTACTGGAAATGGGAACACTATGGCAGGAGACCACCAGCGGGAGCATCACCACTTCCTGGGTCATAGTGAAAACTATGCCCTTCTCTACCCCAGAGGGAGCTCTGAAGACAGTGCAAGTACTACAGATACCGTCTCTGTTACAGCCTCAGACTACAGCACAGATGGCAGATTGCGCCTTCGTTCCCGTTCAATCTCACTTAAGAAATCCAAACGGAAGCCACCACCTCCTGTGAGGAGCGTCTCTCTCATGAAAAACTTAGGAGAAGCTGAGGGAAGAATCCGACACAACAGTAGTTACCGAGATGGCCGGCCAAAGAGCCTACTCATACCCAGGGACCACTTCCCAGACTTCCAGCCAGATTTCCTTCTGCCAAACTTATCTTGCTCCTCCAAAACTAGTGTTGGTGAACGGCAGTTAGGCTATCAAGGAAATGATGGACCTCCAAGTCTAGAGGTCCAGCCACCAGAGAGGGAGGGAGAGACAGAGATGACTTTTCCTACTCATTGGCAGCTGGGCGACTGGAAGAGCACTGACCCCTACAGGTAAAAAAAAAAAAAAAAAAAAAAAGCACAGCGGGACGTTATTTTCTCCACTGTGGTATTATTATTCTAAATGTTTGGTTCTGTATTTTTATGCGACTAATTAGGCGTTCTTCTCTTCCTTTGTTTTCCCAGGTCTTTATCAAGCTCCAGCACAGCAACAGGTACTACAGTGATCGATTGTATGAAAGTCAGAGGCAGCTCTGAGTCCCTTTTGGACTCTCCCTCCACCTCCAGGGCTACCTCTCCCTCACACCTCTCGATGGAGACTGATGTCAAGGCTTCTTCACCCTTCAAACCTCCAGGTCTTATGTCACCATCAAGTGGCTATTCCAGTCAGTCAGAGACTCCCACCCCAACTGTTCCACTCAGTCATGTGACAGCCCAAGGGATAGCAGGGGCTATTGGGTGTAAGATGCGCCCAAAGATCCCAGAGAGGAAATCATCACTACCATCACCCAAAGACCCAGCTGCTAGATCCAGATTGTCCTTCGAAATGCCTGGGAATGCACTTGTGGAGCTTTCATCAATCAAGTCAAAGCAAAAGGCCAGCAGGCGGCATTCTGACACATCAACAGCAGCAAAACCTGGAAAAATCAGCCCTAGTTCTTCACAGGCATTGCCAGTGGTTACCCAGAATGAGTTAAAAACCATTCGGCTTCGTTCTGTTTCCCGTGGCGACCTCGATGACTGCCCCGATGGGGCCTCTGACACCATTGAAGAGGAGCAGTATGGGCGAGACCTTGGCGAGGACCCCAGCCCCCCACCAACTTTTCCAAAACCCAAGCCACCTGTTGCTGTAAAGCCTCCCTTGCCTAAGCGGCCTGTAAACCTTCTCTTTAAGTCACCTTCTCCCTCCTCCACCTCGCCCCAAACCCTTGACTCACCCCCTGCCTCACCTGTGGAACGGCCGGTGCCTCTAGGTAACATTTACAAAGTCATGAAAAAGCCCAAACCCAAAAAACCTCCACTTCACACTGCAGCAAGTTCGGGTGTTCTCCCAGATTCAAATTCTTCCACTATGCCACAGACAACCTATGATCACTCATTCCTCCCACACTCCCAGTCTCTCTTCGACCTCCCTCCTCTCCCAGATCCCCAGCCTCTCTTGGAAGACCCACTTCTCGAGCCTGTATTTGATATCGATCCTGACCTTCATCTGGGGCCTGACGATGGAGGGTCACTACCCTTTCCCTGTAGTAGCCAGGAGACCCCAGAGCTCCAGGACAAGAGTAAGACTCTCCCCTCACGGATCACAATCTCCTGCCTGGCAGAGTTGTCTGACAAAAAGAAACTGAAGGTGACGAGGATATCACTTGAATAAAGCCTGACTTTGTGACAAGATATTAAATACTATTGATGCCTCAAACTTCAGTGACTCTACTCATATCTCAGTAACAGTTTCTAATTTCTTTCCAGGTTCCTCCTCCAGTCCCCAAGAAGCCAAATGTCTTGCTTCTTCCCACATCCCTCCATTCCTCCATTAATGGCAGTGCAGACCGTCAGATACCACAGACCGACAGCCCAGTGGGCCTGAGGTCTCCAGTTAGAGGATTCCCACCAGATGATATTCCTGCTTCTCCAAGTGTTCCAGACCTGCCAGAGCAAAATGACAATCACCTAGGAACAGATGAGGAGAGTTCAAAAGAGTCATCGTTGCAATCCTCACTCCAGGATTCCTCGCTCACTGAGCTGGGAGGAAAGATGGCCAACACTGGTATTGGATCAGGTATGTTTAGACTGGGATCCTATGACATTTAGCAGTTAAGGATAGGTTGTCAGAATAAAAAAGAATTCATTATGTCAGACACTTTCATTAGCATTTACGATGCACCTCTTAGCTTGAAAGGGCATTTGGAAAGTGTGATCTAGATTTTAGCAGTCCATCTGTGCACACAGTGTGTCTTTTTCTATAACAGAATTTGGTCTAGCAAACCTATTAAAAACGGACAGGCAGCTGTGTGCATATTTTTGACTATTACTGACACTTTTCTGTGTTTCAGATATAAAAATCACATCAACCTTTGAATACTGCATTATGTGGTTGAGGCATGTAGGTTTCCATGCCTTTATCAATAAAAAAATTAATAAAAGAAGACAGATAGAGAATTCCAAACTACAAAGTACTCTGTTATTAAGAAATGATGGAAGCTCAACTAAAATTAATAATTCCATACAGTACACATTCATCAGCTACTTTATTTAGTAAACCTTGCTGGTAACGGGTTTGACCCACTGTGGCAAGCCCAGTTTATGGCACATTTCATTTACAAGACAATTCAAATGTTTTACATAAAAAATTAAAACCATTACAGTGCGGTGTAGGAAGCATTAGCAAGTGCATTAAATTAAAAATTGGCCTTAATAATTGCCTTAATCCTTCATGTCAGGTTCATCCCTCAGAGGTTTTGCTCCATATTGACATGATCCACAGTTGCTGCAGATTTGTCCGCTGCACATTCATGATTAGGGCCGCCACATCCCAAAGCTGCTCTATTTGATTGGGATCTGGTGGGTGTGGAGGCTGTTGGAGTACAGTGAACTCATTGTAATGTTCAAGAAAGCAGTTAGAAATGATCTGAGCTTTGTGACATGGTGTATTATCCTGCCGGAAATAGCCATCAGAAGATCCTATGCCATTTAATTGATGCAAAATGGTACATAGGAGCCCAAAGTGTGCCAAGAAAATATCTCCAATGTCTGTACACTACCACCACCAGCCTGAACTCTTGATAAATGGCTGGATGGATCCATGGTTTTATGTTGTTCTGATATGTTAAGATTCTGACCCCACCATATAAATGTGGCAGCTAAACTTAAGACTCAGACTAGGTCAGAGGGAAGCAATTGCGGTCCTACCCACAGGTAGGACACCTGCAGGTTTTCGTTGTTTCCCTGCTGTAACACATGTGATTAAAATTAAATGGATTGAAAAGCTTATCAAGTTCTACTCAGTGACTCATTCATTTGAATCAGGTGAGTTGAAACAGGGAAACATAAAAAACCTGTAGGGCCGTGGCTCTCCAGGACCAAACTTGCCTACCCCTAGGCACTGTTTTACTTTTTTTTTATTTGTTTTTGTGTCTTAAATTTTACAAAACTATGCAGAAAGTTTAAGAACATTTGTAGGACAATCTGAACATTCTGAACATTTGAACATTACATTGCCCCTCCAACCCCAACCCCAGTTTCAGCTAACTACAGCAGGTGAAACAACATAAAATGTTCAACAGGTGTTATTCTGGGCAATACACTGTAAGAGAAAGGATGAGCTGTAGGTAATATACATGAATAAACATACACATATAGAATTGCATATAGCCTTGGGCTGCATTTGATGTTACATTGTGGGCTATACATGTTAAACATTATCAACAGTTATGAGGATCTGCTGTTGTAATCCAGAAACGGTCTTCATATTTTGAGGAATTTGTAGGCAATGTAAGTCCAATCTTGGCACCCACATTGTTTTCTGCAGCCCATCTGTCCATACTTGCAGTTACTTGATTTATTGTTGTCTTTCCATCATTGCCAACCACTGACTTCTGTCATCAACAAGACATTTGGTCCAGACAAATGCTGCACACTGGATATCTTCTCTTTTTCAGACCATACTCTCTAAACCCTAGAGATGGTTATGGTGAACAAACCCCAGAAGATCAGCAGTTTCTGACATACTCAGGGGGAATGGTAGCCTACTGATTATGGAGTTGCTCTGGGGTTCTTGAGTCAAGTCTTGGGGCTGGCAAATGAGGTGCTGGAGTTTGGCCTGGCAGCCTACTGCTCCTAGCGCATCTATGATGGGTTAGATGCAAAGATTATTAAAATATAAAAAAGCCTGTCTGGCACCAACAACAGTTCAAGGTCGACAATTCTTGTTCAACTCAATGCATTTGTCTGCATGATGAAATGCATTGAGTTGCTGCCATCTGAATGTTTTATTAACTATTTGCGTAAACAGGTGTACCTAATAAAGTGGTTGTGGGTTTAGCTTAATAATTCTTAACTTATTGTTTCCAGATTTTCTGTGTATTGGAGACAGACATGTACACATGCATTCTGTATATTTGTTTCTTACAAACAAGAAAACCAGCAAAAGATATATTTACATGATGCACTTGGCAAAACACAAAAACAGCTTGTAAAAGTGTAAACATGTAATTTGTATGTTTTAATGATATTTCTCTGGCTTGTCCAGATGTCTCAACTGCAACTGAAAAGACAGTTCTCCACATTGCAGAGGAAATGGATGACGACCTGTTGGCCTGCACACCTACAACACACACCACAGAAGACCTCTTCACCATTATACACAGGTTTGAAAACACAGACACACACGTCCAACGCTTATTTTAAATATGATGACGTATATTGTACAAACTGTGAAATTACAACATTTAATCAAATTAAGGAAAAAAAAGAGTTATCTCTTGCTGTGCAAATCCTCTCAGCCTGGCAGCTTTTTATAACCCAGAGCATGTGATGAAACATCTATTGTCTTACTGAAAAGGTGTGAGGTGGACGGAGTATGAGGTCTCCTAGCAACAGCCACATGTACAGCAGGTTACACGACCACTGATTTCTATTTTGTCCTTGTTTCAGAAGTCTCAACCGCCCACCACACACACACACACATCCACACACATTTTCTAATGCAAGCACACACAAACACAAGGGAGCGAGTCTCTAAGCAACAAGTTTTCGTGATTTTACCTGTTGAGGTGCTAAAAAAAAGCTTTAAAAGCATAGAAAAAAGGAAGACCTGGAGTCAACGTTTTTATCTCATACAAGAAAAAACGGAGTTCCTTCTGTTCCTGGGAATGGATGATGACTTGTTGGCCTGCACAAGTCATGGTTGTTAGCCTGCACACCTACAACACACACCACTGAAGACCTCTTCACCATTATATACAGGTTTAAAAACATCTGTAGTTCCAAATATTATTCTTTATATCCCCTCAAAAGCAAATAAGCAAACCGGAGTATGACTCAGCTGGATGGAGGAACAAATATAAAATAATAATTAATTTGAAATACTTCTAATTTCTTAGTGAGGGAAACGGGGGGTAAGGGAAAATAATAGTTTGGTTACTGTTCATGCAAAAGAGGTCTATGGCAAAACTGCAGTGCTGTGTTGTGCTTAATAAAGTATTAATAAATAAATTAAAGCTAATAAATAAATTAAATGTTCTCAAACATCTTGTTATCAAGTCCTACACAAGCCTCTTAATGACTCATTGATTTGAGTCAGGTTTGTTGCAGCATGGAACATTTAAAACCTGCAGAACATTGGACCAAGAGGTCCGGAACTGGTGATCAGTGATCTATTCTATTTAGCCTTCACTGGGAGTGCAACCATCCAGTTAATAACATGACCAAGGATAGTTGTTTGAGATATTGTCCTGCAACAGCATCATTAAAGCACCATCTACTTGCAGGCAAAGCCTGAGTGGAGAATGACATAGCCAGAAGGGAAAAGATAGGTCGTCTGTCCTTCACTTTTGTTGCGGTTTGCAACCAATACCATGTTGGTGTTGATAATTTTGTTCTCTTAATGATCCACTTTTCTGTTTCAGGTCCAAGCGAAAAGTTCTGGGACGTAAAGAACCATCTGACTCATTTGGAAGCCGCCAGAGTCTGGTGTCGCCAGTGAAGCACAGCGCTAGTGGGAGCGACCTCCGAAATTATACCTTGGGTAGCAGCCAAAGGTCGAGCTCCCGCAATGAGAACTTCATGGCCCTGCTTCAGAAGAAAGGCAGCAAATCTTCCAGTGGAGGAGCCAGGGTCTCTGCCATGGAGCTTTTGAAGAGCACAAATCCTCTGGCACGACGTGTCACAGAGTTTTCTACATCGCAGTCTACTACCGAGGGAGGGGAGGTGTCATCTGGTGACAAACCCAATGATCAGTGAACGGAAGTACCATTTACAGAGGTTAACCAGGTCTGTGTACTGTTGACAAAGCTATTAACCCATTCTACAATCAGCCACTCACTGAGGATGGGGCCATGTGACTAGATTCAACAACTTCAACAACTGACTGACCATTTGCACTGTCCAATCAAATTGGAGCACATTTCTTTGGACAAACTGGTCCTTCCCAATGTTGGAGCACTATGGTTCTCAGATAAACCAGTTCCTTGAGACATCAGTAAGGAGAGAAATTTCTTCTCACTATTTATTCAATAAACGGTGGAAGTTTTGAAGTAATCTTTTCCTCAATAGGTACAAATTTGATGTGGAGGTTGGGTGGGTAGATGGATTAGTGGAGATGATACTGGGAATGTAAAGATATACAGTGGATAGCTTCACTCCTGGCTTCTTCGGAATAAAGATACTTAAGTCTGATTAAAACAGGGGCAAAAAAATCTAAATATGTAACCATACCACAGAGGATTGGCAATCTATTAAGCCAAGCGCTTAGCTCAAGACTTTTACAGTCCATATATCATTCAGTAGCTCTACAGGTGTGACGCCTGCAGCCCTCTACGAACCGAAGAGTCCATCATTAGCGCCGCAATTAGGTAACAGAGAAAGGCAATATGCTCAACAGTTCGACATCCTGGTTGCTTCTTATCTATGGTTAATGCAAAACCATGGGAGTTGTGTCATTTTGAACAAGAAAGTGCAGGATTTACAAAGACAAATGGCATGAAGGCCTTTGGCCTTCAAGGACAAGGCATGAGCATGTCACACATCCTGTCGCTCGTGCTGGGAACAAAAACACAGACCTTCACAAAACATTCCACAGAGACAGCAGGCGAACGGACGACACTTAAGAACGCAAGCACTTTTTCTTTTTTTTGGCCTCGGAGGTCGTTTACATAGCACGATCACTTCGCCGCTGCATTTTAACTCATCATCAATCATTATCTTTGAAAAATTTTGTTAAAATGTTATTCTTTTTTACTCCTTTTTTATATATATGCTAGATGGCCATTTACTGTACACACATAATAGGATCATACTGTATTTATCATGTATAAAGATAAATGTAAAGCATCTATTGATAAATTTACAGACACAAAGACTAAAAATAGCATACAACACTTGGACAACAAACTGCCCACTTGATGAAGGGAAAACACTTCAACACGCAGACTGATGAATGCTATGGAAGGCTAACAGCCTGTTCAGACATCATGCCTGTTGAGTTTCTGTAAGGAGAGTATGAAGCAGGCCTGGTTATTAAACAGGGTTTTATTAATTTTTTTTTTTGGTCTGTAGGGACCAACGGATTGTTTAAAACTGCAAACAGACCACAGCGGACCTAACAGTTCGTCTATGTGTGTGAGCATATAGATAGGCGTGCCGGAGAGTAAGTGGGAGAACTGGAGTAAATACAGATAGAGTGCATAAATGTGTGCCTGATTTTTATGTTCGTTATTATTTCTTTTGTTCTTCCTCATTACCAATCATAAATATTTGTGTATAGCAACATATGTGTGTGTGTGCATTGCTATCTCTCATGTACCCTTTTTCTTGTGCATAGGATTAGGAAGACTTAAGCAAAGTCCCAATAGGGAGCCATCTTGGAAAAAGGCTCAAGTGGAGGAAGGGGCAGGACGTGTAACATCTTTGGTGTTAGAGTTTTACAGATTTCTGATTAATTTATTGGTCCTTTTCCTGATATATTTGCAATTGGTCACACTTTTAGTCTTACATTGCCTCCTATATCACTTGATGTGGTTGAGTTGGTAAAAGTTACTAGAGACCAACGCATCCATCTAAATTTTAATGGAATTTTGTCATGTCAATGTCCAGTCCATAATGGTGGCTGTTTATGATCTTGTCTAATTATTTGTGCTCTTGCAGTGCTCCCTGGACTGATTGTTTTACAGCTAGGAAGCTGCTGTTTTATGTCACAATTCCAAATGAAGTCATTAGAGTGAACAGATTCAAATGACTGGATCTAGCACTCCCCTTTTTACCCTCATATCTAAAAGATTCAGTGATCCTTGAAATTCCCAGGAGAATTCAGGAGCCAAAAAAATCCAAGGACCAAAGAGTCTCCAGAACCATAAGGATCACATAAACATTCAGGATTCTGGAGTCAGTACAATTCAGGAGTCAGTAGAGTTCATGGATAGAAGGGAATTAGAGAACCATGAGGACTCAGTAGGAGGATGCAATTTATGACAGCAGGAATTCTGTGAGGGTGCTGGTGACTGGTTGATTAAGTTCCGTCCATCTGTCCGTCCACACTCGCAGAGTGACGTGACGACCTAGAAGAGGTTCTGTTTGTTTTGCCCTCCTCTGCTTTCTCAACCTGCCCTTCTCATTGCAGTGAGGTGGCGACGGTCTGCGTCATCCAACTCCCATTCACCTCCTCTTTTCATCACTGCTGGAGCACATTCTCAATCTGTCTCTCTTTCCTGCAGTTATAAGCTGTTGTCTCACACACTCTCTTAACCCCCCTACTTCATCCTCTTTCTCCTCCTTGTAGTATCACCTCTCTTTTCCTTTCTGTTATTCTCTATCATCCCCTCCTTTTCCCTCCTTCCTTTGCCCTCCTCTTCATCTCTCTCTGCATTCAGTTAATGCATCTCAGCTCAGCAGAACATGCGACACTGGATGAATGTCAATGAAAGGACTGTTAAGAAAATAAATGCTCTTCTTTTTAGTTTAAGAGTGTAAAAAAACTAAACATTTTCTATCAGTGCTTATGTTGCGCTTTCCTTTCTTTTTTAAATATTTTTCTTTTGCATCCAAGTGACATGAAATGACCATGAATGAATATATAAATGAACAAATGGATAGGAGATGTTTTTTTGCTTAAAGGACCGTGACTTTTGGACTGTGACTGAAACACCCTGCAGTCTCGGACCTCAGATCATCCCTTCTGGATCACTGCATGGATAGCCTGATTAGCAGTGGTTTAGCTCTATCATCTGACTTATCCCCTGCATGGATGGACCATGTAAATTTAGGATGAAACCTCTCATCTCCCAACCCCTAATTGGTAACTATCTCTCGGTGCTACTAAGTCTGAGCTCCACCTTGTGGATGAAAATGGAGGAAAAAAATAGAGGAGTATTTAAAAAATGAAGAAAAAAACAAACAAGAAAAGAAAAACAAAACAACATTTCTACTCATTTTTCTTCTCAACAGCAGTAATTTGGGAGTTTCATAAACCTGAAAAGAGGATTTAAAAATTGCATAAATTGTCAGCATTTATGATGACTCGTCAAGTGACGCTTTGTTTTAAATATTTAGTGAATGAAAAGATAAACCTATAAAACTCTGTTTGCCTTGTATACTGAATTATGGGCGTGTTGCTGCAGCGCCTATTATGTTTTATGCTTTCTTTCTTTGTTTCTTTTTTACACACACGCACACACACACACACACACATTATAAATATATATATATGTATATGTATATATATATACATATATACATATATACTTTTTTTAGCTGCCTTGGTAGTGCACATACATTTATTGTGTCAAAACAACAATACAAACAGTTGCCCAAATCGGCATTCATACAAAGGTACAGCATGTAGGTAATTCCATCAGAGCAATAAAATTGCTCTAAATAAATTGTAGAAATCATAAAGTGGACCTACAGGAGAAGATAAGTGCTTGTTTATGGGTCCAATCCGGCGGAGAAGAGAGACACCAACATTATAAGCATAGTGTCAGGAATTAAAAGCATGTTTTGTCTATACTGTGGTTCCTAAACATTTTAAGCCACGACCCCCAAGATTATATATGATGGTGTTTGCCCTTATGACTGAATTGTGTGATATATCAAATAGCTTGAAAACTGTCAGAATCTTCATAAATAAGGAGGATCAAGTTATTTTGATGGATTATAATAATGGCTGTGACAACGCACCCATATGCCAAAAATCAGCTTCTCTTGCAGAGATAATCCAAATTTGAATTTTACATGAGTGATAACTTTGCTGTTTATACATTAATGCATTAAGAATGAATGGGTTAATTTCACAGATTACTCTCTTTGCATTAACACATTCATTTTGACAACCCTAATAAAAATCAGAAATTTATAAAGGTTCCCCCTTTATGGAACCTCCACGGGGACAGCAATCTCTGGTCTATCTGGGTGGATATTAATAATATTTATATGAAAAAAATATTTTAAAAAAGGGTGAGCTGTCACTTTCAGCTTGCGTTGCAGATCAACAATTCATGTGTTTTTACATTTTTTTCTGTAGCTAGATGGCAGATCTTGAAGCAGGAAGCCAAGGGAGGTAAAAACAAGCAGAAACATGTGGCTGCATGGGTTAAAAAGATAATTTATTTTATTTATGTTTTAATTTGATATTGAAAAGAAAATGTTTCAGTTTTCCAAGAATTTCTTAAAGAAATAGGCAATTCAGAGGCAGAGACGGCATCACAGATTGGGTTAATCAGTGTGTAGCTACAGAAACTTCAGAAACAATAATGCCAATTCAGCTAATTTTCTGCTTTGGAAAAAGCTTATAGCAACGCATTTATACATTTAGGAGCAACATTTTTCGAGCTACCAAAGAGTTAAGCTGTCTCTGCCTCCAAGAAGTCTTTAAAACCAAATTATCTGTGTCAAAAATTACACTTAACAGTGAATATTTAGTCTATTGTAACATCAATAGAAGGACTAATGCTGCAGGGAAAAGAGGAAAGAAATGGAGATTAGATTCTGCTGAATGTGGAGCTCACCATGCTGACATTCACACATATTCCATCAACTTTTCCATCACCTCCTCTCTCGCTGTATCTCAGTCAGAGAAATAATCAATCTGAAAGCTTTTTCCTGTCTTTCACTCTCATGTTTGCATTCCCCAAGAAATCTACACAAGGTGCAATGAAACTTAAAATGAGGTGCTGTAACAGCTCATGGTGGTAATTATTTTTGTCTCATCTAAACAGTTAGCTTCTTTGCAGGTAACATAAGAAGCTTTGGAGAAAAGGTAGAAATTGAGGTGAGAATAATTTCAGAAAGTAAAATAAACTTTTAAATATAAAATTATATATAATTTAGTCGATCGTAACAATGAGCCCAAATTCCGGACCAAAGTCAGTCAGTATCAATATGCTGAGAAGAATTAGCAACAAATTAGTTGTTTACAACTTTACTTTCATGTTTGATACTTAAAAATGCTAACTGCTTTTATACACCAGATGCTGTGCTAAGAATGGTTTTGCATAACATCCAGTACCTGCACTTTTGCTTCAACAAACCTATAAACGTACTGGCAAATTAAACCTTCAGCACAGAAAATTCAAATAAATAAATGTCTGCTACCTAACTCAAACGAACAGGTTCTCAACAAGTCAGGCTGTCAAGCACATAGTGTTCAGTAGGAAATGTTTATCTTGGAGTCAAAACTGGATGAAATGCATCTTTAAGTATTGCTCGTGTCAGATTGCTGACATGAAGCCGACTGGTTTTGTTGATTTCTTTATTTTGAATGAATACCTTTCAAACAAATAAAAATAGGAGAATAAAAGAAAATAAAAGACCTGTCAATGCAATTATAGATTTTTTTTTTTATAAACATATATTTTCCTTATAGAGCAATTCTTACAACCAGATAATAGTAGCTCCAGTTTTCTTCACATGATGAACCACATGCCAGCTGTCCAAACATCTTATAAAGAAAGAAAAGCAAGGTTAAGAATCATGGCTGCACATTTGGGCTCATAACTCTTGTTTTTGGGGGCACTACATGGGTGTGACTTACTTTGGACTGAACGTGCCGCCAATTACAAAAAAAAATGTTGCCTGTCAGAAGTGAACCCCACCCTCCCGTCAATTCAAGCAAAGTAAAACAAACATACCCAATATCCAGTTTTAACGTCAGCATTTTGCTGTGCAGGCAGCTAATAAAGACAGAGATGATGATTAGAGAGACATAGAGAAAGAGACAGTTATTGGAATTATTCTATTTTTGTTATTCTTCATTGAAAAAAAAGATATATTTAAAGTAATATTTCGTGTATGTATTAAATATCCTTTGTTTTCCTGCCATATCCAATGGTGTGATTTGTTGCTGCGAGGTGGTGTCACACACAAACACCTCTCTCTGCAGCTAAACAATGCCAATGTGATGAAATTATAATATCATTATAAATAAATTATTTTTCTTGCTTAAAAACTGGATGTTTGGTTTGTGTGCTTTCTTTCTTAATTTTACTAATGAAAATTGAGGGGGAAAACTCATTCACAGGCTGTTCCTTAAAAACTGCCAGATCAATTGAACTCCTGGTCTAAAAACTTTTTTTTTTTTACAATGTTATAACATTAAATTGTGTTTTTAGGTACATAGTACTGTATACAGTAGAAATCATGTCTTCTGCTTTGGTCTCTAAGCTCTGCCGCACCTCTACCCTTGCCTAGGTCAGCTGTCTGGTCACCACCTGGAAGCCGCCGTTCACAGACTTTTTACCCCTAACCCAGTACATCTCCCAGGGTGGGGCCAGTGGCACACTGGGGCTGTCTCCCCGCCACTCTTTGTTATACCCTCCTCCCGAGGGATGGTTAGCTTTATCAGTTGGACCCTCTTCTCCATCCCAGTGCACATGATGATGTCTGCCCAGAGAGCAGTTGTCATAATCTCTGGGTAAAACTAACTGTTTCCTGAGGTCTACCAACACGAGCCAGTCTTTCCCTGGTGTTAACATCCCGGTCCTCTTGCAAAAGAGTTCATTGGTATAGGAAAGTTTGTAAAATTTGACAGATAATCACATTTAAAAACATGATTACACTCTCACAACCGCTTTATTAGTTATTTCATTGTTCAGAGTTTATGTTCTTGTTTGTGTCCTGGGTTTTTGTCACATTCTTGTTTTGTTTTGGTTTTTTGGTTTTTAGGGTCATGTTCTGTGTTGCTTTTTGGTTCCTTCTCATTAGTTCACCTGGTCTGATTTTTTCATTCACCTCAGCTGTGCCTTGTTACTCCTTCAGTGTATTTAAGCCATTGGTTTCAGTTCCTCCTTGCCAGTCCATTCTTTGTTCCTGTTAGTGTTAGTTTTACTTTCATAAAACTTTTTACCTACAGTGGTCTGCCTCCCACCTTCTCAAGCCTGCATTTGGGTCCTCACATCCACAGCTCTGTGACAAGTTACTCCTTGCTAATAGCGGGTTGGACGCCCTTTTGCCTTCAGAACTGCTGACTAGTTGTTGGTGCCATAGAGTCAACAAGGTGTTGGAAACCTTGACCAGGGATTTTGGTCCATATTGATGCAATATCACTGCAGATTTATAGACCACTGCATCGGAAAGGCGCTATGTTGGATTGAGATCCAGTGACTGGAGTACAGTGAATTCATTGTCATGTTCAAGATACCAGTTGGAGATGATTGGAGATGGATACACTGTGGTCAATATCCCCCACACCATTACACCACCACCAATAGCCAAATCCATTGATACAAGGCAGGATGGATCCGTGCTTTCATGTGTTTTCACCAAATACTGACCCTAGTATCTAAATGACATAGCTGAAATGGAAACTCATCAGACCAGGCCTGTTCTTATAAGTGGCAACCGGTATAGTCTTCTACTACTGTAGCCCATCTGCTTCAAGGTTCAACATGTTGTATATTCAGTGAGGGTATTATGCATACATTTATTTTAATTAGTGCTTACTTGAGTTCCTGTTGCATTTCTATCATATCCAAACAGTCTGCCCATTCTACCTTGCCCTCTGACATCAACAAGACATTTTCTCTTTTTTTAGACCATTCTGTGTAAACCCTATAGATAGTTGTGTATGAAAATTCCAACAGATCAGCAGTTTTCTAAATACTCAGGCCAGCCCATCTGGTACTTACAACTATGCCATGTTCAAAATCTCTTAAAACCAATTTATTCCCCATCCTGATGCTCAGTTTGAACTTGCATTCAGTTGCTTCTATGTGATTGGCTGATTAGCTATTTGCGTCAGCAAGCATTAAATATGTGAACGTATATGCTGTCAGCCTGAAACAGTGAAGATTAGTTTTGTATTGATTATTTGAAGACTACGAAAAAGAGTTGCAGCAGGTTTATTGTCATTAATCATAAATTGATGACAAAAAAAAAAAAAAAAACTAAAAAAAAATGAGCTAGTCAAAGATTTGTAATCCATAAAATGAGTTGGTGGCTCTCTTTTTATGTGTAAATGCTGGAGGGTTCTAGCCTGGGGTGAATCTTAAACTAATGTCTGTGTTAACATTAAGATTCTTGAACCACTTGGAGCTGCAGGGAGAATGGTTGTTTTCATAATTAGTTCCACTTCCCTCCTTTCCTCCAAGACACACTGTTTTACCCCACCTAACACTGCTTTCTTAGTGCATTTGAAGAGAACATCATGTCTGTAATGAGGTCAATTCATGTTACAGCTAAAACAGCATTTAAGATCAGATAGAAAATATTTCACTTTGTCAGGAGAGCTACGCACCATAATCCGCAAGTGGCTGATGATCCTGAGGAGGGCTGAGTGGCACAGGAGGAGAGATCCAGGAAGCAGGCTGCCTTCCTAGCAAACCCATTTGGGTTCACAAAACAGCTGCTAGGGCAAAAGCGCAGTGGTCAACTTGCCTGCTCCAAAGCTGTGGTCAATAAGCAACTCAAAGAGACCTACAGCGATGAATGTAGAGAGCAAGAACTGGGCCCCTGCAGGTCCCTGATTGCTCCCTCTGCACCAACGCTGGATTTTGACGGGAGAGAAATCCAGGAGATGGTCAAAAGGGCAAGGGCAAGGGCAAGCTCTGCTCCTGGGCCTAGTGGAGTACCTTAAAAGGTATATATGAATTTCCCCAGGCTACTCCATAGGCTCTGGAAGATCCTGAAGGTGATCTGGCGGAGGGGCAAGGTAGCAGACCAGTGGAGACAGGCAGAGGGTGTGTGGATCCCAAAGGAGGAAAGACCTCAAAACATCAGTCAGTTCCGAACCATCTCGCTGCTGAGTGTTGAAGGGAAGATCTTCTTTAGCATTGTTACCAGGTGACTGACAGACTACCTCCTGAAAAACTCCTACATCGACACCTTGGTCCAGAAAGGAGGGATTTCGAAGGTCTCTGGCTGTTTGGAGCACACAGGCATGGTCACTCAGCTTATCAGGGAAGCCAGGGAGAATAAAGGTGACCTGGCTTTGCTGTGGTTGGACCTTACCCTATGGATCCATGCCCCTGGTTAAAGAGGCACTGAACCGGCATCACATCCCAAAAAGAAGTTCAGAGACCTTATCCTGGACTACTATTCCAACTTCAGCCTGAGAGTCTCTTCTGGATCAACGACTTCTGACTGGCACAAACTTATAAAAGGGATTATCACCGGATATACAATCTCAGTGATACTCTTTGTACTCACCATGAATATGCTGGTGAAGTCTGCGGAAGTCCAATGCAGGGGGCCCCTCACCAAGTCTGGAGTCCGACAGCCACCCATTCGAGCCTTCATGGACGACCTGACAGTGACAACCACATCTGTTCCGGGCTGTAGGTGGATTCTAAGTGGACTCGAAGAGGTGATCTCTTGGGCTCCTATGAGGTTCAAACCAGGTAAATCGAGGTCTCTTGTGCTGAAGAAAGGAAGGTGACAGGTAAGTTCTGCTTCTCACTCGGCACAACCAAGATACCATCACTCACAGAGAAACCAGTGAAGAGCCTGGGAAAGGTGTTCAACTGCAGCCTGAGAGATGCAGCCTCCACACAAGCAACCAACAAAGAGCTGGAGACCTGGCTAGCAGTGGTGGACAAGTCTGGCCTCCCTGGCAATTTCGAAGCCTGGATTTACCAGCATGGTATCCTTCTTCGGATCCTCTGGCCTCTCTTGTTCTACAAAGTCCCCATTTCAACGGTGGAGGGCTTCGAGATGAGGGTCAGCAGGTTTCTCCGCAGGTGGCTGGGGTTGCCACGAAGCCTGAGCAGTATTGCCCTTTACGGGCAGACCAAAAAACTGAAGCTCCCTATCAGCAGCCTGAGCAAGGAGTTCATGGTCACTCGGTCGAGGGAGCTGCTTCAATATCAGGAGTCCAGTGACCCAAAGGTCACCCAGGCGGGGATCAGGTTAGGATGGGGTGTAAATGGAGAGCTTCAGAGGCTGTGGGTGTTGCAGAGTCGAGGCTACGGCAGAGGGTGCTGGTAAGCACAGTAGCACAGGGAAGAGCTGGTTTGGGTAGCGGTAGAACACCTTGTTATGGTAGGGCACAGGGGGAAGAGAGGAGACCACTAATCCTTGAGGAGGTGCGAGCTGGAGTAGAGGAGAAGCGGGTCAGCCAGATGGTGGGAATGAGGTAGCATGGAGCCTGGACGAGATGGGAGATAGCGGTGGAGTGCAAGGTCACATGGACCGAGCTGTGGAAAGCTGAACCCAATCGCATAAAATTCTTGATCCAGGCAGTCTACAAAGTGCTGCCTAGTCCATCTAACCTCTTTACCTGGGGGAGGGTGGAGACACTAGCTTGCCCCCTCTGCCAGAAAATAGGAACCCTAGAGCACATCCTCAGCTGCTGTCCGAGAGCCCTGGATGAAGGGTGCTACTGCTGGAGACATGAACAAGTCCTGAAGGCCGTAGCGGATGCTCTCTTCAGGGGAATCACCAACAGCAAGAGCCTTCGCTCAGTTAGGAACACCATCACTTTCGTCAGAGCTGGGGAGAAGCCTGCAGCGGCTCCAGAAATACCTCCCCGGGCCTGCTGGCAACGGTTCATGATTGGGAGCTTAAAGTTGACCTAGGAAAGCAGTTGAAGTTCCCAGAAGTGGTCGCCTAGACCAAGATGGCGGCGCGTGAACAACGCGAGGCTCAGCGTCTCTCCAAATTTTGCGGATTAGCGGTGTTTTACCTG
>JBAMHW010000005.1:23087472-23109676 GCA_037177495.1 Rhadinocentrus ornatus | reverse complement strand
AAAAATCAAACCAGGTGAACTAACTAGCCAGGGACAGAAAACAGTGAAAACTGAACTACACATGCAAAAACCCAACCTATGAACCAAACAGAAACTAAACATGACAAAAACCCTGAAATAACCCGTGAGATCATGACACCCCTACACATTTACAGTATGCAAGTACACGTACCCATACATATACAATATAAACACAGCACATACACATATCTACATACACATATATACATACATAGATATACACAATCATTAAAGAACCCTAGAAATGGTAGTGCATGACCTGAGTGCTTACCTCCAAATCTGTCTGCTTTACAAAGTTCACTGACAATGACTCTGATTCAAATTTCATCTCATATCAGGTGACACCAGACTGTCATGATCATGGCTTAATTCATTCCTCGTCTGTTTGCTTTAGTGTGATTCTCATTGCTTTTGTTTTAGTCGTTACTCCATGTATTACTGTTCTGTATACTCAGAGTTGTGTTTCTTTGTAGCACCTCCCTTCCGCAGCATCTTTGACATCATAATGTCTTGTCTTCCAGTCTATCCTCAGTGGATAGTTGGGGTCATTAAATCTGAACTCTGTCAGTGTTGACCTGAGAGGTCATTAGGTCAAAGTTTCTTTCATTTTAGATACTGGTGTTATGTGCTGCAAAGTTGAAGTGTTGACTGACATGTTCCAGGCGTGTACACAAACCTGCAAATGTATACACACAGCTAACCTCAGGCACACTGCATGGCTGTTGGTAAAGTCTGGATACCAGGCTGGAATTTCCTTGCAAGATTTTTTCAGTTTTCTATTATCAAAGCAGCAAACAAACATGCATAGCTTAATGTGGCGAGGGTAAGGCAGTTAAGGTTTGTTTAAACTCAAAGAAAAATGACAATGCCAACTGGAAAAAAAACTCCAGTAAAATACACAAAAAAATAAAAGATTCAAGATTAAGAATATTAATCACATGGACAGACGGATTCACAAAACAAGACCATATTTTATTTACACACAAGCATAAAATACATTATAAAATTATCACCCAACCAGTCAGCGCCCGACTACCATATACACAGGATGAAGGTAGGGGATCCCATGGTTTCTGTTTCTGTTTTGATTTCATGCGTTTAGTTTAATCATGTTTCTTGTTTTTGTTCTTGGTTTTTGGTGTTCACAGTTTAGTTTTGCATTCTTGGGTTTCTGTTCATTAGCACACCTTGTCAGATTGCTCATGCAATGTGTTTAATTTGTCTGTCCGTGTATTTAAGTCTCGGGTTTTTCAGTTGCTTTGTCAGATCCTTGTGTTTGGTTCATCCTGGTTTGTGTGGTTCCCTGTTCCTGCATTTCTGACAAAAAAATACTTTTACCTGCACCGACCTGCCACCTGCCTGAGCTGCCTGCATTTGGGTCCTCACCACATCCACAGTTTCCGTGACACCCACTGGAAGCTGCAACCTTAAATACAATGCAGAGAGTTATACATGCAAAAGAAACACAAATTACGACACAACAAAATAAACCCTCAAAAAGAAGAAGAAGAAAAAAAAAAGAAAACCACAGGCTGCAACTCTAAATGATAAGCTAACTTGACTCCTCCACCACCCCAGGATATGATTGGGATTGGCAGTTGGTAAACAAGTGGACCAGGTACACTCGACTTGAGTGGAGAATATTCGAGTGTGTGTTAGGACAGCAACCACCACTCTTCCCCTGGAATGGGGAAAGTTCTGACATGCTAGCGGTGGATGAGTGGTTTTGACATAGCGAATGGGTGTGGGCCCAGGCTCATCGACATCTCCAGCGGCCCGTAAGACGTTATACCATACAAGCAGATCAGTGGCAGTCCCAGGAACGAACATTTGCCCTTGAAGACCTGGTGTGGTTGTCCACTCGGGATATCCATTCCCGCAACACCTGTCAAAAGTTAAGTCCACGTTTCATTGGTCCTTTTAAAATCAGTGCTCGACTAAACCCTGTTACCTATCGTCTGGATTTTGGTGCCTCTTACAAGATCCATCCTGTATTCAATGTTTTTCTGCTTAAACCTTACCATCCTCCTGCTGGTGTTCCTCCCTCAGGGTCTGGTGTGGCAGTAGCGCCCCTTCTCCTCTGGACACGGTGGATGGATCAGTGTATACCGCCCGTGCTATCCTGGACTCTAGACGACGCCAGGGACGTCTGGAGTATCTAATAGACTGGGAAGGCTACGGACCTGAAGAACGGTCTTTAGCCCGTAAGGTCAACCCTGTTATTGTTTCATCTCGCTCCACAGTCTGAGGACCACACAATTCTTCCTCGAAAAAAAAGACCGGTTCGCCTTTAGCTTAACTCCAAAAGTTCGGAGCTCATTATCCCTCAAGTCCCGTGATCACCCCCGTAAATCGCCACTAGCTTTTGTTCAGCGTAACAACATTTTACTTAGAAAATGGTGGTACGGCCGTCACGTGATCGCTCTACACCAATCAGAGGCAAGCTTTGGGTAAACAGAAAAGAAAAATGGCTGTCTCCTTGGATTCAATGAGCAGCACCGATAGAGAAGAAAATGTCCCAAAAATTATCGAAATTGGACAGACAGGAGCTGAAACCGGATTATATACATAGACATGTTCATGAAGAACAAATAGGCAAATAGATGGTATAGCGAATGTGTCTTAAACTACATTTGATTACATCCTGTACTTGGTAAATCCCTGTGTTTTTCTTTAGAGAACAGAACCTCTGATTTGCTTTTGTTAAATGGCTGATTTCCTTTAGTAGTCTGGAAAAGGGTTGTAATGAATATGTCAATATTAAAAAACCGTAAGCTGATGTAATTGTTTTGAAGTTTGTTAACACAAAAAATTTAATTCAAGTCAATTTAACAGTTTGCCAAGCCAACTTTGTTTATAAAGCACCTTACTGAACAAAAGTGCTCAACATAGAGAAGCTAAGGAAAATAGTAAAAAGAAAAAACATTAAAAGCTAAACAATACAAAAAACAATGAGAGTAAAAAATAAAAAGGCAACTCATACTGGTTGAAACATACTGGTACTGGTTTGGTTTTTTTTAAGGGATTTGGTCACTTTGATTTGATATAATAATCAGCTAAGTAAGATTATTAGTTTGGCTGAATGCATTTAATCATAAATGTTTCTTTAGTTTCTGTTGCCTATTTTCATGAAAATACCAAATAATATTCTCTTATTGCTCTGTTTTCCAGCAAGAAACAAAGTAACTCTTAACATTTTTAAATGATCAACTTTAAACTTTGGTCCAGCTAGATGTTTCACATTAATGTTTTGTTACTTTTTTTTAAAAAAATTCACCTCTCATTCTGCTGCGTTTTGTTCAGGTAGTCATCCAATGGATTTATAATATGTTATGAAGTAGTGTTTACAGGAAATATAGTGATATCACTGCCAGTATAAATACTAGAAATGATTCATTCATCACCTGCTAAACTGGCCTATAAGTTTTCATTACCCTTCAAAATGAATTTTAACCCACATTTGGTCTGCGTTAATCTAGAACCCTGATCACCCGGCGCAACTTTACATTCCTGGTTCAGTTTCACCACTGACTTAAACCCAGAGTTAAAAGAAAGCTGAATTTTGTTTTATTTTATTTTTTTTTTGCATCCAAAGTAGCTCTAATCGGTGAGTGAATTTCAAACCTCGCCAACACTATCTGCCAGTCTCCTTACAGAAGTTACTTCCCCCCTAATTATACAAGCTGTTAATGTGTTATATAGAGCAGAAAACACAGAAAGTAAAATGCACCTTTTAATTTTAAATTCCCATTTAACATGTACTTATTTACTATGAATCTAGAAGTTTTGTTTTTTTATTAAATGACACAAATTATGCATCTTTTCTCCTGTTTTGTTAAATTTCTTAGGAACATATAAATCATGATCACCGGATCTAAGGTCACAGAAATGCCAGACCGTAGATATCCGGGTCAGATCGGAACTTTAAAGGTAAACTTAAACATCCTGATAGCAGATTAACAGTAGTTTGAGTAGATTTACTACTGTCATGCTCTCTAATGAAACATCTTGTTTCCTTGTGTTTTTTTCCACTCAGCTTCACACTCTGTCCTTTTTATAGAGCTTTTATCCTGTTGTTTTAATCCTCCTCCCACTCACTCCCTCCCTCCCGACTTTACTACTTCGTTTTATTCCTCTCTTCCTTCCGTGTTTCCCTCTTAACCTTTCCTCATATTGCCTCACCCACTTACTCCATCAATTTTACCTCACTTCCATCTTCATTCTCTTGCCTCTTACCTCTTACTCTTCCTTCATTGTCTACTTTTCAACCTCCATTTCTCTCTTCCCTCTACCCTGCCATCTCCCTATTATTTGTCTCAATCCAGTTTTCCCTTCCTCCTGCTCATTCTCTCTTTCTTGTGTTTATGTTGTCAGCTCCTGGAAATCAAGTCAGCTGCGCTCCTCCTCCTCCTCCTCTCTTAATCCAACATACTTCTCAGCCCTCCCCAGTCCTCCCTTTTTCTCTCAGCTCGTTCTAATTCAGCCCAGAGTTGAGATGTGTTTGTTTGTCTGACCACATTTTGAAAAGGGGAGGTTCAGAAAGCAGCAGGACCAATTTATTTGGGGATTTTATTTGAGGACAAAGTGAAGCCCTGATAAAGGTACAGACTGTGTGAGTGTGTGAGCCTGAGTGTGCGTCATGTGCACTTTGGCATCTCAGATCTTATCTCTATGTTGTGACTTCTAATGCAGAAAACCTGTGTTAAAAACATTATTGACGACAGATTCATCTTTTTCTGTGTTGAACTTTTGATGCTAAATCTTTCATTTAAAGGGAATTTTGTGACTGAAAACGTGTCACTCAGATTGTAACCAACTCTTCACAACAGTTGGCTCCAAACTGCTTTGTTTCTCTTGTAATTTGGACAACAGCAGATCTCATTTCAGAAATCCCTCTGGGGGGCGAAGTGTGCTATGAAATGAGGTACCTCACCTTGTAAACAACATTAATGCTTTCTATTTTAGACTGGCAAACAAGGATTCTTAAGTCATTTCCCCAAAACAAGACAAAAGAAGTATTTATAAATAATCTTACACTCTTCATAAGCTTGTGCACATGAAAAAGAGGAGGTAAAAGTAGAGGATGAAGATAGATTATTAGATTTATAAATATATTCTGTTGTAGTACAACTTCAAGGCTTGAATGAATCTTTAAATGTAATTGCATTTCTTGTACTCCTTTTTAAAATGTCATTATTTGCTTTAAAAATGCCAAATGCATGTACTTTTAATTTCTTCCTAAATAGTCTGCTTAATTGAATTCATGGTAGCAGAGTCTGTGTGAACACATGAAACCCCATGTAAGACCACCTAAATGTCAAATAATTAAAAATGTTACCACTTTCTAGTAATTGTATTGTTTTTAACTGAGTAAATCTTACGAAAATCTAAAATAGGGATCAAACTCCAGTCCTTCAGGGCCACTGTCTTGTTGGTTTCAGGTGTTTCCCTCCTGTTGGATCCAACAGCTTCTTGTCAAGTTCTACACAATGACCCATTAATCATTTGTGTAAAAACATGGCAACATCTAAAACCTGCAAAACCCAAACTGGTGCCCTTGATGAGGAATAAGTCTGCACTAAAAACATGCCAAAAAAAAGCAAAAATCTACACTATGCATATGTATGAGTGCCTACTTAGCAACTCTAAGATATTAGGTTATACTTTTACATAAGTACTAAGACCTTGCTGAGAAATATGGGTAAGGTGATACATTAATGAATTATTCAAAGTTTAAATAAAATTACACTTGAATGCTCTCACTGTAATTGTAAATGTAGAAACATAAACCTCTTAACAGGCGCATTGAGCAGAAGAAATTTCTTTTTGGTTACAAAACAGTTTTTCACAATTAAAATGACAACTTTAGTTAAGACTGTGTTTATGTAACAGCATAAATGTCCATAAAATGACAGAACTGTGTGTGTATGTGTGTGTGTTTGTTTGTGTGTGTGTGTTTGTGTGTGTGTGCGTGCAGTGATGTGCAGTGAGTTAGTCAAGACTGACAATAGAGACCTGCTGTGTTGAATTAGAAGTGTTTTTTGTGGCTCAGCCAAAGGTCTATTAGTGTTGCCTGGCTGTTTACGTTGTGTGTGTGTGTGTGTGAATGACAGAGTACCTTTGCATACTGATGTGTGTGAGGCTCAGTTGCTTTGTGTTTTTGAGGACATCTTAATGAGACCAGCCGCTGTTTCTTATTAATTCTAAGAAACATAACACGGAGCTGAATAATGTGAATGTAATGTTCCTTCATCAGGATCAATGCAACACATTTACATGCTCATTACAGGAACTGATTGAATAGAGGAAGACAAATAAAAGGTGTTGTATTGAAGAGAAGAAAAAAAGCACTTGTTGGAAAAGTTGAAATCTTCTTGACGTCACTGCCACTTTGTTTCTCATTGTTCGGTGTTTGTGGTTGAAATCACGGACGGCTTTGAAACAAAGGACCCCTGAGCACTGGCATGAACAGTATAATCTCCCTAATGGAGGATAAAGAGACACAAACCAGTTTTTCAAAATTCTACCTCCCTTTGAAGTAATGTTAGACCTTTTCATGATTTTATGTCCATCTATTTTGTGGTCAATGTTGCATTAATGATTGTTGTTCTGTCATGAAACTTTTGTCTCTTTTTGATCATTTGTGTTTTACACAGGTCATTTTTCATTGGTCATTTTGTGGTTTATATTTTAGTATGTCATTCTACAACATTCTGTCGCAACTATCCTTCTTTCCAAGTAAAATTCCATGCCTAGTTGAGGTCGCTTTGTTCCTTTCATGGCTGTTTTTGTCTCATATGGGTCATTTTAGGATCTTTATGTGGGAATTTGTGCTTAGCCTTCACCATTTTGTCAGATTTTGAGGTTTGTTGCCTCCCTATCCAGACATATGTAGTCCTTTGTTTTGTTTTTTGTTTTTTACCAACAACACAACTGAAGTAATAGGTGCACATATGAAGTATATTGCTGCAGGTACAGACATAATGACAGGAAAGTCATCATGGACAACTTAAAAAGGTGAAGGGCTGCGTTTTATTAGTAAATCCAGTAAGCGTAGACTTCCCATAAAGTTTAGATTTTGGATGTTTTAAATTTCATGTCTACAGTAAGAGAGGAAGGAATCATTATATAGGATGAATTAAACTGATGTGTTTTGACAAAGAAAATGAAAGAATAAATTTTTCCTCCATAGAAATGTTGTGGCTGCCATTTTAATCAATATGCATTCAAACGTAGTAGTTTTGCTTAGGGTCCATCAAATCAAGCGCGGAAAATTCAGTGAACAAATCTGTGAATTTATTTGCTTCAAACTAACTGCAACATAATGAAACTGGTATTATTACTTTCCACTTCAACTTTTCAAATGTTCAGGCTACATGTCCATGTCAATAAAACAGAATAAATTCGGCAGTCCAGAAGTAATAAAGAGCCTCATCGCTTCATGCTAATGAGTGAGAATAAAAAGCTGCATTCAGGCTTATTTGCACTGTGAGGCCAGGCAATGAGGTCAGGATGAAAGGCCGGGGTTAATGATGAGCAAGACTAAGGAACATGATAAGGAACATCCATGGGAGAGACAAATACTATTTACACAACCACATGACCAGGAGCCAGGCGGAGAGATCTGTTTGAGGGGAGAAACAACAGGGACTCTACTTAGTTAGATTGGTGAAGGTAGAAAAAAATGAGAAACATATGTTAGCTATCAGAGTGTGTTTTACTTTATCACCTCATTGTGCAGCAGGTACAACCTGATCTTATCAGATAATTTTTTTCTCCATAATTGGTTCTTTTTCCTTGCAAACACAAAAACGCTGCATTCCAGGCATGCAGGTGTTTCTCTGCATGGTGATTTTCTTTCTTCAAAAGCTTCTATTTGATGTGCAGATTTAAACTGCTTCATTAAACATGCTATTTACCAAACTATTAACCCCCATTAGTCTCCAGGATTGAACATCTCTCTTCGATGTCTTCAGTTTGCATCTTATCTTGTTTTTCTTAGTATATGAGACAAATTCTTCAGTGAACAACTGGAAAAACATGAAGAATCAAGAAGTCTTATACATTCACATATAACACAATACATTTTTTTCTGTAACTCTTGTCTTACTTATATAAACAACATAAAATTAAATTAAATTTAAAACACACAACACACCAAAATGCTAAAAAACAAACAAAAAAAACACAATGTTAAAGACACTAAAAATACATTAAATTATACAATAAATAAATTAATTTATAAGGGGGTGTGCACATATTCAGTTGACTAGCTGCAGAAATGTCCCTGAGACAATGTGCAATAAAGCAAATGGTGCAAGTTGCTTCTCAGACAATCAGAGAATATTCAGGGGGAGGACGGTGAGTCTGTATTTGTGTATGTGTGTTGAAGGGACAGTGGTGAGACTGATTTCACAGCTCTGGGAAAAAAACTCTGTCTGTATGTTTCTGCATCTCTTCCTTGAAGGAAGAGGCACAAACAGACCATGGCCTGGGTGGGTGGGATCAGCAGCAATACAGCTGGCCTTCTTCTGGACTCAGTTAACATGAATTGAATCCAGATCTCAAAGATGGTTTCTTACACTCTTCTGTGCTGTTTTCAACTCCTGTCCCTCAGCTGTGCAGTTCCCATACCACAGTCATTCCCAGACAGAGGATGCTCTCTGTTGTGGCACTATATCTACTTGCAATGCTTGAAAGTTGTTGTTTAAAATAGTTTTGGGCCATTGTGTTCAGGTTTGCTCTGACTTCCCATGTGGTTTATCTGTCATGGGGCTTGAATTGTTACATTTCCTACTTCCTGATTTGACAGCAGGTCACAATTGGACACATAATAACAAAAAGGTAGGAGGGAAAGTCTGTTCTGTAATGACTGAGTTTGTGATTGACCGTTATTCCAAGTTTAGCTTTTTAAAATGAGCTGGATACAGATGTAGAGTTATAGTACAAATGTTTTTAGTGTTTCAATGTTTTGATAGGATGGTGAAATATTTTCACATATCACATATCATGTGATCACAACAGCTTAGTAACACACTACACAATGTTTTTTTGAACTGAGGATCTGTAAATCTAGACGAATGTGACTGGCAGCCTCTTTTCCTCATGGTTATTAGTTAGGCTGATGGGTTACCGAGGTGAACAGGAGTAATACTGTTAGATTATGTTACATTGCACAGTTCACACTGTGACAGGAAGAGGTGATAATGACCAAATGCTAGCATGTGGCCTCATAATGTCACAAAAAAGGTATAAGCTGGTATGAGACTGGCTGTATAACAACCTCAAACAAAAATGTCCTGCTTTTGCTGTTGCAATAAAATTTTTAAATGTGTGATAAAACATTGCATTTAATGTGTATTTACATACAAATACTCAACCACTTAAAGAGCTGCTTGATTTTAAGATGTAGTCCCCATTTTTTCTTTAATTTTTTTTTATTATTAATATATAAAATAAATATAGAAACCTGATCATAAGAACAGAATTAAGGGAAAAACCAGATCTACAACAAGTACAATAATAAGTAAAAGAAAAATGGATTAAAGTTTTATTTTAAAATATGCCTTGATGTAGAGATTTTAAGACTCCCAGAATTCAATGTTCGTTTCTACGCCACAAAACCTAAAGGATTTGTCTTTGACAAGTCATAAAAACAGCTCATACTGATGGAGGGATAATATGGAAAATTTCAGAAATTTTTAAACTGACTTCACGAAAATACGGTATTTTGCAAAACTGATATAGCCTGGTTTCAGTTAACCAAACCAAGATGGCTGAAGCTTTCTGTAGCAGGATAACTCTTTTCATACGAAGCAGGATTCGAACTGCCAGCCTTCCAGTTGTTGTACAACCTGCTCTGAACCACTGCTATCCCCAATGTACTGTATATTAAATGCCTCATTTGATGTGTTGTAGAGACTTCTGTACTTCTTCACCGTCTTCAACCTTGTTGAACCATTTGCTGGGATTAAAGCAAAAAAATATAAATCAATAAATATATAAATCTGACTGAAAATTTCTTGATTCAGGCCATGTACACTGCCTGGCCCTCAAAAAACATTGCCATCTGGATTTAACTACGACCCTTCTATTGGATAATTACTGCATGAGTAATTATCTTTCAGCTGGCAACAAGTTATTTAACCCCAGCTGATGCAATGATGAGCTTCTCATTTCTTAAACACCCATGTGGAAAAAACACGTCCTATGGGTGTGGAAAAGAATCTGTTTAAGAAGGGATCAGTCATTGGGATTAAGCAGAGAAAACATCTAAGGAAATGCAGAAACTATTAAAACTGGGTTAAGAACTGTCCAACGCTGAAAAAAATGAAAGTAAGAACATTTCCACATGAGCAATGTGAAGGAAATAAGCTAGAGCTAGCGCGTTACTCTACTTCTGTTTTAAACAAAAATAGGAGATCCATGCTTGGTCGCACACGTATTTGAACTGTTACTGAGGAAATTAACACAGATGACGACAGGAGGTGTTTGAGTAACACAGTTACCAGTAAACCCCTCATTATGTTTACGATAAGAGTAAAAAACAGCGAAAAGCCACACTTACCGCAGGAGCTGTTCTCAGATGTTCTCAATCTGCTCTCCATTGTAAGTTAGTTACATATATCCATGGCTAACTTTTGGCCATCATTACTTCCATTCATGTCATCAGTGAGCAGTTTGTGATGTTTTTTATAAAGTTAAAACAAAAGTTCAAGTAAACCTCAGGCTGACAGGTGTCTGCGATGCAAAGACCTGCCCTGCTCTCTTTCTGATTGGCTAATATAATGGTTCTGCTCAACGTTATTGGTTGAGAGCAGCCTGTGTAATTCCTCAGAGGAAACTGGAATAAGCATTCTAAATGGAACCACAACAACAAACACGTGCATCTGTTCTTTTTCTCTTTCTCTCTCTTTCATTTTTCTAATTGACGGAAATTCGTTGTGATGACGTTAAAACTTTAATCCTGCTTTTGTGTCAGCGGAAATAAGATGATTTGTCAACAACAAACTGCAAGAACGGCCACAAAAATAAATAAATAAATAAATAAATAAAATCTGTAAATCTTTTTCTGGGAGAGAGAATTTCTCTGTTCCTGTGAAGTATGTACATTCTCAGAAAATGAATAACCTAATTGTACCTTTATGGGTACAAAGGTTTGTCACTGGGTTAGTACCCTCTAAGGAACTGCTGTTGTATCCTCTACAGCGCAGTATATAATCTTATAAAGATCAGTTTTGTACCAATGGAGGCTGCCTTGTCTTTTTAAATTTAAAAATTTTTTTTGCCAATGATCGTGGGCATTATTGTTCAGTTAGAAGCTCTAATGGTAAAATTATCCCTTTTTCCTATAGTAAAGAATCATTTAAAAAATTGAGCCAGATCACCCCCAAAATCTAGTCACTTGTTCCTTATTCGATTTAGAAGATCTTTTGCAAATTTAATCAAAATCCATCCAAAACTTTATGTTGCTCACAGACAGAGAACACCTCTGAATAACTGACCTCCACCTTTCTTCTTCTGAACTAGTAGGCATTGCACATAAAAAGCGTAATGATCGTAATAAATCCATCATGTAAATACAGTTGATCAAATCTCTTTATCCAGCATCCATGTAACATGTCAGCTGGAATCGCTGATTAGACTGATTTTAATCTGATAGATAAATAGTCCATGCTAATGCATAAGAAATATGTTGCCAGAGTTTTATCATCTTGTTCCTACATATTAATACGTGTCCATGCATTAAAATTTATTTTCTGCCGACGTCACCCTGCTGCATTTAAAAGAAACAAAATATGTGATTTTTAATTTGAATTTTTAGTTAAATTCTGCTTTATTCTAGGGAGAGGGCCAAGGTTCAAATTACAGAGAAGCTAAGTTGAGCTTGGCTCCCCTGAAGGCAAAAGAGCTCCACTTAAGACATTCAGTTGATACAAAATTGTCCACTTACATTTAATTTTTCAAAAAGGTTCCTGATGTTTCTTGAAAAGAATAACAATTTGTCAGGGTTGTGTGTTTTCCATTTGTTTAATTTAATTAATTAAATCTTCTAAATGACGCAGGTGATCCGTTCTGTTGCCCTCAGCACCTTGGACAGCAGCAGCATTGTTTGTTGTGTACTGTGAGCATCCAAACACAAACACTCGATATGCTTCTTTTTGTGTTTCTTAAAGGAACTTTCCATCCCTGTTTCTGATTAAACATCAGTAGTGCCAGAGCGTTTTTTTTGTTTTTTTTGTTTTTTGCGTAGTAAACACATTTTTGACTGCACTTTGTGCACTAATATACTGTATGTGCGCATGCATGTGACGTGAAAATAAGGCTCCCTTGAAAGCTCTGGTGTAATTCGAGCCCTGGAGAAGGCCTACATATCCACTCAACTGTGAACCGCACAATTTAAGTCATTCACACAATTTATACCACCACTAATCCTTCTACAAATGTGAACTCTTATTCATCTTTGCTTTTGCTTAAATGAATGCGTAATTCCCTGCATTTACCCAGACAAAGTTATAATTTGTTTCAAAGCTGGGTGTTTGTCACCAGCAGTTATACCACACATTGCATACCAGTATCATGTGAAACAGTGCTCAAAAGATTGTGCTTCTTTATTGTATTTCTGTGAGATCAGGTTGCTTGCAGTGGAAGAGTAACTGCATGTAGGTACAATTTAAGTTGTGCTGAATAAAAAACAAAACAATGCGTAGGTTTACAGACTAACCTAAATGTCAGTTGTTACCCTGTCTTTCCATAGCATTGTTCTCCACTAGGCCATGTTGCCTTGGGGTAATGCACTTTACTCATTTTAGAAAACATGGATGGGGTCTCAGCAGCTATTGTGGACAATGTTATTTTAACTTCACCACAGTATACGTGTCTGGTTGCATTTAACATTAAGGTCAAAGTAATTTTATTTCACTTCAGTGTACAAGTGGGTTGAGGCCAGCTGGACCACCCAGTTTTAGACAAGCAGCAGTCACACGCTATTCATTTCAACGTGAACATACACGCTATAACAGCATACAATACACACAGCCAGACGGTCAGAGAAATAACTATGAAAGGTTACTGAAACTCAGCCAGGACCCTGTTCAAAGCTTGAGGCTGACTTTCTACAAAAGAGTGATTATATGGAGGCAAGTACACACCAAGATTAGTCATCTAATGGAAATAAGAATGTTTTATTAAAGTTCATTCAGTTCTTTCAAAGATAGACTTACCTTAGAAAAACAGACCAGTTCTGTATAATTCTGAATAGACAGAATAAGAAATTCCTGGATTCATATCTGGATTACCATTAAAATTTGAACATGTGGGATCATTTTATTTCAAACCCATTTATAACCCTTCAATAATCTTCAAACATAACACCAACAATATATTAACTTCTGGGAGGAAAAAACACAGTAATTTTCAAAGAAATGAAAAATGCTGCTCTACATAATTCTGAAATCCGCTGCTCTTCAAATTCATCTTTTACTTTTAATGAAATACTTACATTGTCATGCCTGTTCCTCCTCCACTTATCCGCTCCTCTTCCCCTGCATACTGATCACCGGTTTGGACACTACACTTCCCAGGATTCCTCTGCTTCGGCGATCTTGGACTCCACCTGTAATTTATTATCATCAGCCTTATGAGCAACACCTGTCAACCCTTCCATAAAAGCCTTCAGGTCACACTAGTCATTGTGTTTCCATATTGCTTCCCTCCAAGTCTGTACTGGTTACCTCTACCTAAGCTGCATTAAAACCTCGTATCAACTACCTGCGTTTGTGTCCACCTTTCCGCCGGTCCAGCGTTACAGATGGAAGCACCAAACATGAACACAGCAGATAGCCTTTTATCTGGAGAAGGATCCTCCACTGTTTCAGCCCTGGGGCCATCTTCTGTCATTGCCCAACTCACTACAGTAGCCATTACTTTGGAGCAACGAGTGGGAAGACAGGAGTCAATGATGTCTGATTTATTAAGACGTCTGCAGATTCAACATCACCCGCCATTGGCAGCTGGAATTAATCCTGCTCCAGCCCCGAGGGCTGTTCCTGCCGCAACTTATCGTCCCACCACCTCTCCGGTAAGGCTTCCTGAAGTTTAACATGAAGATTCATGTGTTTGTGCTGACTTTCTTCTGCAGTGTTTTTCACCTACCATCTGGAGCTACAGGAGGGTGAGCGGATAGCAACTATGATCTCACTCCTGGGAGGACGAGCACATGAATGGGCTACGGCAGTCTGGAACCAAGGTGGCGACATTCTCTCTTCCTATGCACTGTTTGTGACGCTCTTTCGCTCTGTTTTCGATCACCCCCCAGAGGGCAGAGAAGGGGGAGAACGACTCCTCCGTTCACACCAAGGCTCTCATTCTGTGGCGGACTACACGTTGGACTTCCGGACGGTGGCTGCTGCGAGCGGGTGGAATGAGCTGGCGCTGATCATCACCTTTCGCTAGGGTCTGCAATCCAAATTCGAGCTTGAGTTAGCATGTCGAGATGACACTCTTTCCCTTGATGCTCTCATCTCCCTGGCTATCCGATTTGAAAACCTTCACCGCGAGAGACACCTTGCTGTGAGTCAACCGTCTATGAAGGACGAACGGGAGGAGGAGCCAATGCAACTGGAACATGCAAAACTTTTGACGGCGGAGCGGCGGTGCCGAAAGGAGAAGGGTTTGTGTATGTACTGTGGGGAAGGAACCCATCTTCTGCCTGAGTGCCCTCAGGCTAAAAGTGGGCAGCGGTGAAATATCGTTACCCTCTTCCCTTGGTACCGAGTGCTTTTGGACCAACTTCATGGAGCTGCCTTCTTCACTAAGTTGTACTTCCGTACTGCCTTCAATCTGGTGCACATCAGGGAGGGGGACGAGTGGAAGACTGCTTTCAGCACCCATTCAGGCCATTTTGAATATTGCATCATGCCATATGGGCTGGCTAATGCTCCTTCTGCGATCCAGAGCTTCATCAATGACGTATTGCAAGACGTTCTGGGTAAATATGTCATTGCCAATATTGATGATATCCACATCTATTCACAGACTAAGTTCCAGCATATCCAGCATGTTCAGCAGGTCCTGGAGCGGCTGTTGGCCCATCAACTCTATGTTAAAGCTAAGAATTGTGAGTTCCAAAGGTCTACCATCTCCTTTCTGGGATACGTCAGTAGCCCGGCAGGAGTGAGAATGGACCAACGGAAAGTCGAGGCTGTCACCTCATGGCCGACCCCCCGGACGGTCAAGGAGCTGAAGGAGCTGCAGAGGTTTCTGGGGTTTGCAAACTTCTACCGCCGTTTAATCCGTGACTTCAGCTCAGTGGCTTCAGTGACGTCAAGCCAGGTGGGCCCTGTTCTTTACTTTGACTTTGCCATCTCACAGTACCGGAACCAGCAACACCAAGGCTGATGCTCTGTCGTGTCGAGATGGGTCAGACACCGTGTCTATGAAGCCAGCGACCATTCTACCAGCGTCGGTCTTTATCAATCCTGTGGGACTTTGATGCGGACCTGGAACGGGAGTTAAGAGTGATGCCGGCACCTCCGGAATGTCCTGCTCACCGGAGGTTTGTCCCTCTGAACATCCGGGACAGGGTGATCAGGTGGGCACACACTTCCACATCCACAGGTCATCCCGGAACAAAGCGGGCGGCCCACCTGCTTGTCCAAAAGTACTGGTGGCCCCAACTGGCCTCTAATGTACTCCAGTATGTTCGCTCATGTTCTCTTTGTGCTACCACAAAATCTCCATGCCATCCGCCTGCAGGGAGGTTTCAGTGTGTGCTGGGGAATCAACCTCCTTTGTGCCCTTGGCATTCTGATCCGGCCAGAGTCCAGGCTGTTGACGACTGGTTCCGTCCGGCGGAACGGGTCTCAACCTAAGCTGCATTAAAACCTTGTATCAGCCACCTGCATTTGTTTCCACCTTTCCGCCGGTCCAGCGTTACATCCATCAGTTCAAAATCCCTTAAAATGCTTTGGACCAGTTATCTACAAAGCTAGTTCAGTCCTATTAGCCATCCATCTAGTTTCTATATTGTTTACAAGGTTGTATGAGGCTGGAGCCTACCCCAGCTGCTATCAGGTGTAAGTCAGGGTACACACCAGACTGACACCAGTGGTTGAACCTAGTTTGATACTTGATCAGCACCCCCTTTGTATCAGTTGTTAATGTATACATTTCCCTACTGTCACTTTGGGATACTGAATACTACACTAAAGACTTGTTTTTTAATCTGGGCTTCATTGTGTTGTTTTTCATTCCATTTTTTCCTCTGTATTTTGACTTCTAGCCTTTTATATAGACCTTTTTTTTTTCATCGATCTACTTCTGTACTACTTTGTTATAACTTGAAAGTTTGTGGTTAACATAAGGAACACAATTCCTTTGGTATGACAAAACATTACAAATACATTTTATTAACAATGGTTTTGCTAACATTTTCCACATTGGTATACTGCATCACCACTGCTATATCACTAGTTTGGGAAACCCTGTACATTCCAAAGTGATGCTTTCAGGTACCCTCTGCCTTCAAATGGGACACATCAAGCTCCTGAAGTTCCAGCATGAGTTGGGGATGAGAAGATCAGTTTAGTGGTACTACACTACATGTCCACTCTTGGCTTTCTCTTTCTTTCATAGCAGCCATTTTAGTATAACCTATATTTCAGTTTAATGACTTTTGATACTAATTGTACTATTAAAAGTCAGTAGTATTGAATAATAAACATTAGTAGACAAATATGTTTTCTTATTAAGTAGCAGAGGCTCTGCTTCTAGTTGGTCTTTAGGTTCCCTAATCAATCCTGACATGGTAAATGTTTAAAAAAAAAAAAAAAAACAGTAAGTACAAATATAAGGAACTTAAAAAATCACTGCTGTTTCTTATTCCTGTTTTACTGTGTTTGTACTTCACATGTTGACAACAGTGCCTGCTGTTACTTCATCCAGAATACTGGCTAAAATTGTAAACTACAATGTGTTTTTAAAGATCAAAATAGTGGCCATGAGCCCTTCTGGTTTATGACCCTTTTATAAAAGCAGATAGAAAATTGTCCTGTCTGTTATCTGTCAAAAAAGAGACTGTGCTCTTTTAAACATCCCATGTGGTTTCATTTAACTACAAACCACAACCACTGAGGCACAAAGATGTAAAATGATCCAGTATTTTGATTTTGTTTCAAATTTGTACTGGAATCTGAAAGACCTCACAGTCCTTCAACCAGCATGGTGAACCTGAAAAAGATGTAGTAAAAAGTGATGATTTAGTTTATAAACCAAAAGATCCTCCTGAGTTTAATTTTGCCCCAGATTTATAGAAGGGAATATTTAAGTTCTTAAAGCTGAATGCATTGCGTAGATTTAATGACTCAGAGCCTCCTATTACACGTAAGGCAGGACTTTGCATGTGCAATCACGTCACACACATACATTAAAGTTGCATTTTGTCTGGTGGGTTGAGCAGGTCATAAAGCAGGCATCTCTGATATGGATGAGGTGGTTAGTCTCTTGTTAACCCTTGTCTGTTGCATCCCTCCATCAAACAAACGTCCTTTACTCCCTCACATTTCATCATGATTTTATTTAGGTTTGTCTCTGCTTTGTTTGGCACTGTTCAAACCTCTTATCTATCATCTACCCTTCAGGTCTTTCTCAGGCCTTTGTTTGTTGATCACTGCTGTTGACTAAGTTAATTGTACTTTAAGGAATCTGTGTGACGAAATTTTGTGGCTCTACAATAGATAAGATGTATTATTGTCTGTTGAAATAGGATCCCTGCAGAAGTACATAGAGATTGGGTTGGGTTGGCAACTTGCACCACTTGCTTATTCGGTAGTTTCCCAGGTAATGCAAGCAAAAGCAGATTACAACCTTTACAGATGTTTTCTATCGGGATAAATTTAACCATTCAGTTGTTTATTGTAGGTTTAATTTTAGGTTTTCTTTTTTTTTATTTTATTTTAGTGAACACTGTAAACAACTGTAATATTAGAGTTTTTCTGTACCACAGCTTTTTCCTGTACTTTAAAAAAAAGGAAAAATACCAACAAGAATATGGTAATATACTACAAATTTACATGTCTAATATAAAACGGAAACTGTAAAAATGCACACTTTCACAAAAAAAGGACGTATCATTTTATTTCATATAAAAACTGTTGTAATAAAGTTTCAAATGCATCATTATTGAGCTATGTCATTTAGAAAATATACTTGAAGAGCTAAATTCAAGTTTAATACTGTTAATACTCTTATGTGACTGTGGGTTTATATTTTTATGCAGTTAGCATACATTCTTATAGTGTTAGCTTAGAAGAAAAACAGGTAGACTTCAAGTTGGAGGACCCAGGTTTAAGTCTAGTAATGAACTGAATTAGTATTATATGTGGTTATGTTTTCATTGAACATGAAAGAGCTTAAATAAAACAAAAGATTACATCTTAACCTAAAGGTATAATCTGTGTTTTTATAATGGAATTTTACTGTAAATTGAGAATTTGTTTTTGTCTTTTTTTTTTCACTGTATTGTTCGGGCACCCTGGAACATCACTGTCTATTTTTGCTTTTGTATACTTACAGTGCACTATTTATGAATGTTTTAAAGGTTCACAGTATTCTAAGTGAGTGAGTAAGTGATCTTCTAGCTCTCCATTTGTATAATGTAAACACACGTGACAGTGTACAGATCGTCCACTGTGATATTATCACGATCTTTTAGTGTATTCCTTTTATAACTTTGCATAAGCAACTTTAAAGTTTAACTTTATTTAACTGCTCCACAGGAATCATAACACTTCATTTAACTCCAGTGCTGATGTACTTACAGAAGAGTGACAATAAAATAAAGTAGAAAAATAATTTTTTGCCACAAAGGTAGATATACTTGTATCCACTTAGATACAAGTTCTCCAAACCCCCAAACTCCTCACTCTCCATATAACACTTGAGATTGTGCAAAACCTGCTCTGGAAAGAATTGATGGTGGAGTCTCTTTGTTATCGTATAACTACTATATTAAATCTCCTTCATAATTTAAGGTTAAATTACACTTTTTGAATTCCCAAAACTCATAAAACTTGCTGTAGCCAACCAAAATGTGAAGTGCCCGTTTGCAGGTGTCCTGCTGGTTTTTCTGGGACTGGTTTTCATGTAGCCTTCCAAAGGAGGAAATTTGAAATAGGATTATACTTTATTTTCATTACGTAGGTTTAGCACAGCTGTGCTACCTGAAGCATTGTTCCAAAGTCTTACCCATGTAAAACAGGCTCTTTAGTCAGACTTCAGCCATTAACTGCTTTTTGAATTCTTACATCTACTTAAGCCATGAAAATGCAATGTTAGGAAACTTTTTATTGTTTATTAGGTAGCTTAATTAGGTAGTTATCAGCCCATTATATGGCTGTTACGAAAGTTATGATCACTACCTAAGTTAGGTTTTGGTTATTTATCAGCTAAACTACACCCAGTAGAAAGCAAGGGCTTGTAAAAATCTCCACATTGTTAGTATCCAAAATCTTTTCCTAAACTAAACCAAAAAAGTTTTCACCTATAGATGTGGTATTTTTCTATGTATTAAGAAGTGTTAACAACCCTCTGAGCCTACCAGGAGGAGAAAGGCATTCACTGCTCATATCTTTGGAAATATCAAACTTTTCATCTCTTAAAATTCAAAGCTAATGATGTCTCAATGATTGTGACATCTGGAATAAGCCTCAAGAGCAGGTAGATTAAGGGAAATATGGATTTGGAAATCTGAAAAACATTAAATATTTGATATGAAAAGGGCCTTATTAAAATTTTTTATGGAACTAGATGAAATGTCACTGATTCTCCATGCCTGCTAAATGCTGCATCTTTTAAACAAGAAAAAAAAGCTCAGAATCTGTAAGATAAGCTTTCTGTTATTAATTTATAGCCTCCAAACCAAACAGAAAAATGTTGATCTGTTAGGAGATTTTCTGAGCCTTGACAAAGCTTGAGGCATAGAAAACATTATTTAGCTATTCACATGCTGAGTTTGCTGCAGTTGTGAGTGCATTCTTCATGTGTTTAACTTAGACTGTGTCCAGAGACCTAAATGAAGTTTCGTTGTGCCCAGACCCCAAGGTTATTAGACAAAGATAAATCACAATAGGTATTTGTAAAAAAAAAAAAAAAAAAAGGGTAAGGAATATCAAACACGACACGAGTAGTAACATAATATCTCCCCATTTTTTTATTCTAACAATGAAAACTTGGAGCTTTGGACCTTTTTAAACATTGTGATCGTTGATAAAAGTAGAAATGGCTAAAAACTTTTTAGTTGCGTTTTTCATGGTTTTGCCTCTAAATTGGTTACTCTTACAATCAGAACTTGATGGTTGGTTGATTGTGTTCACTGATTGCTTCCGGAAGATTTGATTTCATCTTCTGATTAAATAATCAAAGGAACAAGAACTTTGCTGTTTTAGAAAAAAGAACAAATGATTGTATGTTTGATGACCTGTTCTGCCATGGGTCTGGTTTAGTCATCCTCAGCAGCTTTCCAACCTTTCTTCTTTCTGCAGGGGGACCACATGTGGGGGACCATGTTGGGCCAGAGTGTTCGGTTGCAGCCAGTTCCCATCCAGAGTCTGTCTGAGCTGGAGAGAGCCAGGTTACAGGAAGTTGCATTGTATCACCTGGAAGAGAGAGATTTGGACTTCAAGATCAGCATTCCTAGAGGTGGGATATAATGAAAATGGTTTTCAAAAGGATGATTTGTGTATTTTGATGATGAGATATCAAAGATTTAAATAACGTGACGGTCAATTTCGTTCTCATATCTGTAGCCTACAGAAAATGTGAAAACATAAAGGACCAGATCGGAATTGGGAAGCTGGGTTAGTTAGTTAATTAGTAATTGGTTAGGAAATTTATTACAATGTTACATAGGGGGAAGGTAAAGCAGGAAATCGTGTCATACCTGACTTAGCTGTACTCCACGTGCACGTCCATCGACGGGACGTGTAGTGAGGGATGCAATCGTTAGACGTGACAGGTTCTTCTCTGATTATGCAGCGATGACTGACAGGAAAATTGTTTATTTTATGAGTTTGTTATTGAATTTGTTTAGGGGTGTATTTCGTGGGGACAAGATGACGTTATGTTTTATTGTTGATTTACTATGCTGAAAGGTTAAACAGATAGGCTATGCCTATTTTAACCACGTTATCTCTATAACTGTTAAACAAGTCAGGTGCAACACATAATATTAGCATATAGACTGACTAAAAAAGATACACTAAAAAGATAGTATTTGTTAAAATCTGAGGTTTTACCACAGTTTTTACCTGAAATCTGCCATGTAATCCTTGGATTCAGGATTGGATCCAAGCCAATTTCGGAAACCGGATTTCCCTTTTGAACAACTCATTTTCAAGATTTAACCCTATCCAATAACCAAAATCCGATCGGATTCCATTTGAACAACCAGCACTTTGAGATCAGTTTCTCCAGCTTTCTGAAGTGCAAAACTTGGAAAAACTAGGAAAAGTATAAACTTCAATTTGAAATTTCCACTAAGATTTTTTAATCTTTAATCAAAAGTGTGGTTTTTTTCCCCCTTTTTTGTTCTTGTTTTTACACTCAAATGTCTACTACTCTCTCTCCCTAAATTTAGTATCGAGTGTGTAAATCACCTTAGGTGTTTGCTCTAAAAACTTTAGCTCTTTATTTATTTATTTTATTTATTTATTTTTTGCATGCCCTTGGATTGTTGTATGAAAAGCCTGTCAAACTTTCTCTTGCCGATAGATAGCCAGATCCCAGTAAAAATCCCAACTGCACCTGATTCAGCTGTCTCTAGAACAACTGTGAAAACCAGTGAGGTTGGTTACTAGCCTGTATTAAGCGGCTGTTAGCAATACCAGCTAACAGCAACACATTACACTCTAGTGGTGTAGCATCATTAGCAATGTTTTTCAGTGTTTGAATGTCATTTTATGAGACTCAAATAGATCAAAGTGCTGGTAAACAGTATATTAATACACAGTTTAGCCGTGATGGTGAATAAAGCACCCATCATGGACTTTGATATCAAAGTTGGTGAAGTTTCTCCAATTTTCTGAATCACAAAACTTTCCATTCTGGGAGCCTTCAAGTTGAGAATCACAATCAGAAGTTTAAAGGCTGTAAATTTAATATAATTAAATGGAACCTACTATATATA
>JBAMHW010000005.1:23050855-23074135 GCA_037177495.1 Rhadinocentrus ornatus | reverse complement strand
TCAGGACCGACTTTCGGATCTTCATAATTCAGCTCGTTGGCAATTGTTTGCCACACATTGTCTTTGTGATCATTGTCTCGCTTGTCGAACAAACACGAGTGTTGGGAGGAAGAACGCTCTGGTGTTTTTCTCTTTCGACTGCAGTTCTGATTTGAAACACTAGGTGTCATTGTTACTTATTTTGCCTTTAAAGAAAAAAAGTACACAGAAAAAAGCTTTAGAGTAAGTTTTTGTTTACTTTTTTAATTAAAAATAGCTTTGTATAAACCTAGTTTATCCTCAAAGGCTGGTTGCTTTTTGTTAAAAGAATATCACTTGCATTTCCTTAATAATAAATCTGATGGGCAGCATATAATAAAGAGGTGATAGTGGACATGTGGAGAAATACAATTCACCAAACTGTGTAAAGTAAAACAATTCAGCTCTTCTAACTGTCTTACCGTTTCAAACGTTGTAATACATTGCCATCCTCATACTTGAATGCGTGTTTTGAGTGCCATGGTTGTAAAGTCACTTCCTCCACTAGCAGGACGTGCTAAGTTCAGAGTTCACTCCCACGAGGCTACATCAGTTTTAGACACCGTTTAGCAGCGGTAATGCTTCGCTGTAGTTATTTCCAACCGCACAATACTTCTACAGTTATTTAGTGCGTCCCAATTCAGGGTCTGCACACTTCGAAGGGCGGATTTGTCAGCCACATACGTCATTACGGTGCGCGAAGTAGTCCCAATTCACAGAATTTGAAGGACCCTCCGAATCCACCATTCAAATCCGCACTTTGTTTGGCCCCAAACAAAGGCTGCTGGAGATGCATCCTTCGCGGCCTCTTTTCTCCCAGAATTCATTGCATACAAGACGGTGGCGAATCAACAACCGAGCTCAGAAAAGTACGTTTTAGATTTCAATAAAGTTTTGTAAAAAAAAACTTTATTTACAAAATGTTTTACTTCACTACACTTTAGTAAAAACGTTACAAACCAAGTACATTAAAAGCATGTTTGTTAAATGGTGACATTAAAAATCTGTAATATATGATATTAGTGGATTTTTAAGGGGTTAATGAAGTGTGTACCGGCTGAAAAACAATAGAGCTGCCGGTGTTGCCGGTTGGAGTTCAGCGTCCACTGAAGTGTCCTATCAGTAATTCCAGAGGTTTAACTGATTCAATGTCCTGTGTTGTTGTTATGAGAAACTCTTGTTTATCTGGCTGTCCCATTTCACAAACATTAAGCGGACTTCAAAGTGCATAGACTGCGGAGCACACTCAGTAGCCTACGTAGTCTGCTACACTTCAAAGTTTGCAGACCCTGAATTGGGACACAATTGTTGTCGTCTTTCTTCCCCTTTTACTTTTTTTGTTTCCTTCATGTTCCTCTTCTTCTCTGGTTTGTTTCTTTCCTTGGTCGCACGCCAGCTACCTTTAACTAAAATTAAAGTCTTTAACATAACTTTTTTTCGTAAACTACATGTCATACCTTACCATATGCACGTTTAGAATGATTTCCAAAAGGCAAAAAGTGCTTTTGTAACTGTTTGATATTGTTTGTTCAATGCATTAAACATTTCTGCAGTATTTATTTACGTTTTTCTTTGTATTCACACACACATACGCCAGCCTTTGTCTCTTACATAAAGCTATTAAGAAAAGTACGCTGCTCAAACAAACAATGAGGACTATTGAATCAGTTCGCTCTATTGTTAGAGTCAAGGAAGAGGCACGAGCACTCAGGAGGAAAAGTTAACTGGTTTAGGGGAGAAGAAAGAGAAAAAAGGTCATATTGAGGGCAGTTTGAATGCGACAGGAAGAAGACATGACGTAGCTTATTTAATTCATTTAGAGCCTTTGGAAGGACAGTCACAAGAAGTGTATTTTGTCTTGTTTGTAGATGAACTTTGTTTGGTCTCATTAATACTCATAACCAATAAATGGAATACAGATATCAGATGAAAAAGTCTAAAGCTCAAAGTTTTATTCATTGTGACTTTTTTCTCCACAGAAATACGCAAACGAAGAAAATCTCTGCGCAGGAAGTTTGATTCCTTTTCAAAGGAAAAGAAAGAGCGCGGTGAGTTCATACATACTAACATTAAAGTGGTTAAACATAACACCATTTGCATGTGCTTCTTCACAGCCTCCATCTTTACCACAGTAAATACCATTATCAAGCACAATATCCCCCTCTGTCCATTGAAACAATTTCACCACCACTGGCGTCCAGTGAATTTACCAGCACTGACCACTAATGGTCTCACATATGTGGCTCAAGGCTACAGACTGAATTATGCAGGGTTCACTGAGCCAAGCCTGTGAGCTTTTGTTTCTGCTACGTTGTTCTAGCACAAACTGAATACTGAGTGAACACAAACGCCTGCTGGGCACTTTACAGTCACGCTGTGTCACATTACAAACGCATCTGAAGTTTTTTCACAGACAAAGCCAGATTATTTGTGGTAACCAGCTTAAACATTGTAGTTTGTAGTTTGATTACTGCAAATTTTACTGAAAAAATGTAATCAAAATCCCAACTTAACTAAATGATTTAAAATAAGTTGATCAGTGTTAAGGCCAAATTAGTGCTGCTAATGAACTTTAACTCGTGAGCCAAATGAAGTGGTGAACTGGCTTGTTGCCTCAGAGCCAGGATTCAGCTTAAGGTCACTACTGAAGCACTCACAGTATCTGAGGTCCATGTCTTTTCTGGTTAGTGGGACCGTTTTTCTCTATATTTGTTTTTTGTTTTTTTGTTTGTTTGTTTGTTTTTTTGGGTGATGAGTTTGAGTTTGTATGTTCTCCCAGTGTGTCTGTGGGTTTTCTCTGGGTACTCTGGCTTCCTCCCACAGCTCAAATACATGTATGTTAGGTTAACTGGCCAGGATTGAGTGGATGGTGCCAACTTTAATTATTTGTGGCTGTTCAATCAAGAAATCCTTAATCTAGGTACAGTAGGTGCCTGAATCTGTTCAGGGCTTTAAATGAACACCTGACAAGTATAGGTAAAGTTAATTTTCATCACCTGACCAGTTTTGAATTTGATGATTGAATCAAATCATTTCAGTTATTTGTCCTGGCATAAGACTTAGCCTTATTTACATTGAATACTGTTCCATGTCGTATCATACATCTATGGGCTGTATGCTTACTTTAGCTTGTGTGTTGTTGCTTATGTGTTGCTGTCTGGATGTGCTGCTGAATGAAGAGCAAAGTCTAACCAAAGACATGTAGACGGAAGAACAAAAATGTGGCAGTGTTTGGGCAATATAAAGAATGAGGCTGGTTACAAGAAAAGAAGGCAGGAAGGGGGAATGTTGACAAGAAAAGAAGTAATGAAAAAAAAAGATTACTTTTAATACAAAAATGGCTTTTAAAATATAATTAAAAAGCATCCATATGTGATGTTCAATAAAATACTGGTGGCACTTTTTTTTGGTATAATTTTAGATGTGGTTATGACTTCTTTTTTATAGGTTTATACTGCTTTGTGAAGAAACATCTTTGTAGAGGAGATAGTTGAGATATGTCAATTGCAGAAAATTTTAAAGCACATTAAAAAGTAAACAGTAATCCTGAAAAGCCAAGCCAAGCCAATCCCACCACCCCCAAATAAATGCCACCGCCCCCCTATCAAAATTAATGCTCCTAGTGCCCCCTGATGTTATTACAATGCCCCCTGGGGGGGCGGTATCTCCGCCGTTGATTGGGTCATCCAATCTAATCCATCAAGGCCTTGCAGAGACCCTTTATTTCTCTAAGGACGTTGCAAAATCTGAGACATATGCCTGAGAAATAAACAGGATGATGATGTTGTGGAACATTTGTTTGCCATTTTCCCATAGGTTTCCACATCCTTCTTAAGAAGTTGTACACTGGTTTTTCTTTTGGATTTTTTTATGGTTTCCAGCAAAACACAAGAAAAAAAGCAGAGATTCAATTTAATTTGAGTAGTTGTAGAAATTTGTACCAGTTTATTGTCTTGAGTCCAAATCCAGTGTGAAATCAGCCTCAGTGTAGTGTAACTATGAAAAAGCTTTTCTATTAATATGTCATTCTATTTTCATTTTCTCTGTTAGTTGTAGCAAGACTATTGTATTTGAACAGATACCGCAACTTGAATAGCCTTTGCTGCTAAAATTGCACAACAATACAAATGACTTGTTGACACTTACCTGTGAGTAAATTTTGCCTTCAGAACCACCTTAATTCTTGGTTTCAATAAAGTGTTGGTAACATTCCTCAGAGGTTTTGCTCTATATCAACATGATAGCATTACACAGTTGCTGCATATTTGTCATTTGCACATCCACTGATCTGACCCTACCACCTGAATGTTGCAGCTAAAATAGAGACTCGTCTGGCCAGGAAATGTTTCTTCATCTTCTATTGTCCAGTATGGTGAGCCTGTGTGAAATGCAACATTAATTTCTATGCTCTTAATCAAGCAGGTCAGCAGTTTCTGAAACACTCAGACCAGCTAGTCTGCTTTGTTTAAAATTCAGCAAGTTGTCTTGACCATGTCAACATGCCTAAATGCATTAGGCTGCTGCCATGTGATTGGCCGATGAGCAATTAAACAGGTGTACCTAATAAGTTGAAGGATCTCTACTTTTAAACAAAACAGTCTCATTTCCTGGTGCAGTGGTTGTTTCTTCTTTGCATTTATCAGTATTAATTTGTCTCCTTTTGTCTAGTTAAAATTCCCTCATCTTTCTTTTTTGTTGTTGTTTTTTCTAACCAAACTCTTCTTCCTTCTCATTGCTGCAAGCCATGTGGCAAAGCATCTGCCAGTGACCCCAGCCTCTCATAAATAGATGTTCTCTTTTCTCAGGTGATTATCACAGCAGGGCAATATACGAGCCAAATACACAACACACTTATACATTCCCAGGCTGTCTTCAGAGCTTTTTAAATCCTGCCTCCAGCCTCTTACACATAGGAACTTAGCTTCAGCTAGCCAAGCTAATCAATACACAGAACATCGGGACCTGGCAGCACTTACAGTATGTTGAGTCTACTTTTCTACTATAGCAGACATGACTGCTTGGCAGTTTGCTGATTACATGTTGCAAGATTACACTGTAGTAACTCTAACCTATTTTGCTGTGCCTAGTTGCTGTGAGGCAAATGGTGACACAGTGTGTGGATAGCCACCTAAGTATAGCTAATGTTTTCACAGTAGCTGTAATAGTGGTTTATGGGAAGGAGAGCCCGTATCAAATAAATAAATAGGGTAAAGTGTTAATACCCTGAAGGAGCAATATTGGGATCCAGCTGCTAGTGCAGTGATAAAAAGGAAGTTCAATGTTGTACAGCAATTTAATATGTCTCCTTCAATCTTCCGGTATCAGACTCTAACCTGAGGTAAATTCTCAAGAGGGAGGTTAGTTTGACTCCTGAAAAATGAAGTCTTAACACACACACACCATTGTCTTAGTGTTGGAGTTTCAGTGCTTGTTCTACAGTTAATCCATGATATTCCGTCAGACTCAAAAGGCCACAGTGCAACTAAGAATTTAAGGTGCTAATCATGCTAATAATGGCAATCAGCATCTATTTGTTCCTGTGGGAACCAATAATTCCCCATAATTATACAGTACTGTTGCCTTCCCTCCTTTTGTGAAGCTTATCATTGCTAGCTTAGCTACAACAGATCAATCACAGCTGTGCATGTCTTTTATTTAAAATCCTCAGCAACCTTTCCCTCAAATCCTTAACTTTAACATGTTTTTCCCAAATAAATCAATAAAATTTATTTGGAAAAAGAACAAATAAAAATAGAAATCTTTGTTCAACCATGTTGTTAACAGTTCCAGCTGTCATACAGACAAGTCTCTGTCTCATCATTAGCATAAAAATTTTTATATAACTTCTAGTGATTCGATCTGTTTTGGTCAATTGGTTTTTGAAGAGAAGTGACAGTTTATCCCTTTAGGATCTCACCGACAGTTTGCTTGAACACAGGTCGCCTGCCCACTCCTTGAAATACCAAACATGCTAGAAATCCAGATACTGTGAGGTCTCTGTTAGCCTCATGAATTACATCTTAGAGCTCTATATGCTCAATGTTAAGTATGTATATGCATCCAGACAGTGTCTTCTATCTATTTTGTACGCATTTTCATCCATTTTCAGATAACCTGCAGGTAGCAAATAGAGCAGTTCCACTGGAAGCCTGGGGGGCAGTGTTGCACAATAAAGCTTGTGTGCAAAAGAACAACGAAGAAGCAGTAATACAATTAATGGCCACACAGACCACCGTTGTCTACTGTGCTGCTTTTTTTTTTAAAAATTCTAAGAATGTACATTATCATAATCACCTCCACTGTTGACATCTTTGCTGTTGTCTCAAATTGAAGTCTGAACTCTGCACTTCCCTTTAGTGGATGTATTGCCAACAACTATGCCAATGTAAAGGACACGTGCGAGTATGTGAACAGGGACGTTTGACAATGTTTGAAATGTTTACATTTGTAAAGGGAGCATAAATGAGCAACTAATTATCCTCAAATCTGGTCTATTGGCTCCAACATCCAACATCTATCTAGGCTATGAAAATCTTGAAGTATAAACTAGACTTTCTGCACAATTGTCGATATTTTTCCAGTGCAGGGTCAGGATCACTTGTTTGATCAGAAATCAATCAAGCGTATCAGAAAGAAATAAAGCTTCACCATTATTCTTAATCAAATACAAGATGTGTCAAAATCAGCATGATGTTTTGATGCAAGTGGTGAATTTTTTTAACAACATGTACATTGTAATGACCAGCATCAGTGTACAAACTTTGTAACATGGATATGTACAGCTTATAGCATCTAATAGAATATTATGTTTCCTATTTTTCATACAACAGATGTCATCAGCCATATTCCATAAATCACAAAAAACTAAAAAAAAAGATTAAATTAACCAATGTTTTCATTTAATAAATCTTTATCAGAGAACACTGAAACCTCTTAGACATTTCTTCAGCTTGGCCACCCTCTTCTTCTCTGTGCTGCAACAGTTAGCTCTTAAATTGTCAACTGCTAAAACAAACACCTCCAGTACAAACAGAAAACACCACCAGTTGGATTTTAATGCCAGCAAATGTGACTTAATGTAAGGCGGCAGCAGCGTGGAGGAATCAGCCTGCCAACAGACGTCAAGAATGAAGAATAAGCCCAGGCTTAGTGATCAAACAGTCCATTACATACCATGCGTAAGACACTTTAACAAATGACATCCTTTTAATGGATAAAGCCTGTTCTTGTTGGCAAGGATCCCTTTCTTTCTTTAGATAATGAGTGTTTCAGGAGATCTGTTTCAAGACCCAGTGTCTATCCATGCTGCTGCTGCTTATTTAGCAGGAATTTTTCCTAAACTGGCAAGCAGAAGATATTATGTAAATAAATATATGCACTGAAAATTAGGTTGGAGAGGAAGGCAGACAGGGATGCTAAGAGGAAAATGTGATTTTGAGTCAGCGAGATGGGGGAATTCCTTAACAGTTACACAGAAGTGTTCATGTTACACTAATAAATAAAAAAAAAAACACAAGAAGATCTGGGTTTAGCCTTAATAAATCTTTGTGAATGTGTAGCTTATTATATGCCTTTTAACTTGACTGAAAAGGACAAAGTTTGTATGAAAAACGCCAAATAAAAACAGGAGAAAGAGGGCATCACAAAAATATCATAGGCAGGGATTCAAAGTTAGCCCTTTATTTCACCTGAATGAAACATTTTTTTCATAAAAGAGAAAGTCTAGACAATAGACTGTATATAAAAGATGGATGGAACCTCCATGACGTCACCCGTAGGTTTCTGAAAAGCTGAATTGAACCTCATTGGGCGGTTCCCACAGTTGCCATCTTGGCAGCATACCAGACTTTAAACATGTTTATTTCTGCTGTGAAGTTGGTATTTTTAACATGGGAGTCTATGGGGATTGACTGTTTTGGAGCCAGCCCCTAGTGCCCCTTAATAAAGTATCTAAAACCACAGGTTGTATGTGTCTGAAAAACACAAATTTCCAACTACATCCTTAAAATCTTTGTTTCTTTAGCTAGCAAACAAATGATTATCATTGATACATTGTTTATTAGCTACTAGCTCTAAATCTCTCCTTCATATCCAGCAGTCTAGTTGATATGTTAAGCTAATTTTTGCGTATAATTTGAAAATGAACCTTTAGTTTCCCAATCTGTTGAGCTTATTGGCTGTTAGCTACAGTAAAAACGTAGCTTGTCAACAAGTGAGTGTTTGCTGGAGGTTTGCCAACAAGACAAGGAGCTTATCTGTGAGGTTGGCACCTGATTGAGGCATGTGGAGGAGGGGAGGTTGTCAGTCAGATCAGTCTGGAGGTACACAGCACAGAAAAAAAAACAGGAAGGGTTGTAATGCTGAATCGCAGATAGCAAGATTTACATTTAGAATATTTGCTTTCTTTTAAATTAGCATTTTTGTTTAATGGAACAAAATTTAATCAGATTTTTTAATAGTGTCTGAAAAGTGCCAAACTGGAGAAAATATGTTTACTTTCTATTTTGCTACATCAAAATACAAATTATCCAGATGAATTTGGTCACAAGAATGGAAGAGGCCTCCATTCAAGTTGTTCTGAAAAAGAACAAATCTCAAGCTGATTCAATCCCATATCTTTAAAGCTTTACAGGGCATCCTGCCAGTGTTGGCTTTATGACCTCTTTCTCGCCCAGATATAAATCCACGTGTTTGTTTGCATTCAAATAGTCGTGTGCCTAGTCACAGTTCTCTAAATGTGAGCATGCTAAGTATAGATCTGATTAGTCTGACTTGCTTAAGAAACACTGAGCCTTACCAGTTTCATGGATGTGAATGACACATGCAGAGAGGTTTTTTTATATATGTGATTTTTTTTTCACAGATATAAAAAATAGCTCTACCAAGAGTACCACGAAGACCACAAACTTAAAAACCATAAAAAACATAAAAATGCCTTCTGATTAAGTGTCATTTGAAAAGATTTCTCTCAATTTATTTTCAGAGGTTGACCACTGACTTCTGTGAGGAATCAATCATCTCTGGGGAAGAATTTAACAAAATAATACAGTTTCCAAAATAATAAATTCTTTTTAAAACTAATCATCTCATTTTAAAAAGTTTGTATTAGAGTAATTATAATTGACAGTGCAAATATATGTCTTATTTGACCTTATTCAAAAATGCATATATTGGATTTTTTTTTCACTTTTTTTTTATTTATATTTATATTTTTATTTTTTGTTTTTAAATAAACAGTTCACATGAAAAAAAAGGTTAGCAGTTATATAAAACACAATTTGATATAATTTTAAAATATTTTTTTCTTTCAAAGAGAATATTAAAGAAAGAATTTTCTGTAAACCTGTAGGATGATTGTGAGTTTTCAGTAGCTATAGCAGTCCAGCTCATTTAGACCATTTCATTACTGATGTTTCCAAGAACCAATGAACATAATTTTCTTACTGCTGGTGAGTTTAGCTCATGTTCTTAAATCCACACACGGTAAGAGGCTTAGGGCGAGACTTGTAGGACAACAATTGGTTAACTTTTGAATCCTTGAGTCATCCAATCCATATGACCTTACATGTCATTTGTTCATACCCTTAAGTACAACCCACATGACCTACTCTTAATTAAATTTGCTATGCAGCAATAGGTATTGCACATCTCTAAACAACCATGTTTGTTTTTTCACTGGAATATGGTTAATATGAGTAGTAAAATTAAATGTAATAGTTGCTTTCTTTAACAATACACACAATCCTTTTAGAAAAGTAGGATGAGGGTAGATGTCACTATTATGTGTAGTGCCTGAGACTAAAATGAGACCAAAATAACAACTATTTGGTACTTTTGGGTTAAATCTAACATTCAAAGATTTAAGATTCAAAGTATTTTATTGTTATGTGCCCAGTAAGGAAACAATGTTCCCTGAACAATGAAATTCTTAATTTGCCGTCCACTCTGAATGCCATAAAAGATTATAAAATAGAAGAAACAACAACTTAAGAAAGCTGGATAGAAGATAAGACAAAAAAAAAAAAAAAAATAATAAAAGTAAATAATCTATGTACATAAATGCGCAGTGTGCTACATAAACTGCCACATTCAACAATGAATGATTAGTTTCTGAGTCTGGTTGCCCTGCATTTAAGACTCCTGTATCTCCTGCCTGAGGGGAGGAAAGTAACCAGTCCATGTTGGGGGTTAGTGGGGTCCTTTGATGATGGTGGCAGCTCTCCTGTGGACTCTTTGCTGGTAGATGTTCTGCGGAGAATGCAGTGTAGTCCTGGTCCCAGGCGTGACAGTAGAGCTGCCGTACCACACGGTGATGCAGCTGGTCAGGATAGACTCAAAGATGCAGCTGTAGACGTTTCTAAAGGCTCTTTGGTGACATGCCGAACTTTCTCAGCCTTCTCAGGAAGTATAGCCGCTGCTAAGCTCTCTTCACCAGCTGTGTGGTGTTGAGTGTCCAGGTGGAGTCCGCACTGATGTAGACCCCCAGATGTTTAAAGCTGCTCACCCTCTCCACTTCCAGCCCGCGGATAAGCCGTGGCTGATGAGGGTTCCTCTCCTCTCCAAGTCCAAATAAGTGCCTACATCCAGAAAAAAACAAGCCCAAAAACCCGCAACTGGCGATATTTGTAAGAGACTTAACAGAAAAACCAGCTCAAAGTCTTTGATATCAGGCAGATTTAGCAACACCGCTGCCTTTGTCTGGCGCTGTTGTCTTTTGTTTTGGTGCTTTGTTTGATTTAGTGGCAGTTTACCACCATGCTGGGAGCCTCATACACTGATTGGCTGAGTATACCACTTGGGGTGGCTTGTTTGCTACCGAAAAGACTCTAAAAGTTGCGTCAGTTAAAATTAAAGAACCTGGTCAGATTTTATGCTTTAACTCTGGGTCCATGTGGGACAGGTTCTGGGTCCGAATCCAGACCGCGGTCCACTTGTTAGTGACCTCTGGTGTAGAGGATGGGACTGAGGACACACCCCTGTGGTGTACCGGCTACGGCGTAGCTGACGCTGATGAGTTTGCTTTCGCACTCAAGCGTAGGGGGTGCAAGTCGTTTTGGTGTCATGTTGCAGCTTCTCCTCCTAATCTGAAGGTGGCAGCAGGGGTGGGATCTGCCGGTAAACTCACCAGGTCGGAGTTATTTTGATGATTAACTTCAGTTCGGTAGATATTTTCTGTTTTAAAACAACAATGGCGTCCAGTATGGTTCAGTGTCTTTATTAGTTTGTGGAAGAAAATGAATAAATAATTCGATCAGCCTCTCATCAACTTGATCCACCGGTTATTGTTTTTAGAAACAGTGGTTACCACACAAATTCAGCCACAAGATACAGATATCAAGCAACGCGTGATCCCAAACTGACCAATCACAAGGGACTGTGATTGGTTCTGGTTGGGAAACTTTCTGACTTGTATGGTGGGTACAATGTTATCCACACAAGTGCTGATGCAGGGTGCAGTTCTGTATGCACCCTTTATATTGGTGTACACATGATCCAAAGTATTCTTATGACGGGTGGGAATGTCAATGTGTTGATGGTATTTAGGAAGTACAGTCCGTATGTTATACTGATTGAAACGCTTGTAGCAATAAACACCGCGTCGGGATGAGCGGTCTCTAGCACACTGGTGACGTCATGGAGCTTGCCTAGCGCTGCTGCAGAGTTGGCTCGCGGAGAAACGTAAACCACGGCCAGAAACACAGATGTAATGGAGTGTGTCTGCAGTTGAATAGTATAGAGCTTGATTTGCTGTTTTTGCCCAGCTGGTGGCCATGCAGCTCCCGTGATGACAGTTAACACACTCATGTCTGCATTGCTGCATCTGCAATAAGCCAGTATCAGTCTGAGTGTGATGTCTGGCTCTTAACTGTGGCTGCTCTAACAGGATTATCACACTGTTAGCTGCTTTCTCTGTACATTCTGTCTATTCTTATACTACTCGTCAACTTGAACTTCTAATCTTTTGCAAGATCACCATGCTCACAGGTTCATTTCAATGTCACATAAAAGCAGACATGATTCTTTCTGATTTACAAACCTTATGATAATTATCTGCAGACTGTTAAGTTCCTGGAACCTGAGACATTACTGGTGGGCTGCCGATGTTGTCAATAACGACCTCACATTGGTTAAAAAAAAAAAAAAATAAATTTATCAGCCCCTGCAAGGGATTTGCTGTGTCTGACTGTGCTTGAGTATTGACTTCCTTGCATGTAGTGTCTCCTTTTCCTCACTTAACAATAGATGGGAAGCTAGCAGGTGAGCCCACAAATTTGCTGACTTTGTAGAGTAAGACTGGTGCTTTGCATGACAATAAAACCACTCATTAACCAAAACATTGGCTAGAGTGGAGGACCATTGGTCAGGAGTTGTGATGGCCAAGTTTTCTTGCTTTAAAGAACATTTGTCATTACCAGCACATCTTCCAATTCATTGTGATTTGGTTCTAATATGGTGAAGTCAATGGCCAAGATCTCATCTGCGCGTGAAGCCAACAGGTGGCCCATAAAACCACGGGTGGCTGTCTGAGTATCCTTGGAAAACTGACACTGCTCACAAGCCGGACACCACCGTGTCACATCAGAAGACATACCTGGCCAGTAACACCATGACTGCAAAAGGGACTCATTTCTCTCAGTACCCTGCTGTCCATGTTCCTGGTGAACCTGCTGGAGGACAGATATATTTGTTAGGGTGTGTTGAGGCATGACTGTGACAGCAGCTTGCATCTCATCAGTGTTCCCTGAATGCACAGCTTGCTGGAGCGATCTAGGCAGAGAGGAACCAAAGCTTCCAAGACATGTTGGTCAGGTGGGTGCTGACGCGATAAAGAATCAGCATTCCTATAACTTCTACCTGACCTATACTTGTCAAAGGCAGCAAGCTGTGCAGCCAAGTGCTGTTCTGTAGCACCCACCTTGGCAGATGACAGAGGACGCAAGAGGTTATTGTGAGTGTTGACAATATGTGATTCAAAAAATACTCGTGACTTTTTTACTCATTGCCCACTTAAGTGTCAAAAACTCTTACATCATGGAAATGTTGTTCTGCATGTTCCACTCACAGAGCCTTTAACCTCAGTAGGCCCCACCCTTCCTTCTTGCTCTTGGGAGAGCACAGCACCTAAGCCACCAAAACTTGCATCCACTTCCAGGATTAGAAGGTAGCGAGAAGTCAGCATAGGCTAACACTGGTGCTGTGGTCAGCTTGGACTTCATTGCATCAAGGCTTCACTGACATTGATTGCAGGAGATTGATTTGCATTTTTTACCACCTAGCTCATCAACCAGGCAGTGTAGAGGGGCAGCCAGCTTTGCAAAACCCTCTACAAATTGCCTGTAATAGCTATCAAACCCCCAAAAAGAACACAGCTCGGACAAATTAGTGGGAGTCTGTCAGCTGACCCAGTCAGCTGCTCATCCACTCCGGCTCCCACCAGCTTCCCTCTTAGCAGTGCAGGCTGGATGGTGTTGAAAGTCCTGGAGAAGTCAAAAAACTTGACCTTCACATTGTTCCCTGCCTGCTTCAAGTAAGAGAGGGATTGATGCAGCAGGTAGACCCCCAAGTAGCACAGTGCAGCTGTTTGAACAGTCTCCCAACAAGAGGCTGAACCTCGGTCAGGTCCTTTTGTGGGGTGTTTACACATTTTCCTTGTTCCTTTATGGATTTTCTTTGGTTTTCTCCCATTGTCCAAGACAAAAATGTTAGTTTTGTCATTATTTTGAATGTACTGTGAGTATAGGCGTGAGTTTCCATAGTTGTTTGCTTCTAGGTTATCTATGTAATGTGCAGGTAACCTGTACCCTCAATTTCACTTATTTTCAAGAATCAGCTGAACTACACCCTCTACAACCTTGAATAGGATTAAGTGGGAATAGAAAATTGGTCAATTGATGTTTTGATAGTCACTCATTTTAGTTGTGCTTATCATTCATATACAACTGTAGAAAGGTGGTTAAAATATCTGTTACAATGGAACCGCATAATGTGGTGATCTACTTATAGGACAATATTATTGGATTTAATCAGACATTTCTCCAGCTGGGTCCCTTTCTTGCCTCATTTATGATTATTTACCTCTGCTGAGGCGAAATGTATTAGGTCGCTTTGGTTTGTCTGTCAGCAACATAACTCAAAAAGTTATGGATGGATTTTGATGACATTTCCAGGAAATCTCAGGAACAAGTGATTAGATTTTCACCATCTGGATCCAGAATATATTTTAAAGGAATCTTTACTATGGGTTGATAGAGATAACTTTGACATTAGCGCTAATAACTAAAAATAATGCCCACAATCATTAGCAAAAATTATTTTCAATGGCTTGGTGAGGGTCTGCAGTGTCTGAGTGCTTCTAGTTTTGATATGGAATAACTCTTCTCCTTCTTCCCCAGAATCTGCACCCAAGGCATTTGGCATCCCACTCTCCCAGGTCATTGCTAATGACCGGGCCTACAAACTGCGTCAAGATGCCCTGAAGGAGAGCAGGCGTGACTGTCTGGACCTGGAGGCCAGTATCCTGCACTTTAGGGCAGAGAAGAGTCAGTTTTTCAATGGGAGCAAGCCTCTAGTCAGCTCCTCATCAATCACAGGAGGCCCAGGCTCAACGTCTGCAAACTCAGTGGCTCCTGCACCAGTTTTTGACACCCAGAGCAAACCACTGTCACCCACATTTCTAGATAACACCGGCAGAGGACAGAGGAGGGTGAGTCTATTTACTGTCTACTTCTGGAAATTGTACAGAAAATGGCTTAGTGGTTAATGTTGTTTCTGTAAAAAAGAAACCTGAAGGTAAGAAAGCCACTTTTAACATTATGTGTGATTCAAGTAATAAAATCAGTGAAGAAGGGATGACCACACAATTATACAGCATACAACTAATCAAAGAACCAAGCTGCATGATCTTACTAAACTTATAATTTTGGCTTGGAGCAGAGGCTGGGATAAGTGTTAGGTGACACCTGCTGCTTAAAAAGAGGACGTTATAAGCGGTGTACAAGGCAGCAAGAAACAAAATATAATATAACAGAATTTCCTTTAAATTACATGAAACATCAAAATTGCAGGTGCACCTCTCAATATTGCTAATAAAACATATGCAGCCACTAAACACCATGATTTAAATATAGAACAAATAAATAAAAATCCCTGTTAAAAAATATTAAACGGTTCATTATTACAGAGTTCAGAGGTAGGGGTAAAATGTACGTGGGTTTTTAGATATTGTGTGTGTTGACTGAGTGAGTGAATGGTCTTGGAAAAGAAACTGCTCATAACTTTGTTGTTACATGATTTGATTGGCCCACTGTAGTCTGCAATAATGTTTTTAGTTGTGGTGTAGTAGCTGGTGGCTGTTTTGATGATCCTCTGTAGAGGATTTTTGTCATTTGCAGAGCATACAGCATTCTAAACTGAGAAAGTAAACGTGCTGCTCTGCCTTTTGAACAGCAGCTGTTGTGTTTAAAGACTAGGAGAGGTTTCCACACAGTCTCCATGGAAATGGGACGTAGGTTTTTGATGCATTTCCTGAAGTCCTGGATAAGTCTCCTAATGGGCAATTTCCACCGGGTCCTTGTGCTGCATTCTGACCTCCAAGGCACATCAACTCACACCAGGAGCGTGTCAGACATGGAGCACGTAGCTGGATCTGCGAAGTCAAGAAGTCATGGGAGAATTGGAGAATATTGTGATTCTCCACTTCCAGGAAAAACGTGTCATTATCCATGATGAGAAAAGAAAGAGGCCCTCTACCACTTCTAACCTGGTGTCATGACACAATGTTTATGTAGTTAAGCTATCGCAAATCTGCACAGTGGCTTGCTTTTATTTTGAAATTTACCAGATGCTTTACACTGCTCCTGTGTCTGATATCCTGTCTGGCCCTATCTGAACTGCTGAGCTTGACGCGTTCTGTAAGTGTAACAAATTGACCCGATGTGTTGTTGTTTTTTGGAAAGGCCCTTCTGGTACGCTTCTGACGACGGTGCATCCAGTGAGAGCCAAACCATTGATTAAAACGCATACGGACCTGGTATAAATTGGCTGTACGATTAGTCTGATTACTGTTTTGAATACCAAGTGAGTCTTTATCTAGGCATGCGTTGTTTTGTTCTTGCTTTGGAGTGTTACTCTTTAGCCCCCCTCCTATTCCGTTCCCTTTAACAAAACTTTTAAATGTTAATTTGTTCATTATTAAACTGAAAATTAGATATGACTAATAAATGAAACGGAAACCTAATGGAATATATTACTGACAGAAAAATCTACACTAATCTCAGGCTTCATGTAATTCTAGCTGCTTACATCCACCATGAAGAAACTCTTTGTTTCTGGTCATGTTGATAATTTTTCATAATGTTTTTGGCTTTTACATCTGTGAGTGAAAAGTGTTGTCTGTAATTTCAGAATAAAACTCTTCCTTTGTTTTCCCTGGACTCAGCAATGTGGCGTCTCCTGGTCATTTGTGTAGGTGATTGTGTGCATGTATGTTCGGCTGCGCACACTGACTTACCCGATTTTTTTTGTTCATCGTCACTTAGGCAATGTGATTGTTTCTCCCCCTAAGCCCAGGTCAGATGTACATCATATCAGTGTGCAGGATTTTAATGTAACGCTATCCATCTTCAGCATTAACTATTAGCTTAATTTGGGTCGTAAAAATAATTCAGGGACAACTTCTGGTTTGAACATATGATGTTGCTTTATTCCAAATTTGCACCCGGTCACAACAGAACAGCAACTCTTCTATTCGAACATCGAGTTTTTTCTCTAGTTTAAATGTATCAATCTGCCTCCTCTCCACTGTAGCAGTAGCACAATGTCGTCCAAACTGATGCAATTCTCTGTGCAATACTAACATGTTACCAGTAACTGTATCGGTGTTGTAATGATGGAAAAATTATTTAGTTAGATTACATGTTACGTTGTTTTATTTTAACACTGTCATTCCCATCACTGGTCATGGCATGCACACAGACATTGTACACAACTAAGCTGTTCTAACTGGAATGGTGTAATTTTCTGAGGGCTATTGGCCATGCTTGGAGTTAGGAAGGCTTTTACCAATTTAAGATTTTGGAGGATTTTAAAGACAAGTGTCTGCAAAAACTGCATAACCACTGGCCATGGGAATTGAATCCATGACCTTGGCATTATTAGCACCATTCCCTGGCCAGCTGAGCTAACCAGACAACTTTTAAGATGCTGTCAGAGTCTTGTTCTGCTAAAATTGACACTGATATTTCTCAGATATAATTTAGCAGCATTCACATCCCAATTAATTATCCACTTTACCAAATAAACAAAGTTTTGATCAAGAATTAAAGGGGCCCCTGCTTTGTAGGTAGGCAGGCACACTTTCCTCTAATATTTTTGGTGGCATGCACACAGACTATAGTCAAGATCTCTTGTCACTGTAACACAAGTAAGCCTGCTCTGATTTGAATGTTGAGTGGTTCATCTTTCCAAACCCTCAATCTTCTGATCCCAAATCAGACGCCTTGTCCATAAGGCCACGTGGTCCTAAACTAGCTAAATGTTTCTGTCGACAAGACAGGCCACACCCGACATTTGTGTGGCTTCGTGCCCTTGGTTTACATGCCTATGCAACTTTGCTTGGACATAGTTTAAAGCACCATTGACGTGGGAGACTAGGTCTCCCCCAAAGAGTGAGAATTCCCATTTTTAGCCTAACTCTCTTCCAAAGTCTATGACAGGGTACTGAAGAGAAGTGTTTGGCCATATGTCGATCTTCGGACTCAAGAAGATCAGAATGGTTTCCTGTGGACACTTCAACAGACCTTTGCCAGAACCCAGTAAAGTGTCTCTGAGGTTGCCCCACCAGTTTGCATGTCCCTTTGCTGCAATCTGTTGTTTTTAGGAACCCCACAGCACAGACGATTGCTGGCTGTAAGTCATTGAGATTCCTGTTGCTTATTATGTTGCTCACAGGTCTCATTAAAAAACCTTAGGGACAGAATTTATAGGCGCACTCAAGACGCATTTTAGGGGTTTTTTAAATTTGGTGTGGTCAATGGCTTCTTTGCGTTTTTTTCAGATGACGAGGTCTTAGTGGTCTCATCAATCTAAGACCTTCAGCATTCAAAGGGGTGACTTGTAGCCATGTGTGAAGCAACGGAGATGTAAATAAACCCCTTCAAGTTTTTGTGGTGCTCCTCAATGGGAAAAGGGTGGATTGCCTTCTCTTAGTTGTAGCTGGAATTTAATTGACCTTGGTCACAGGAGGTTGCCTCTAGTTCAAGCCCGCACAAAATTTAGGAAGGCTCTTACCAATTTAAGATGTTGGAGGTTTTCCAAGCATATGCAAAAACTGTGCAATCATTGGCAAGTTTGGGGATTGAACCTATGACCTTTCCATTTTTTGCACCACACTCTGATCAGCTGAGCCAACCAGCCACCTTGTGTGTTACTTTCAGAGTATTCTTCCACTAAAATGACACTGATGAACAACACATTAATAGAATTGTAATGATTTTGACATGCATAATGCCTAGTAATTCAGAAGAAGAAAGTTTTGCTTTTTTTAATTGAACCTTTTTACTGCTTAATAATCCTTTACTCTTTTTTTTAATTTTCTCTGAAACCCATTACACCACGTAACCCCCACCTAGTTCAAGCATGCACAGAAATAGCATACACAACAGAAGCGATCAAAATGAATATAAACATGTTGGTTTTTTTTTACCTTGTTGATCCGATCATGAAAAGGTTTAAACCACCCAGTCAAATTGAAAATTCTTTCCTATCAAGGCCGATCAAATCAGCTGACATGTTTACGTGACACATTTTCATTCTGATTGGACATTGGATCAGATGAAAAGTGTAAACACAGCTTTTGACTGTCCCACTGAATCTGTGTTAGTCAAAGTTTAGCAAAACACTTATCATCATACAAATTAAAAACACCAGATTGGAAGAGAGCTAGGCTGCACATTTTGCCATCTTGAATGGCCAGGTCTATGCTACAGCTAAAATTAGACAATAGCTCACCATCACATATCTTGGTCATTTCCCAATAGTGGATTGCTAATATTTTTAGCTATCATTGCATATATTGTTTAAGTCACTGACTTCCTGTCCCTCAACATAACTGACAATAGGTTGAAATCCTTTGATTTAAAAGATAAATTAGTTTCCAGTGCAGCACATTTTCATGATTCTGTTGGACCACTAGTTGACTAACATCATTAGTTTTCCCAACAACACAGTACATACGTTCTTTGACATAAGTTTAATGTTGAATCACTAAAGGGTGGTGTTTCTTGAATTTAAATTAAATATTTTGGGGAATCGTCTGAAATGACTCATGTTGCTAAGCACAATTGCCAAAGGCTATTTAATAATAAAAGCTAACAATGGGTCATAACACTTTGAAGTCACTGTTTTTTTGTCTTTGCTGCAATTAAAATGTGACTTTTGTAGCCATTTATCTTCACGACTTCTGCTTTAAAAGGTATTACGTCTTGCTCCAGTGCAACTTTCGAAACTCAAATGACTTTCCTGTTTTTGCCTGGATTCCCAATATAATCATTCACTGGTTCATTGTGTCTGTGTTTATATAAGAAGAGATTTGAATGTTAATACAAGCAAAGCAAAAACTGCCTGGAAAGGGATTTCTTTTCTGCTAGATTAAGTATTACACAGAGCTAGCGTAGTGAATGTAAGGCCTCCACAGTTCAGAAAGCTAATCTCTGACTGCATCTCCAGCTGTAAACACTTTTACAACAATTTGTTTCTACAGTGTTTTTCTTTTCCTTGGAAAAATGCAGCTTTGCATTTCCCTGTGTGTGAGAACCCTCTTCTTTTGATGCCATTGCACCCGATAATTTTTTTCATGGTGATCTGAAACCAGTTGTTTTGTTAAGCTAGTAATGAGCACTATTACAGGCATTGAGGACAGTAATTGAAGCTGAAACAACTATCAAGCGTAGCGCATTAGTTTATGTCTAAACACCACACACAACTACAGTCCTGCCTGATTAGAGGCATTTGATGGAAATAATGTAAAATCCGACTGATGATTGACATTGTTACTGATGATCGATTTATCAGTTGCATAGTTTCAAGATGGGAAAGAGAAAAGTCCAAATAACACATTGTATGACCTCAAAATCGTGGAAACATATTGTTGTAACAGTCCAAAACCCAATTATTCAACAAGTATCATAGAAAGAAGTACTGGTTGTTTGTAAAAACCAGCTGTGAGGCACAGTAATAAAAACGTAAAATTTAGCTTTAACAAAAAAATATAGGCATCAACATGTGAAGTATCAAAGTATATATGGTGCAACTAATACTTCCAGATAGTTTGTTAAGTAATATTTTTATCTGAAATTCAGAAATGTGCTTTATCTGTCCCTTAGTTGGAAATTGACTAAATGTAGCATTAAGTAATATTGCTCAACATTATACACACTGCAGAGTACATACAGTGTATCAAACTCAAATACACATTGGGCCAAAATGACAAAATTGGAACAGGTTGAGGGCCAAACTAGTTCAATGTTTATTAAAAGCCTTTTTAAAATTACCTTATTGTCCACATTGAACCTTTAATTAACAGAGCCTGTTAGTTTTTGCCTTAAAACAACATTTATCATTAAATAAATTAAAAAAAATGATAAAAAAAAAAAAAAAAGTATGTTCAAATCTGTTGCAGTTATTACTTATGGCTCTATGTGTGTGTGTGTGTGTGGGTGGGTGTAATAGTTATTAGTAAACGTTATGGATTCTCATATGGCTGCCAACCTGTGAAGCCACAATTTGAACTTAAGGAGTAATTTTACTGCCACCATAAAATTTGGTTCATATTTAACTTTTTTTTTCTCACTTACAGTTTCCCTTAAAAACTTAAAAAACTCTGGAGACTAAAGGGTTAATAAATCCTCTACCTTGTTGGACTCTTTTTTTCCTGTCCAGATGCTTGTATCTGTTGTGGTGCTTAGGTTCAAAGTGTCTTCTTACGTTTTATTCTTTCATTACAGCCTCGCTGTCTCTACAAAGAAGACACTCAGCTTTGTCCTTTACATCTGCAAACATGTTCTCTGTTTTCTAAGTTCACTTTTCTTTTAGCCAATTTTTGGGGAGAGGGGTTGTTGACAAAGGTGAGCAGCTCCGTCAGGCGGCTAGCGAACGAGCGAGGTACGCACTCTGGTTGTAATTGACGTGCCAAAGCACTGGCAGTGCATTGTGGGACTTGTAGTAATATAGTGGTGCATGAGCTCTATCAGCAGACGAGCTCTGATAAAGATTAGACATGATCATGCTGCCCAAAAATAATTAATTCACGGGCCGAATGTGGCCCATGGGCCTTGGGTTTGACACATGTGGCATACAGGGTTGATGAATAACCCAACGAGAATTTTTTTTTAAAACCCTCTTTCTTTTCATCACTTTTGGATTCTTTATTGAAAGAAAAATATTTTCAAATGTGTAGGCACATGTCTGCAGCCAGACATCTGTCTGCACACATATATTACACTTATGTAATCATTTTGCTGGGAAAAAGTAACCATGACTGCAGTCAGGTGTATTTCAGCACCCCTATCATGTTCTATTTACTGTAACAGCAAAGTACATTTGAAAAGTTTTCATCAATGTCAAAGAGAGCAGAAGGAATCTCAAAAATCTTGAGTTTAAGATATAATGTAAATATTTTCCTTACACATCACTTTGTGTATGGTTTCATTGCAAATCAAATCAAATCAAATTTGATTTATAAAGCGCTTTTCACACAAAATGCTTTACATAATAAACTCAATATATGCATGATAACATAAAACAAGCCTTTACACAACAAAGTATAGCAAAGCAATTTCAAAATGTTCTAGTTTTTCTTTGACACAGTCACATGCGTACGCACACAAACACACAAACACATACAAGAACGGAAGAAAACCTCTAAAAAAGTTTAAACAAAGAACAAATAAATCTAAAAACAGACAAAAGCTGAAGTTAATAAGAAACATAAAAAATTATGCCTCTCACCTGGTAAATGCTGGGATAGGCTCCAGCTTACCCACGACCCGCAAAGGACTAAGCGGTAAAGGAAATGAATGAATAAAAATGAATGTACTGAAAAAGAACAGAATTAAAGAAGACTAAAACACAAATAAATTGATAAAATAATTACATGAATAAAAAATAAAATGAAAAGCACAAACTTACGGCACAAATAAACAACTACAAAGAAGATTCAGTTATAAAATAAGCTAAACTCAAAGGTAGCTCTTGTGCCTATTTTTAAAAACATCAAGTCTCTACAGCCCTGAGGCTCTGTCAGGCTGTTCCACAGATGGCCATACTGGTGGAATGAGGCCTTGCCTCAGGTTTTCATCCTGACTTCAGGAATGAATCAAAAGGCCGGTACCAGAGGATCTCAGGGCTCATAATTTAAAATGTCAGATAAATAAGAAGACCCAATACCATTAAGACATTTATAAATAACTAAAAGAATCTTAAAATCAATCATGATCCTGGTCCTAGTCAGAACTAGTGCTGCTGAGTTCTGGGAAGACCAAAGAAGCAGGGCATGACAATAATCTAATCTACTAGAAATAAAAGCATGCATCAGCATTTCCGTGCTGGTAAGAGAGAGAAATGGACGGACTCTGGAGATGTTTTTCAGATGGTAAAATCCTGTCTAAACATTTCTAATGTGTGGAATAACATTAAAAAGAACACTCAGATTTCTTACACATTAAGAAGGTTTCAAATTAAATAATTTCTGTGAACTCTTGTCTGCAGAACCAATGAAAACTTCTGTTCTGGTTAAGCTGTAGGAAATTATCTGCCATCCATGACTTTATATCTAAAATACAGTTTAAAAAAGATGTTAACTGGCTCCAGACCATCGGGAGACACGGCAATGTAAAGCTACGTATCATCAGCATAGCTGTGAAAATCAATGCCATGTCTTTTGATCACATCCCCAAGAGGCTACATGTACAGATTAAAAAGAAATGGGCCTGAAATTGATCTTTGGGGAACTCCACAAAAAGTGAAGTGTTCTGGTCTTTTTAACTATTTCATTGTAGAGTTTGAGTTTTTCCTTAAAAATTTCCAAGTGAATGGTTAATTTAGTTTTCCTCCATTTTCTTTCTGCTCTCCTACAATTTCTTTTGAGGTCTGTGATTTCTTTGTTTCTCCACCGTGGTGTAGGTTTGGATCTGTCAGTCATTATCTGTACCGCTTGTTCCCATTAGGGGTCGCGGGGTGAGCTGGAGCCTATCCCAGCAGTGTTTC
>JBAMHW010000005.1:23032001-23050755 GCA_037177495.1 Rhadinocentrus ornatus | reverse complement strand
CAGGGCCAACATATATAGAGACAAACAACCATTCACACACACACTCATTCCTAGGGAGAATTTAGAGTCACCAATTAGTCACCAATTAACTCTTTGGACGAAGCCGGAGAACCCGGAGAGAACCCACGCATACACAGAGAACATGCAAACTCCACACAGAAAGGCCACCAACCCCCACATACGAACCTCCCTCAGCCGAGGCTCAAACCAGCAACCTTCTTGCTGTGAGGCTGCGGTGCTAACCACCACACCACCGTGCAGCCCAGGTTTGGATCTTATTGTTTTAATTGCAAATGGAGCTGTAGCATCAATGGCTGACTTCAGTTTCCTGTTAATATTATTATCAATAAAATCTCATCATGCAGGTAAAATCTAAGCAGGCATTTGACTAAAAATGTCAATAAAATTTGCAGCCACTTCAAAGGTAACATATCGTTTCCTCACAGTTTTCACCAAGGCCTCCCGTTTAACTAACTGGTGATATTAAAAAAATACACTGTAGTGGTCTGTCACAGCCAGGTTCTGCTGTACTATGCTGAAAAGCTTAATAGGTAGCCTATGCTACTTTATCTACTTTATTCCTGTAACAAGTTGGGTGCAACATATGCACCGACTAAAAAGATACTATTGTTTGTTCAAATCTGAGGTTGTACCGCAGTTTCCTCCTTAAATGCACCATGTAATCTTACCCTCTGTTGGGATCCTGTTTTTTTTTTAATCAAAGTTATCCGGATCCAGTGTTTGGGTAGTTACTCTAAAAAAGAAATTAGTTACTAGTTACTCATTACTTCTGTAAATTGTAATGAAATTACTTTACTAGTTACTGCATTTGAAAAGTAACTTCACTACTTATTACGTTACAGTTTCTTAATTCACCGTATAGACATGGACAAACATCATAGCTGAATCATTACTGCCTGTCTGCATAGTGTTTATTGTATAGTGTAAACAAAATGGATTTATAAAACATAAGATCAATATCCCTGTCTGTGGGAAGAAATGGGCACACTTGTTCCAGGGGGAGCATGTCTCCTACAATGAACCCTGCAACTAGCTTGCTAATTTATGTCTGTGTTACCGGCTGCTGCGCTCCGAGAAATGTTGAAAACAGCTTAGCTTGTTTAGGCGGGTCAGCTGCTGAATGACTCCCTCCATTGACTCCTTCCATACCGCTTGGTATTAGCATGCTGTGCTGGCAAATGCTTCGACAGGTTGCTCATCAACTTGACACTGGTTGAAAGACATTTGTCATCTGCACACATTTCACACTAATGTTTTGTCCTTTCGAGCAATAAACTGAAAATAATCGCCACTGACCAAAAGCCCCTTTCAGCTCCATTTCTCTTTTTTCTTGGTTGGTGCACAACCAGCCACGTCATGCAAATAGATATCTATGACAACGTGCCCAGGCAAGCACACACACGGACAGCAGCATGCTCGCCACTTAAAACAGATCAAAACATTACACATAGGCAAATACGGCTCGAGTAATGCAGAAAACACGTTACTGTAGTCCAGTAAAGTAATTTCATTACCGACATTTTACTCTGTAACGGGTTACTTTGTGTTGGGAGTAACGCATTACATGTTACATTACATTACAAAATAATGCGTTACAACCAGCACTATCTGAATCCTACTCAAAAGTTTTAAACAACCCAAACTGGGGGTTTTATCCGGATAACAACCAGGGTTGGATTACGTGATCCAAGCAGATTTCTGAATTCTGATTTCCCTTTTGAACAGTATTTTGAAGTATTATTATGACCTATAATTACAGATATAATAGCATTAGCTGTAGCAGAGCAGTAGTGGCTAGTTGGTAACAGGATAGAAAGGCAATGGGAAAGACTACTTTTTCCTATTCTTACTGACCTGAATCAAACTCATTTGCTTACAGATCTCTGGACTGTAGCAGCTCTTTGTTTATATGTCTGACAACACACAAACGGAGTAGCTAAGAGATGAAAAGGCAGCAGCAGCTTTTTGGGTAGTACTGTGACTTGTCAGGCGCAGTGACAGATAATGTACACAGAAGCAGCAAAGCTGAAATAGATTACTGGAACAAGGCGGGTGATGGAGGAAAAATGGCAGTAAAGATATTTTGAATGATGGAATGCATATTTTTTGCGAAGCCAGACATCCCATACTAAACATATTTGTGGCCTACATGTTGTGTATGGAGAATTCAGGCTGGATAGAAGATGGACTCTTAAACCAGTGGGTTGCTAACAGTGTCCACTTGTAGTATTGAAGTGTTGATTTAAATGTTAATTTAAGTTTGTGACGCTGTGGCTGGAGCTGCTTCATATATTATTTCAGAGCCATTTTAAAGGGACAGTTCAAGTTTTGATGTATGATTCACTTACGGTATCGTATGCAGTATATTGAACAATTGAAGCAGGTTTTAATCAGCATAGTTTTAAAAAGCAGATCACATTTTAGCCACAAAAAAAGGAGGTAGTCATTGCTTTGTATTTTTCATTATAAATCTCCGTCATAAACTTGATATTGTAATTTAACTGGTCTGGGCTTTTCTCTCGACCAAGAGCCCGTTTGGACTGAGAAGGTTGCTTTTGCCTTGTTGTAAGAAAACCTGCGCATTTCTTGCATCTTACACATTGAAAATAAAGTAAACACCCTTTCATTCCTGGCCATTGCATATTTTGCTAGACTTTGCTGCTGATGGAAATTCCTCAGACACTTGATGCTCCTCCAGAAACCATCTTCAGGTCAGAGACAGTGATTTATATTCCATGCTGTGTTAGTTTTCAGCCCCTCTGACATTTGTTGGATGGAAACAAAAAGATGATACAGGCTGATTTGTGTCTTCTGCTGGCTTTTCTCCTGTCATCTGCCTTAAAATATTTTTTCTGTTTTCAGCTGTCACTTTCTCTTTGCTATTTATTCTTGTAGCTGTCTCATCCACACTGTCATCTGTTCTCAACTTTTGCCTTCCTTCTATTTTCCCTCTGGTAAACATATTTTTCATTGCTTAATGGCATTTTATCATTTCCCTCTCTCTCTCTTTTTCCAGCATAAACTTTTTATTGTTTCTCTCAGTATTTTGTATAAGCATGTGCAGTTTACTTTGCATAAGACAGGATAGTATTTTGTCCACAAACATTTAGGGCATACTAACAAGCATTTGTAAACCTGGACTAAAACAGTAATGGTGGATTTTATAATGAAGAAACTTACAAGAAACTTTATCTGGGGAAACTCAAACGTCAGTCTGTATATCAAAGACAGCTTCTACTCAGAAATGTAACTTTATGAGGTATCTAGTACTGGTGGTTGTAAATCCCTTATAGTGGATCATTGTTCAAATTAACAACGAATAAGTTGTTGGATACCAAAGCAGGGCATAAAGGCAGTAAATATTGGCCTTGAATTTGACAAATAAACACAAACAATGTAAATGTTGAGCAGACATCACCATTTAAAACATTTCTATTTGTTGACCACAGAGCTGCAACTTATTTTAAACTGTCCTTGTTTAGTTATTGTGAATCCTTAAAATAGTAATACCATTCATTATCTACACCGCTTCATTCATTAAGTGTCACAAAGAAGCTGGATCCCAACCTAGCATTTTAACAGGTGAGAGGCAGGGTACACCCTGGGAAGGTCACCAGTCCATCGCAGGTCCAACACAGAGAGACAGACAACCACTCACACTCGCTACTAGGGAGAATTTAGAGTGACCAATTAACCTAACATGCATGTATTTGGACGGTGGGAGTACCCGCAAACAAGTACATGCAAACTCCACACAGAAAGGCTACAATTCAAACCTCCCCCCAGCCGACGCTCAAACCAGTGACCTTCTTGCTGTGAGGCAGCGGTGCTAACCACCACGCCACCGTGCAGCCCACGAGTAATACCAGTCCATTACTATCTTCAAGGCAATTAGTTCTTTGTAAATGATAATACAATTATCCCCATTTGCCTACTGATCCATTTGTTTTCACTTTACGAATTGTCTTCATGTATAGATTGGGATGCACATACCCAGTTAATATAAATGATCATGTGATATACATTGTAGGCATGTAAATATGGACATAGAAACTGTGCAAAATGCTTGTGACAGTTTTTGTTTTAAATAGTTTTTTAAAGAAAATGTATAAGTGTGGATACAGCTTTCTAAAAATGCGGAAAACAAACTTTGAAATCAGTCATTTTATTGTGTCATACAGGGTGGTCTGTCAGTGGACTCCATCTCCGACCTTGTAGAGAGTCAGTCACGCCTGTTGGAGGCGCTGCAGCTCTCCCACCCAGCCGAGCTGGAGCTGAAGAAATCGTCAGAAGGTAGGACACAGACCAAGCTCAGCCTCAACCCCATCTACAGACAGGTGCCTCGGGTGTTGGAGAGGTGCTGCAATCACATCGAGACCCACGGTGAGTCGATGGGTCATTTGGAATCCCCAAAAATCCCAGAAGAAGTGTCAAAACACTTTAGTTTTCACACTTTTTGATTTCAGACTGAATTCTCTCTGTCTATGCAAACAGGCATAAAGTGATATTACACTGATGTTACATGTCATCCCCAGGTCTTCAGACTGTGGGCATTTTCCGAGTTGGGAGCTCTAAGAAGAGAGTTAGACAGGTAAACTAACACTGCATGTTACAACATATCTACAACAGTACTACTCATGCTTCTGTTTTTAATTGCTAGTGTGTATCAGTGCATGCTCTCTCCTAATAATAGCACTTCTTTTATTTTTTTTTTCTCTCCTGATGGAGAGGGATTCTTACACTCACTTTTCCCTAAAACACCGGAAGTAATGAGACTGGTAAAACTGCCTAGTGTTTCCTGTTACTCTCCACTGGAAGCTGCAAAATGAGAATAATCTTCAAGCTGCTGAAGTGTGATATCCTGTTTTTTAGAAATCATGTCCATCAGAGGGAAAGTGGCCCCTGCACAACCCCAGCGAGAGTTAACATTAACCTCATGTTTCTTTCTGTGATCTCTTTTCCCCCGGGTGACTTTCTGTATTTATGGACTGTTTATGTCATCATGGTGTGTGTTTGTGTGTTTTCCCCTCAGCTGCGGGATGACTTCGACATGGGGGTGGACGTCCAGCTGGATGAGGAGCACAGCGTGCACGACGTGGCAGCTCTGCTCAAAGAGTTTCTGAGGGACATGCCTGATCCTCTGCTGCCCCGAGAGCTGTACCCCGCGTTCCTGCACGCCAACCGTATGCACTCACACTTCTTTACACTCCAAAGCTGCATTGAGTCACTTGTACATGTGCAGTAAACCAAAACCAGACACCTGCTGCAGATTTGAGGGAAATATCCTCTATTTAAATCCTAAGCAGTTGAGGCTTTTGCGGTAAAGTGAGGCAATAGGTGACAGTATCAGACTAGCCTCCTCCTCTTCGTCTCCTCATCCAGTGCTGAGGGGAGCAGAGCAGCTACAGTACCTTCAGCATCTCCTCTACCTCCTCCCGCCCTGCAACTGCGACACGCTGCTGCGCCTCCTCTCCTTGTTACACACCGTGCAGAGCTTCGCCCAGGACACCATAGGGACCAAGGATGAGGAGGTGGGTCACTTCTGCTGTATTCAGACCAGTACAGTTCCATTTGCTGGAAATGCCTGCATCCATAATGTCAGGGGTTTAGGGATGAAAATCATGAAACCAGACAAAATTTTAGGATATTTATTAAGAATTTGATCATTGTTGACAGATGCTGGCCACGCATCAAAGCTGGTATTAAAAATGCAAAATGAAAACTGTGAAATGAAAGAGAATTTGCATTATAGTCAGAAAAAAATACATATATATATATTTATATTATACTAACACTTCTGCGCATACAGTAATTTTGATCTAAGATGAATCATTATATTAAATCTGTTTAAAGTAAAGGCCAGGAAACAGTCAACACTGCGATGAGAAATTTTTATTGAGGAACAAACAATGTGGGCATGCAATCTGTTCTCTCTCTCTTTTTTTTTTTTTTTTTTTTTTTTTTAGCTTCTTTTCACACATTTTACTCTTGCAAGCTCACTTACTTTGAGAAAACAAAGTGGTGGTCAAACAAAAGAAAATGACTTATGTTGTATGTGGAAAATGTTTTCCAGTTACTTTCCTGGTTTAGATCTGAGTTCACGCCCTAGATACCTTAAAGCTGAGCTTTGGGATATGTTATGCAAGAAAGACTTTAGCTTTGAATTTGAGAAATACCCGTCAGTTTAGTACCTCGATATGCAAAAATATCTGCTGCTTCAGATGACATCATGCAATAATTAGGAACCCTACATATTGTTATGTGTGGATGAAGAAAAGCAGTTCGAGTTAAGACCCTTCAAAAGAATGCCTCACATTAGTTTTAATTCAACCACAAAATTAGGACCCTAAGCAACTGAAATAAAACTAATTATCTTTAAAGCAGCACTACTACAGATTTGCACACTTCGGTGTCCCCAACGACTAACTCGGCATCTTTCTTGCATCCTGTCTCTTTTTTGAAACATCTCTCAAAAAGTCAGTCTGATGACGACTCTTGTCTTATCTCCTGCTCTCACTTTCTCCCTTTCTTTCCCCCTCTTCCTCTGATTATGTCCTCTTGGGTTACTTGCTGAATAAACCATTGTTTGCTGCAGGAATGTGTATAATACATGTCAGTGTGCTATCGAAACGAATCAGAAACAGAGTTTTAATGTAAGAAGTTATGAAATGTTACTTAAAAAAAGTGATCACTGCAAATTCTGGCATGTTTTGACTCAGCTCCTTTTGAACCCAACAACAGGGTTCAGAAGCCACTTTCCATAAACTCCACTTCGTTTCCTTTTTATGACTTCATTGGGAACTATGAAGTAGCTGCAAACAGTTTTATGATTTGAACAATTGAAACAGCCCAAAACAGCACAAATGTAGGGATTTTTCCATCAGTTAAGAACATCTAGTCGCACACTCTGGTCCACAGTAAGTTAGGCTGACCACCACTTCACGTTACTTAAAATTATCTCGGCAGATGTCACCCAGAAGCCTACGAGCAAGCTCAAAATGTACATTATGAAGGTTTATGCAGTTATGAACTTTCTATGTCATGAAGAATTATTTTTATTCTTCGGAATTTTAAAGTTTTCTCAAAGACACAAATTTTCCAGTCAAACTCATTTCATTGTTCTAAACATGCTAGCTCTTTTCAGTGCAACACTTCCATAATTTGAGTAAATTTAAGCTAAATGCATCAACAACATTCAACTAAAACATTGCTAATTATGATCTTTAATTTTTTTATTATTTTTTTTATCTCAAACACAACTGTGCAGAAGTCAAATTACATTGAATTCATGGAGTTGTTAATCCCTCATATTTCTCATTTAGAGGAGAAATATTTCTTTCCTTTAAGCTGGGCTGGTTTGTTTCATAAAAAATACCCCCTTTTTTTAACTAACATTGCTTCCTCCTTATCCTCTCCATCCAGATTCCTGGTAACAAGATGACAGCTGCTAACCTGGCGGTGATCTTCGGGCCCAACCTGCTTCAGAGGGAACGAGGTGGAGACGTGAGTCCTCAGGCGATGGGAATCGAGGACAGCACAGCGATCATCAGCGTCACTCTGGTCCTCATACAGAATCACCGGAGGCTCTTCACGGTACGACAGGTTGCACATCTTCAGCCTCATCATCATCATCATCACCACCATTATAAAATATCTAGCTAACCTCTGACTCTCTTGTGTCTGAGTTATTCTTTTATTTCACTGTTTGGAGGCTGTGGTGGAAATTTGAACTAGTTTTATTGACTCAGTAAATCTGGGTGATCCTGCAGGTGTCTGCAGACCTGCAGCAGGAGGTCCTGATTAGTCTGATCCAGACCGACCCGGACATTATCGACTACCTGCTACGGAGGAAACTCAGGTAAGCAGCAGATCTGAGGTGAAAAAACCCCAAACATCCGTGACACACAAACCAGTAAAACCAGTAATCCATTATGTCCATGTTTCTGCCTCTCCACAGTGGCAGTCACCTGACTGTGGAGACCAACAGCGAGTCGGGGGGTCGTCGAGACACGGGGGCGTCTCTGGACTCTGTGGGAGCCTCCAGCGGAAGTCTGTCCCCACTGGAGCCCCCCTCACCACTTTTCCCCCAACACAGGAACGGTGGTGAAGGCAGCCTGTCCAGCGAAGTCTTCCTCAATGTCCTGAAACTGAACCAGAACAGGAAGCGACAGGAGACAAGATACGGTACCCGTGTTGTTGGTATTATTGCAAACTGTGGAGGAAAGTTTATTTTTGGAGCTTTTACCTTTAAATGACTGTTTAAGATGAAATTCAGCAAAATGTCCCCTTTAACTGCCTTCTTCATGTTGGTACTCACTGATTTTGAAATGAAATTTGCAAGCTTGTAGAAGGTTTTTAGGATATGCTTGAAGAGGTCTAACTTCTTCAGCAACCTCTGCAGTTGTAAACTTTCATGTGATGAACCAGTGTCAGGTTTAGGATGTTGGTTGTGACAACTTTTAAATAGCATCTTTAAGTACTTTGTTACAAGCAGCCATTCACAGACACAACATTCAGTTCCTACAGCTGTATCTAGATAACGTAGTCTGAAAGACATAAAGTTCTTTACGAAGTCTGGAGAAATATTTCTGAAGGCTACTGAAAGAAATTCCAAGAAAATTCATCTGAGGGTTCAGATTGTGTTAAAGAATAACGATGCTCAGACCAAATATTGACTGATAAGTTCCTTCGAATTGTACAAACCTCATTGCCTCATATACTGTATTTCCATGTATTTTTAGATTTTTCACTCAATTTCTGCATCAGTTTCTTGTTTTAGCCTATATAAAGAAACGAGGGCTGGTTTAAGAATTGTACACAGTACTGTAGTTAAAACTTGAGGTTTTTATTCTGTCGGGGTGAAAAACTTTAAATATTTCACAGGCTCTTTTAGGGAAAAATATGTCATCGTCCTGGAGACTCCTGCAGAGAAGTTACATACTGATTATAGAAGAAGTTAGTGGGTAATGTGTGTGTAAATGTAAACGCAGTCAGCAGGGCGTATAGATGAAAACGAGGCAACAGCACCATCTGGTGGTGACTTATTGCAAATTAAAGTAGCTTTAGCAGTGAAATAAATTATTTCTAAATGCAGAACCTGTTCTTGATCCTCCAGGTGATGTACCCCCAGGCAAATCCATCCGCCACATGCGTCAGTTCCACTCCCACCACAACCTGCTCAGCCTGGCCCAGTCCTCTTCCACTTCTAGGCCCCTCGGTCAGGACGGTGACCAGCAGGAGCGCCGGGGGGCATCGGGCTTCTCTCTGGGCAGCGGAGGTAGCTGTTCCAGTCTGAGCGGCTTGAGTGAAAGCAGCATCTGGGTGAGGCAGGTGCCGCAGGAGGACAGCAAACCATCACCGGCCTCTAATTTCTGGGACTTCTTCACTGGGAAAGGGTCCAGCTCAGAGACGATGGTATGATTAACAGTCGGAAGAGGAGTATGAAGGGAGAACTGTGCACGTGTTATGTTGCTTTGAGGTCAGATTTTCCCCCCAAAACATATGGTCGAGTTCCAGTTATCTTTACGTTTTGAAAAAATCTGAAGTTACTTCCGGACTTTTCTAATCATCCCATTAGAGGATGGAATTTCCCACAGTTTTTGGCTCCTCTGCAACACATTATGTGTGTGTATCATAAACTTAAAGACGCTGAAGTTAACTTCCGTTTCAGAGCTAACTCTGAAACAGAAGTCTGATTCCAGTGATTTTTTTGGCATCTAGGCCACATCAGACCAGATCCTGATAAAAAAAAAAAACTACTATACTTAGACTTTAAAACTGGACTGAAACATCCTGCACAGCATCTAGATTCATTAAAACAGCTTCTGATCTGTGAAACCTTTATTCTATTCGTCAAAAATGCAAATTGTGTTTCAGAAATTTTACCCAACTGAGGCATTTTGCTTTTCTCACTGCCATTTATCCAGAAGAAAAGAAAAACGTGACAACACTTCAGACTACGCTATACACAACTTATGTAAAAAATACACTGCTTATGTCTGAACAGGATCCGTAAAATGCATGTACAATGTGTTAAACAAAAGAAACAAAGGAATACATGTGAAACCTGACTTTTTCTTTTTACAATGTTTAGAGAAGGACCCGTTTTTCCATTCCAATCTTTCTTTGCATGTTGAGATCTTGCCTTTCATATTAAAACAAAAAAGATCCTTCGAAGCATTATGAATTCATTAAAGTTTTCTATAATGTTTTTATGCTCTTCTTTTCAGAAATAGTGACTATTTTTTCCCTAGCCTACCTTCCATCTGCCCCTGGTCAACCTCTGCCACAGCCTCAGTACGTGACACGCTGCTTTTCTCTGTAGTCTTGCCTGAACTAGACCAGACATATCTCAATTCAGATTCCTTATTCTATACTGGATTAAGCATTTTTTTATATGTAGATGTTTTGTTCATACTTCACCCATATTGGCCTATTTGAAAGTTTATTTCTGTCATTTGACTTTTCTTTCTATTAATGTGTGCCATTATTTCAGACCCTGCTCTTCCTCTGCTGTTCATTCCTGACCTCTCATCTGTGTTCAGAAGGACCCTCTTCACTTTTTTTTTTTAAATTTTGTATACATGTGCATCTACAAATTGGATGCTCTCACTAGTTTAACCTATACAAAGTGTTGTAGCCCTTTTATTTTTATGAAAAGGATTACCTGAAGTAGTCATGTAGATAATAAAATCATACTATTTGGTCCAAGTTTGTTTCATGGTGCCTTAATCCATTATCAGTGCTTATCACCACATTGTGGTGTTCCACAACAAAACTTGCACTTTTATGACGGCCTTAAAGAAACAAAGAAGCTAAATGCTGTTTAGAACATTTTAGTCCAGATGTGAAAAGTCTATCCATTGTAGATTTGTTCAGGACCTGGTCTAATTTGGTCTAGATGCCAAAAAACATTACAAAACAAACAAAATTTGCATGTTCACAAATAGAATAAAGGTTTCACAAACCAAAAACATAATTTTAATGAATCTTAATAAATTTCAGCCCAAATTTGAAAAGCCTAAGTATTGTAGTTTTTTAACAGTACCTGGTCTAATGTAATCTAGATGCCAACAACGCCATAAAATGAGCCTAATTTCTATTTTCACAAATTGAATAAAGGTTTCTCAAATCAGAAACTGTGGTTTAATGAATCTAGATGCTGTCTAGGATATTTAGTTTGGATTTGAAGACTCGAAATATTGTAGATTTTGTTCAGGACCTGGTCTAATATGGTCTAGATGCTAAATATTCAGTGGAATCGCCCTTTACACGTATGGCCAATCAGAAGCTCCGAATCGAAAGCTAACTTCAGCATCCTTAAAGTCAATGCCAAGACTCCAATGCTTTTAAAGGACTGTTTGGATGGATGATGCAGAATATTCATTTATTCATTCATTCATTCATCAAATCTGAATCTTTCATGCAATAATAATAGTGACGTTCATAAGTCATTTTACGCGCACACACACACACATTCCTTATCTGTACTACCTATTATTAAACCTTTGTTAACACTTCATCTGAACTTTAGTTTCATATTGTCTTTTAAATCCACGCACCACACAGACAGGGTTGTACAGCGAAGAAAATATCCCTTAAACGTTTTAAACAAATTTTGCCAAGTTTGACCCAAGAACCATTAAATTAAATCTGGAAGTGAAGTACGTCCATCTCATCCACTCAAACACTACAATCCTCTACGTGTTCAGATATCAAACTGGGTGACAATTTGCAAAAATTTACAAAACACTTTTTAAAGAATGTGTAAAAAAAAGCAGCACGAGCTGCTTTCTTAGGAACCTTAAATCCTGTGTTGCACAGTAATGATTATAAATGAAGATGATGCTTTTTACTGAAGCATTTGGTTAATAAATAGTGCATTACTTTATTTAAGGGGAATCTGTGTTTGGTTCAAAGTTAAAGCGCAACAATTTGTTAAAAAGTGAAATGATGGTGGAACTCATCATTAAACCAGTATCTCTAAGCCTGATTCTAAGTGGTCATTATCCTCTGCATTGCCCTGCATTAGTAGCTATGGGAAGTCCTGCAATTATGTAAAACAAAGCAAAAACATAAATATCCTCTTTTAATTCTAATCTTTCATGTATAAGGACATAATGTTTCTTAATCGGTTAAAGCTACAACCTCAAAAGAAGAACAACCAATAACCACTTTCATAATTTATCTAGTAAAACTAAGACAAAATGCAGAGGCAAGTCCACCCTTACCCTTCAAATTCCTGTAGCAAGTAGCAGCAATGTGCTGCTGCTCAAATACATCTGATTAACTCATCATTGATCAGTGCACCTCTATAAAAGCAGAAGTTTTAACACTGGAACATTCAAGTGTGTCGAGACAATGCTAAGAGGAAAGACATCAGCAATAATCTTAGAGAAGCAAATGTTGATGCCCATCAAGGTTATAAGATAAATTCCCAGCTATTTCTGGTTGATCATTCTGCAAAGAGAAAGATTAAAAGGTGGAAAACATTCAAGGCAGCTGCCAATCTTCCCAGGATGTCCCAGGAATCCGACTGAGTTATGATCAGAAAAACATGTCGGACTCTCCAATAAGCATGTTAAATATTGAAGTTCATGGCAGTACAATTAGAAAAAAGGTTGGACAAATATGGATTGTTTGGAAGGGCTGCAGCCTCTTCTCTGAAAAGAGCACGACAGCATAGTCAAAAGTTTGGAAAAACTTAACCATTAGATTTAACGGGTTAAGAGGGTCTTTTTGACTGGCACTGCACATCTGTAGAAACTACAATCCCTCTGGAAAAAAGTGGAGATGCTTGGTCATAATACACTGCAGCATGTTCGGAAAACACAACATATCAGCATAAACACCTCAAACTAACTGTGGTGGATGGCTGATGGTTTGGGCTTGTTAGCAGCCACAAAACCACATGGACCTGGACACCGTGGAACATTAACTCCTCTATATACCAAAATATTCTAGAGCCAAATGTGAGGCCGTCTGTCTGACAACATAACAATGATCCCAAACATAGCAGCAGAGCTACAGAGTGACGGAAAAGCAAAAGAGTCAAGGTGTTGTTAGGGTCCAGTCCAGGTCCAGACCCCAACCTGACTGAAATGTTGTGGTGGGACCTAAAAAGAGTTGTGAATAAGCAAATTCAGCTAATCTCAATGAACTGAAGCAACATTGTAAAGAAGGGGAGTTTTCCACTGGTTGCCTCTACATTTTGGCTCAGTTTTCATTAAAAACATGATAACACAGGGTAATAAATGTTCAAAATAAACCTAATTGAAAGAATTTGTACTTGTTTCACACGACTGTACATCTGTTTGTCTTTCAGCTCCGAGCAGTCCTTGTAATTTCAGATTCCGCTTCTTAGAGGTCCAGTGTTGGTTTCTGTCATGCCGAGGTGACAGTTAATCCAAAAAGCCTTCATGCTGATGTCAAACTAAAACTCAAAATTTACACTTGACAGGTCAATATGATTTAAAAAAAATGAAAGGAACCAAACATGGATGCATAAACCTCAGATCTTACAATATATTTTGCTGGCATGTTACACACAAAAGATGTGTTGACTACCACACCTGTGTTCTGAGAATATTCAGTTTACAAGCAGAGAAGGTTGTTTTTTTTTTATGTGTCCTGCTCCTTTTATCACAAAATGGCAACATTACCACTTTACAGCTCTTCTTCATCGGGTGAACAAACAAGCATCTTAGGTTTGGAAATAATGCCAAACAACTAGCAAGTGTACAGATCCTGTTTTTGTACAGATTTCTTTCTTTTTTTAATATCCTATCCTAATTTCTTCCGCACAAACAGAAACTAAAGAGTTTCACCTCAGCATGTGAATGTGTTACAAGCTCTGTTTTTCTGTATCATTGTAAAGCCAATTAAAGTGTTGCAAAAAAATGAATGTCAACCTGCCTTTTGTGTGGCTGCATATTGTTGACTGTGCAGCAAGAAGAAAAGAGAGATGAATGCACTGAGTAATCATTCTGGTTTCTCGGAGTTAAGGTCATGCTTTTGGCAGAGAAACGGGCATGTGAGTCAGAAGACAAAAACAAAACCTCTTGGGGAAGATGATCTCATGCAAGCAGAAAGCTTTTCAGCTCCACTTTTTGACTTCAGCTTCTAGTGAGCTCTGGAGCGTTTTTAGGACCCGCTGAACCACAGATGATAAAAAATCACCAAAGGGCCCATTTACAGTTTTTGTCGATTGCTAAGACACATTTCTCGAAAGTTTCTCTCCTTTTATCCAAATTATCCAATTTTCAAGCTACATTCACAAAACCTCACTCTTCTGTCACCTCACAACAGTTCAATCTGTGCCCAAAACTGAACTATGTTGTCAAATCGTGCCCCGAGTCAATCAAAATTAAAAGCACAACTAAGCAGTCACTAAACACTACATAGAAAAATCGAAAACACAATGCTCAGGACATGAAGCTGTAGAAATAAATGTTTATTGTTCACTGTAGGCAGAATGGCTTATGTCATGAGCTAAACAAAAACCTGCCCATTTTGAGGTTATAGTAATATACATAGACTAAAAATAAATACTCTGTAAAAGAAAAAAATGTGCTCTGAGAAAAATCAGATAAAATCAGGGGTAAAACATCTGTTAAAAGCCACTGATAACGAGTTTTAATATGCTGGCATATTTTACTTTTGAAGGACATTTTAAGGTTTTGGTTCTCTTTTTTTCAGGTTCGGCACTATTAACAGTGGCAAAACTACAGTATTTGGAAGTTGTCCAATTTAAGGGGGTAAACTGAACATTTCGGCTTCAATGTAAGCCACAAAATGAAAGTGCAATGAAGTACACGAGTGTCTAAAACACACTCTTTGATTCAGTATACTTGATAATAGGGGAAGAGCAACCAATCAGTGATGACTGAGACAGAACATTGAAACGAGATAAATGATCACCACAAATTTAAAGACACTGCAGCTAATCTGAGGCAAAATTACTGTGATATATTTATCATCAGTTATCAAACAAGGCCTGCATGTTACACAAGTGTTGAGATCAATATCCTATCAATCATTCTCTTAATCATATTAAGAGAGCAATTTATAATCAGGACATACACTTGTATTTATAACGAAACTCTGTTAATTAGATTGAAAGATTAATACTTTTTTCTTCATTAAATTTTTTAATCCTAACTAATTTAACTCCAATTTCTGCAGTAAATCTTTTCGTGGATTAAAACTGGAAGCAAGTTTATAGAATTTGTAAACCGCACTAATGCTTGATCATGTTAATAAAGATAAATTTTCTTTATAAGATAAATTTTTTAGGCTATGTTCAGTGACTGGGACATTGAGAAATGGTGGCATTTTGTGCTACAAATGAATTTTGTTTCCTGCAACCAGCACGTTTGCAGGAACAAAACAGATAAGATTGCTACTACCAGCCATTCACAGGTTCCTTTTTTCTGAGTAAAGATAATATATATAAACACTGCAGCTGCTTCATCTGTGCCAATAGAGGCATTCTAACCTGGTATGGAAGTTAATCCAAACTTTACATGCATTTATTTTTCCCAAATTAAAAGAGCAGAAATAGGGTCCAGATTTAAAAATACAACATTATCACATTCAACATTAAGAGACAGCCTGTTAAATTAAATAAAGAAAAGTACTTCTAAGTCTCCTGAGAGAAACTATAGCACTGTAATAGTGTTTGTTTGGATTAATTAGAAATAATTCAGATAGAAGTCTTGTTCTTTAGGGTGATGGCTACTGGCAGGAAATGAGCTACTGCACCTTTCTGTCTTGCTGTGAACTTGAAGAAGCTTCTGACTGAACTCTATTGTGGATTATGGATATTCCTAGAGGAGGCTGGATGCATTTACTCACAATTTTAAACAGACACAAAAACACAAACTGTTCCAAGTTTTCCAAAATCCTTTATGTACTCCAGAGCAGTTTTTTTTTCTTCTAACAATCAACACAGGACAGTTTCTAATCAGCTGCTTCCCAAACAGATTCAAATGCTTCATATGAGAGAACATCTCATCTTCATCAGTGCAAGTAGATCTTAATGAGTCAGTTTTCTGTGACCAGTCATTTTCTACCAGAGCTGTGCAGCTCTTCAAGCACCGGGAGGTTCTGAGTACACAAGTAGAATAAAGGTACACTTGAAAGATAATGCCCGCTGATTATTTCAAGCAAGCACCTACTTATATTCCAATAATAACGTCTGTATTTATGTACACATCTCTAATCATGTTTCCCCATAAGTCAACCAAAATATATTTGCAGATATCCAGAGCAGTTTACACAGAAAGTGAATTTTTTATTATTTTTTTTAAAGTGAAGTTTTGAGGACTTTATTTAAAGAAAGGTGAACACGTCTCTGAACTCAGTCTTTCCAAAACAATGTGCTTCTATGTCCTTATATAATTTAAGTACAATTTATGTAAAAAGCTTAAAATAAAAACATCATTTGGTAAATATGGAAGTTAGTCCAGATTCAGTTTCAAGTTCTCTGCAACCATAAACGGCTTTTTTTTGTCCTGATGTCTGCGAAATTGTAAACCTGTTGAAAACATAGTGAAACAAACCCCCCAAACATTAAACAGCACATTTGTTTAATGAAGATTACTGAAGTTTAAAAGCAGTGCAGACATAGAGAAAAAAATATTGGATTTTTTCCAAGATGACGCATTTGGGAGGTGATTTAAAGATTTTCAGCCAACTTTGAGAGGTGTCTGTGAACTTAAACACACCTAAGTATTGGCAAAAGCAGCCACATCCAGTCTGGATAAGGACTGAGCTCTACAATGATGCCTGTAAAAGATTTTATATGATTAAAAAAAAAAAATAAACACACTGTGATATTTAAGTGCTTACAACTCAAAATATAAAAATGTGTTGTTTCTTTACTAATTTAGCAGCTGCCCTTGTTGCATTTGCTGCTCTGGAGTGTTGAAGGGGAGCTTGTTGATTATCCTGAGACAGCCCAGACGGGTGGAGGCTCGTGAGCTTGGCAACATTAAAAAAAACACTTAAAAAAAAAAAAAGTTAAACTTCTGGTTGGTTTGAGTGCCTAACAAAAATAGAGCTAAAGACTGGAAAATGAATCAGCAACAGGTTTAAAGCAAAAACATTGAAGGTTTTCGGTTAACTTGACTTTAGAATATGAAGATTTATGTTGTTTTGGACAGATGACAACAATAGGACATGGATACTTTTTTGGGTTTCTAAACAACTCCGTCATTCTTACTTAGTCTGCACTCTTCTCACGAGTTTTTCTTTATTGTTGCTAATGACTGATAATCTGTGTTTCAGGATTTCTTTTTTAAGGGTAAGAAAATACCAAAAAATGTTCTTAGAACTACTTAAAGAGACCAACCAAGTATATTTTGTAGTGAGGCTAATTTGAAAGAGCAGTCAAGAGCTAATGAAATCAGAAGTTGGCGCTAACTACAGGAAGTTAGCTACAGATAACAGGCTAAAAGCTGATAAATGCGCAGTAGTAAGCGGATACTAGCCAATGGCAGCTAGGATGTTACCAAGCTAGGTTAGCTAAGTCGGTAGACAAGGGTAGCAAGATAAGATTAATTCATTTTATCAAGTGAGTAGGCACTGCTAGTTAGCGAACTAATGAGTGTCCGCTAGCCTTTGCTGGCAAGTTCAGGTGTGACCCAGGACAAAATTAGAAAATTCATCGAATTCCCCACACTTGGATACCCAAATTGTTTTAAGGCCATTGCTATCTCTCTTTTTTTTAAAATAATAATAATAGTAATAACTTTGAAATGTACAAATTTAAAGATGACAGATCCTGAAAATTGAGGATTAAAAATGGCTGGAGTTAAACTTTTAAGTACTAAACTCAAAGATCAAATGAAATGCACTGAATACAAAATTTTGGCATACATCTGTTTTCACAGTTTTAAACCTGTTGCAACACAAGAAAAGTTCAGATCTGTCACTTCTTTCATCAGAAAGTGGAAATGACAAATGTTAAAATCCTTAAAACTATAATTTATAAAGTTCACTGACACAATGGGTTGATGCCAACATCAACTGAGATTGAAAGAGATACTGAAGAGAGCCCTACATGTTCACCAGCCAGACCAGAGTCAAACATGCTACGTAAATGATTTGACTCCTTCCAGGGGTCAGAACCTCATTATGGAAAAATATTCAAAATAGGTATATTTGTGAAAAAAAATGTAATATGAATTACATAAAGCCTTATTTGTTTTCTTCCTAACTGTCCTTAAAATATTGGATAAGAATGTACATTATCTTGAACAGACAGACAGAGGGAGAAAGGCAGAGAAAGAAAGAGAGAGAGAGAGAGAGAGGGGGGGGGGTGTCAAGAGTTTGAGCAGGATAGATCAGAGACCGATTAGACACTTGATTTCAGCGATCCTGCCTTATGGCCTACTAAAATGACCGACTATGATAGAGTGAACCGCACAAGCAGAGGAAAGACCCAGGACAGGTGGGTGAGGGGGTGATCATCTAATATTTTCTCGCCCCGGGTCTGGCCGGGGCAAGACTGTCTGCAGGCCTGCATATACAGTGAGGAAAATAAGTATTTGAACACCCTGCTATTTTGCAAGTTCTCACACTTAGAAACATAGAGGGGTCGGAAATTTTCATCGTAGGTGCATGTCCACTGTGAGAGACATAATAAAAAAAAAAAATAAATAAATAAAAATCCTGAAATCACAATGTATGATTTTGTAACAATTTATTTGTATGTTCAAATACTTATTTT
>JBAMHW010000005.1:23011152-23022450 GCA_037177495.1 Rhadinocentrus ornatus | reverse complement strand
TCAGACCCCTCGAAGATTTCTAAGTGGGAGAACTTGCAAAATAGCAGGGTGTTCAAATACTTACTTTCCTCACTGTAAGTGCCACAATCTTAGCAATAGCTGGTAATATGAGCGGTAATATGCTGCAAAGGACTTTACAAGTGAATGTAATCCACATTGGTGTGTTAAAACATCCAACCTTGACATTCTCTTGGTAAGAGAAGCTGATTTTGGATAGAAGAAATATAGGAAACTAGTTGTGTGTGTGTGTGTTTATATGCTAAGATCTCACCGAACAACAGTAAGTCATGCGAGAGTAGGGTCATGTTACCAAAAATTGATCCCCAGTTTTATGAATCAATGTAGGGTTTATTTCATTGGAACCGATTAAAATTTGATGAATCGATTTTTTTTAACCCAGCCCTAACCAAAACGTCAAAAGAGGCCAAAGCCTCTACCAGCCACTTCTCCAACTAGCACAATCCACTACATGGAGTATCAACCCTTAAAACTCCAAGGCATCTTCAGCTATTTCTGGTCCGTCTGGTTTTTCTTATGTAAAAATGCGTGTAGAAGTTGAACCCTTTTAAGCACAGTTAACATACTGACATTTTTCCAAGACAGCTTCAGTTGTCAAATTATAAGGCTAAAATAATGAAAAGTGAAAGTATGAATAGATATAGCACCATGAAGGCCAACCAAAACAACAAAACATTTTTATTACTAACAGCACTTTGAAGAAATAACACAGATCATCAGGGACCAACAGGAAGTGTTAAGCCTTTTCTCATCTGAATATTATCCTCTCACATCTTGGCTTTCAGGAGACAAAATATCATCACTGAAACAAATGCAAAACAGAAACCACTTACAATTTTTCCAGCTGGTTTTTGCTATTTATAGTAATTTATGCTATTATTTTTTTTCTATAGTCCTCTAACCCAGCTCGTTTTGAATGTCAAAAATGTCTCCGTTGCTTTATCCCAGCCATATGGGACCATTATTTTTGTTCTCTTCAGACAGACATCACTTGTTGATCTTTCACTGCTTCTAATTGGAAATTACTGTCAATTTAAGCTATCCGATTGGTTGAAAGTTTGACAGGAAGTGGCTTTATAATAATAATTTCAAAACAGAAGCCTCTTAGCAACATAGCTGTGTAACCCTTAAGGGTTACAGCTATCCATTGCCACAGGACGTTTGCTAATTTTGCTTCACATGCTAAAGCTACTGAATTCTTTCTGCATGTGAGATGAAAAAGTGAAAAGCTGCTTGAAAAGCTGGAACACATAACACCAGAATATATGCTGCAGATTTAACTAACTGAAGAGGAGAAACCTACCTGCCACAGTGTACGACAACAGCGACCAGGTCATACATGCGGTCGGGGTTGGTGGCGTCGCCTGACGTGTTGAAAAGGCGTAGCTCCAAGGGGAAGACGACTCGATAGGACAGTTTGGTGTAGCGGTGCAACTGGTCCATGTATTTAAAGCGCTTAAGGTGGAGGGCAAGGATCATGGGCAGCTTCTTTACCCTCATTCTGAGGAAAATATGAAGAAAATGTGCTTCTTTTAATTCGATTTTTACAAAAACAGAAAACTAAACTGCATGTGTGGACTCAAAGCGAGATGAAAATACAGAGCTAAAAGCTTTTCATGATGACACCACTGACCTCCTGCCAGAAACGCAGAGTGTTGCAGATACTTTTTGTTGCCACTAATTCCAACAAACCACACGCGCTCCTGCAGCATTCGGCTAAGTGTTAATGCAAGCTAATGGATGCTACTTGGTGCACTTACCAGCTCTTAAAAAATGGTGTCTGTTATATATCAAAACACATTTTTTATCCACTGGTTAACCACAAAACACTAAAGATGCAGCAGATCTGTTTAGAAAGAGCAACTCTGACAGACCAGAGTCCAGAGACCAAGACCCCTGAGCAGCAAATAACAGGCATCTCAGCAGATCCGACACCGGAGATGATTTTTCAGAAACATAACAGGAAAGCCCAGACTGGTTGCTATAGTGATGGCAAATATGGTTTGAGGGTAGCATTATCTACTGGAACAAACTAAGTATTGGGCCGCTCAAAAAAAACTTCTAGGTATTCTGCTCATATTTCTGTGTGTCAGATACACTGCTGTGTAAAAACAGAGGAAGTTTAAAAGGACTAAGCCTCAGAGGCAAAATCTTGACATTTTTGTTGATGGAAAAAGAAAAAAGTGGGGTATCTCATCTTTAAAAACATGCTGAAATAAACAATAAGCTTAAGAAAAAGTATTTACTACCATCTAAAGCAAACATTTATTAACCCGATCTATCTGACATACACTTAGAACCAAACTGCATGCATTTTTGACCATAATGCAGCATCTTCAGATGGCTCCTTCCAGCAGGATAATGCACCATGTCACAAAGCTCAAACCATCTGACTAGTGATGTTACCTCTAAAACAGAAGATCCAAAGCCTGCGCCGAGCAAAGGGGCGTGTCAAAATGAAGCCTGCATTGAGGCCCGTATTGTTTTTCTGAATATCACATGACCAAAAACAGACATGACCCCATTGCTCTGAAATCATGACTGCCTTGCTGAGTGAATCAGGTTGCTGAAAGTCTTCTGCGTGATCCGAGGTGATGTGAGGATCAGAATGTCCAGGACATTGACCAACAGCACTGCCTCAAAAGGGGAGCCACCAAAAACCCGAAGGACACTAGCAGATTGGGAGCATTTTGACATGAAACAGTATCTCCTAAAAATTAATACTCAAGATATTAATAAAACTTTGACATAGTTGATTTATATAATGATTGATTTATACCAGGATTGATATATTGATACTTTACTGATATACCGCTTTCAGCATAGATTTAATCTGACTTTAAAATACGTAATAAAGGGATTCTGACAAAACACATGCATCAATATGCTTACAGTTCCACTGGTATGTAGCCCACAAGTAATTTATCACAGGACTGTTGTATATCAAATAACCAGCAGGTGTCAAATGAGCGGTTCAACAGGATTTCGAGTAATGAAACTTCTGGCAAAGCAACTGGCCAGAAAGACTCGACACATTCACAGCTCGTCCCACCATCACTACCTCCAACTGCTTTTCTAGAACATGACAATGAGCTCAGTGTACTCCAACGGCCTCCACAGTCACCAGATCTCAATCCATTAGAGCAGCTTTGGGATGTGGTGGAACGGGAGATTCTCATCATGGATGGAGCTGACAAATCTGCAGCAACTGTGTGATGCCATCATGTCAATGTTTCCAACACCTTGTTCAATCTAAACCACCAAGAATTAAGGCAGATTGTGCAAAGAAGAAGTTGCTGAATACAACATACTAATCAGACATATTGTCTTCAGATAGAGGCTTCTTCAGCTCTTCTACAATAATGAACAGCATAGGCCACTCCTGTCCACTGCCAACGGTCTTACAAACTGATTCTGTACAATAAAAACTAGCTCCTAATCTGTATTTTCTTCCCTTTTCTCTCCCCTTTTAGTGAATACCAGACACCGCCAGTCTAGCAGTAAATTTAAAACCTCCTGATGATGACGACACACCAACCTTTTCTGGGCTTCCTGTTTGCTGCGGCACTGCTCACAGTAATACTTGTATTCACTGCATAAGGTCTCTGTGTTGCTGAAGCCCCTGTTGAAGAGTAACCCACACTTTAAATAATCACTTAAAAGTCTTTTAAATTAAATTTGTATTTTCAAAGATTATATTTCATAAAGTCAGTACAAAAAGCAAAATTTTTTCATATTCTCTCCCCCTAGATCTGATGATTAAAACCAGCCAGGTATACCTGAGACAGTGTGTAATGGACGTGTTCTGCTCCACATCCACAGACAGATCTAGGAAGTCCTCGTCCTTACTGCTCACCTGCAACAAAATAAAAGACATCGGGTCACACAAGCCACATTTTCGAAAATGAAAGCAAATATTTTAGTATAACATTTTAAGCAGAAAACTTCAGAACAGATTAATGTGAAAAACGCCAGTTTATTCATAATTTAAATAATAAACCCAGAAATTAAGCCAACTGATGGAAAGATTACATTAGTCATTTAGCTAAAGCTTTTATCCAAAGCAACTTACAGTGGTTAGGAAGTAGCATTTAGGGACTTGCTTAAAGACTAAGGCTGGGCAATATATCAAGATTTTCAAACAGGCTTTTTTAGACGTAATATAGAAGGAGGGAATATCGTTTATATCGAGATAGCTTGTTTTGAGTTAAAAGCATCTTTTCTTTTGCATTTTGCACAGGTGTATTTTTGTTATGGTCATCGAAAAGTATTTTTCATTTATTTTGTTTTAGGAGCAATTAATTTAATACAAAGGTACTTTAATTTCAGTGAGCTGTTTTAATGCACATGTGCTGCGGATCCTTAATAAAAGTATTTAGCACTGAAGTTTGTAAATTAGAACGATCTCTTTGGTTACTTGGCAAAACAAAACATATCAAGATATATATCATATATCATGATTCAGGTAAAAAATATCGAGGTATAAGATTTGGTTCATATCGCCCAGCCCTACTAAGGACCCAACTATTAGGTATTAATATAGGTATTCATATTTGTCCCCTGGGGAATTTGAACCCTGGTTTCCCACATGGGAGACAGATGCTCTACCAATCAAGCTAACCAGCCGCCTGATGTATCTCTTTAAAAGTTAATGTATTAAATAAAAATATGTATTAATGTTGTTGTTTTTTTGTGTTGTGATGGTTTAAAGTGGCGCAAGCCTTGTCAGGTAGAGATGAGAGGCTAAAAAGCCTTTTTTATCTTTAATGCTTGTTTGCTTTGTTTTTAAATTTTGAATATGTATTTTAATTACATGGTCATGTAAATAAAAAGGGGGTGCTAATATAAGATTTTTCTTCTTTCTGCTCCTTTTCACTTTTGTTTTTGGATTATCGTTTATGTTTTGTTTTATTAAAACTTAAATAAATTAAACCAAACTAAAATATAACCCTGACGACTTAATTAACTTACATACATGTTTTCCCTAGAATCTTTCAAATAGTAAAATAGCACTTTTATACAGTATGTATAAATGTCTAGTGGTAGTTTAATAAAAATAAATCAAATTTTGCTTAATATTTGATTGTGTGTTTTACGCATTGTGTGGAACATTTAGTTAAAGAGTGAGGTCTGAAAGTATTTGGACTGTATTTGGGCACAACATTATTTGCCTGAACAAATTCAGTGGCTGTTTTATGATGAAACAGGTTAAAGGTCTGAAGTTGACTTCAAGTGTTTGAATGGCTCGTGATCAAAAGCTAGGGTTTTATTTGTAAAACATGTGCAGACTGTTGTGTGTTTTACTGATGTGACAGAAGCAGCCAGATGGATTCTCAATGCAAAAAAAAAGCAATTTTCTGTCTACTCTTATTCAGCTGAAAAACGCTCCGCAGTACAGATGGACAACAGTCAAGTGGATTAAAGCACTGGGATTACTGAATATCATAGTATTTAATCCATGATGTCACTTTGTCCTACATATAAAAAAGATCATTCCCAGACTTCAATCTTGGGCTATTGTGTCCAAATATTTCCAGACCTCAGGTCATCTGGATAAAACTACTTCCCCAAACACTCCAAATCACTTACAGCTTCACAGTTCAGGCATCGCGTCTCGTTAGTCAGAGTTCCTTGGAAGATCTCATGGACCCAAGTCTGCTGTGTTTCTTTTCCTTCTCCTCCTTCCCCCTCTCCTCCTCCTTCCTCACTTCCACCACCCCCTCCTCCACTTCCGTTCTGTACCAGCTTTCCATTCTGCTGCCGCTCCTGACCCTTCTCCTCCTGGAGGAGATCTGCGATGGTATTGAGGAGGTAGTTGAGGAATTCATGTGCATCCTGCTGCATGTAGTTGTCAAACAACTCTGTGCAGGAGAGATGTGAAAATGTAAACAGAAAGGGGAGAAAGGAAAGAGTTAGAGAAAGAAAAGAGAAGACAACAGCAACACAAGTGCTGGTGATAAAGATTCCCCTCTCTTTTATATTGGATTCAGCTGGCAACGTTACTTCCTCAGCTGTGCCATTAACTTCTCAGCTGATATCAGCCATCTCCTTCCTTTTCTCAGCTCTCTGCCTCACTAATCAATAAAAGAGCCGCTTTAAACAGGTAAACGATGATATTTCATATTTCTAAACTTCTGGCAGGGAATGGATGTTTTTCTGGAGATAATCCAGGAAGTCTTGTGTTTTGACATGAGCAGCAGCAGCAGCAGGGCTATAAATATTCTACTTCTAAGCATCCTGCAACGTTATTCTGCATCTTGGATCACTACCGTTTTCTTTTCTTAGCCGTGAGATGAATTTCTTGGGGGGAATGACGCCGACTTTCTTCTTCTGCGTGGCGATACTGTTGAAGAGGTCGGCCAGGCAGGTGAGGAGAGACTCCTTACGACGAGGCTGCACCTGAAGAGCAGAAGACAGGTCGTTCAGTTAAATCTCAATGAACTTAATGGTTTCGAAGCTGGCTTTTGTGCATGCTTTAAAGCCTTGAAATAATCTAGATCAGAGACGGCTGTATGCGAGAATGCAAACTTTACCCAGAATGCTCTCTGGTACAGTCCTGGACATGTCCCACTGAAACCAGGAGTGTACAAAGCAAATAGCTGAAGAATTTGCAGCCAGTGAGGGTTTGACTGCAAATAATGCTTCCTGCTTTAGCCCCAATTTAAGGTTTATTTGTTTCAATTTTATGATTGAGGACACATCATAATAGATAAGAGGCAGCTATAGTGTATGCAGCAGGTCCTCTATGTACAGTGTATTAATGACAACACAGGATAAATTTTAGGGCAGTTCCTAACAGACATGTACTGTTTACATGGACCTGAAAAGTTCTTGCTATTATGACACGTTTACATGCAACGTATGTCTGAACTAATCATTTTGACATGCACTGATTCAGTTTGACTTTCCAAAAAAAGCAGTACAAGAAGAAACTGGGATTTCCGATGTAAACAAACACTGCTTTGTGTGTGTGTGTAGATCCATTGCAGTCTTAAAGATTTCAGTTTACCTTCTTAATAATTTAAAACTCCTAAAATCTAAGGCACTATATTTGTAAGACATATCGGTCAGTTCTGGTTGTCCCCTGCCATGTCTTCCAATAGCTGTAATGTAAAGTGTTGTGTGACATATAGTCGACATAACGGGCATGTGTAGTTAGGATCATTTCTACCTGAATTTCAGAATATGCGTTTTCATGCACGTCGACAGGAACAACAATTGTAATAACCGACCCGTCTCAATCAGAATGACATTTTGATCAGAATGTTGACATTAAGCATTATTATTCTGATGAGGCTTTAATCTGAATACTTGTGTTCATAAAGTGATCGTTGTTAGGTAACAACGGAAAAAGCCAACGGGAAGAAGTATAGATGATATTCAAGGTTTGTAAGTCAAACATTTTGGAAATCTGAAAAATCATCACTTTATTGTAAGTGCCAGAAAAGCTTCCCTCCAAAAGCAGAAAGTATTTCTGTGTTCTGCGACCTGCAAATTCACCAGCAAAATTAATTTTGCCACAAAAAAAAAGCCCAATGTTCACTGTGTTGTCGGCACAATGTTTCCCACATTGGAGCAACAGCAGATCAGGCTTCCTCCCAACTGAAGGGAAATATAAATATTAATAACTCATTCATATAAATATAAAAGTAAATCTGGCACAAAAACTGAGGAAATTTGTGTTTGGTCAACTATTTCCATTGCAGGTGAGTTTGGCTGTTTTGCTGGGCACAACTGGTGCATTTAACTGTGTTACTCATTCAGCAGAAGCCAATCCTTACAAGTTATTCCTCGTTGTAAAGGTGACTAATCGACGTACAACACAACACCAGTTGTGTTATTAAAAGGGAAAAATAATTAACCAAAAACTTACTTTTTGAGTTTGTCGTTTTGATTAAAAGGATTTTAAGTAATTTTTCAGGATAAAATCCTTTTAATCCAACAGTTTCCATTTTACTAAATCATTACAATACAATAAAAGCGTCTGCGTAGCAGGGGTGCACGTCAGGTCTGGAAAAGTTGTTTGTTGAGATTCTGCGGAGCTACGCAGCGCCTACGGCGGTGACGCAGGCGCCACATGAGCATTAATCTGCCTTTAGACCATGGTACATAATATAACAGGATGAATTAGGGCATGGGGTGGGAGGGGGGCAGAAATGCTTCCTTTTTCAAACTTGACCTCCATTACTACAGAATTTACAGTTTTACTGTCAACAGATGGAATATTAACAACCTTTTAGACGTGTATGCTATCTGCTACAAGGTTGCTGAAGTAACGTAGATGAATGTTTGTTATCTGGTCCTTTTGAACTTAACTTCATCACTTACCTTGTACGCCAGCACCTTCTCTCTGAATGGCCGACAGAAATACAGAGCCTGCAGCACAGAGTTACAGTAGCAGGTGTTGCCGAACTGGATAAGGAGACAAAGAAAAAAGACAAACCCCAAAGATGCAGGAGGGTTTCATTCAGGGGTTCATGCTTGATGTTATTTAAGAGCAAATAAACAGTAATGCTATAATACCAGAAAGACTTGATTCAGTTTAAACCAATCTGACACTATAGGAGGTATGAGGTGGTTACCGCCTGTTTTACAGGTGGAAGTGCATCACTGATGCATGTGTTGTTTCCTAAAGAAATTAAAAGGCGGGACTTTGTTGCATGTGCAGTGAGGTAAGCAGATACTTACATTGACCAATCCAAAGTAGTGTTCATTTACGGGAAACTGTTCCGGTCCAATCTCCTTTTCCAAGGCAGAGGCATTGGCGCCCTGAAGGACAATAAGCCAGGATAAACATTTTTATTTAACTGGAACTTTTCCACATCAATCAGTCAACTGATGTCATTCATGACTATCAATGTAATCGAGGATGTATAGCCTTATCTTTCATAATCATCCAACTTTTCGAAACACAAATACAATTTTCCATGAGAAAACATCTATCATCCTTCATTTCCTCACTGTTTCTGTTTCCTGCTCTACTTTCTCAAAGCACTGCTGCAACAAAAAGCATAATTTTTCTTTCCTGTATCCTATTTCTATACTCTGACTTCCCCAGTTGTGTTAAATCTAATAATCTACTCTATTTTATACGTGCAATCAACTGATAGCCGCTGTCAGACTTCACAATAAACACATGCAAACTCCTCCATCCATGCATTATCTACACCGGGAAGGTTGGAGCCTAACCCAGCATTTTAACATTTTAACCCTGGACAGGTCACCAGTCCATCGCAGCACATGAAAACTGTCTTTACATATTTATATACGTGTTTATGTACTAGAGCTGGATAATGATTCAAATTTCAAGAATCGATTCGATCTGTTCTGATCTGATATCGATTTGGGTCAGTGCTATTACAACAGATTTTTAGCCATTACCTGAATTACATTACTTTGTAGTTCTACAACATATTAATCTAGCATTATATTGATATTCAAACGCAATTTAGTGACAGATTTGTTGTTAAAGATGGCCGTAAGGACCAATCCCCCTCCTAGAGTGTTGACACAATTGCTTTCATGAACATGCTGTGGGGCAGAATCACCTTTTTTTTTTTTTTCAACATAGGGCTGGGTATTGTCACTAATTTCCTGAATTGATTCAATATTGATTCATTTACAGCTAATTATGTAACACCATGTTACATAATAAATGTTTTCAGAAAACTTTTTTTTTAAATATATAAAATACTGAGTATCAGTCACAATCAAAATGTAATAATCTGATCAGACACATCTACATTCTTAATTTCTGAAGTACCAGAACAAAACAGTGTTTCCCCAGATTCAGAGCCAGGAATGCTGTTATGGGGAAAGAAAAAATAAAAACAAAGGACGGAAAAAAGGTTAAACTTTTTAAAAGTCCTGAATAAAACGTTTTGAGTCGCTCTATATATTCAGCTGTTCGCTTTCCTGTGACGAGCGTGTTGCTATCAGCATAACACTAGAGCAGGAGAAATACTCGATCTGCTCCACACGGGAGAAGGATGCTTCATAATTCGGTTGTTCCAGGACTTTATGTGAACATACTGGAGTTACCCACTGTGAATTTAAACCACGCCGCAGAAGTCAGAGCGCTGTACACCGAACTTTCAGGAGTAACTCCATGGTCAGAGACAGTGGATATCCACAGAAACACCGCTGGGACCACTGGATGTAAGCAGTGCAAATTTAATGTGTTAATAACTTTGTCTACAGTTGGAAGTTGAGCAAAATATTTAATAATGTGCTTGTACTTTAACTTTTAGGCAGTTTGCTTAGTTTAAAAAAAAACTTTGCTTTGCCTCAAAGTCCAGTTCATTTGAAATGATCTGAGATCTGCTAATCAGCACCTTCAGCTGTCACAATGTGAGACCATTGATTTTATGTTCTTGATGATAATGCTGGATGGTATCCTGGTTTTTAACTTCTGTTATTAAAAGGATTCATCTGATACCACGAACAGTGGTTTAAACAAAATTAGCACTGTCCGGAACGTGGTGCAGAGGGAAACGGTTTGAGGGGAGATCTTTCTCACTGCTGCACCGGTAAACTCGCATGCAGCCGAGTAGTTGTGAATGGAGATGTTGGGCGGCTCTAATTTACTTTACTAATTCTTTTTTCAGTCAGTGGAAAATGTGGTTAACACCCAGTCAACTGGTGTAAATGACAAAAAAATTGCATTATTTATGATTTTTGGTCATCGTTTTTCAAATTTTTTTTCTTTAATCAAGCTGGTAATAAGACATTTGTCTGTGACGTAGCAGCAGAAAGTAGTTTTATTCATCAAATTTCCAGCGTTTGGCTTTTTTGATAAATATATGATCCCTCAGCACAACAAGGCTGCACAACAGTAGGGAAACATCCAACGTGGGATATCATTGTTTAATCCTGCAATGGCCATTAAAATACTTTAACATTAAAATACCTTATATGTGGCTAATTCCAAGTATTTTACTGAGGGCTCATTCCACTTCCACATATGTGCAGTAGTCGAGCATGCACAAAAGCAGAATTTCCTCTAAGTGGAATGCAGCCCCCATTAATAAACTGGGGCTTGTCCTATTTCAAGTTTAAATGTCTTTGTTATATTCTCACAGCGATATTGATAAATTGTGTTCATTTCAACTATATGACTGTAAAAGATCAATCATGTCAAATTAGGTACATCCTGCTAATTTTAAATCCTGATTAAAGCCCACCTGCTGGCTTTGACAAACAGAGTTTCAGATTCAGATTCAACTTTATTGTCATTGCGCATGTCACAGGTACAAGGCAGCGAAATACAGGTTGCATCTC
>JBAMHW010000005.1:22968079-22983876 GCA_037177495.1 Rhadinocentrus ornatus | reverse complement strand
AAATACAAAACATTTAAAAACTAAACTTTTCCTCTCAGGTGATTCGAGCATTGGGTGGAGGAAACGGGGAGAAAAGAAGGGGGGGCCTCCACCTGGCCAGACCCAAATCTCCCAACATGCAGGAGCTGAAGAGGAGGTTCAGGCAGGTCCTCTCCTCCAAAGTCAAGTCAGCCACAACTATTTGATCTCGAGAGGGGATGGAAAATGACAACACGCAGCAGCCGGATATGAGGCGATATTAAAGTCTTGTGTGGAAATAACAAGGTTGAAGAAAAAAATTACAAGAGGAGGTACTGAAGAGATGACCTCTGAGTTCAAGGTTTGAAGTCATTCATGACATGAGAAAGCATAGCTGAGCCACTCTGAAGTGATCAAAGCATTTCAAAGAGGACATGGAGTCCTCATCAGATAGACAGATAAAGGCAGAGACTGAATGGAGCTTACTGGCAGCACAAACTTTCTGGAAGAGACACGCCATCAGCAGGATCCACTGCCAGGATCTACAAGAACGCAGTGCAAAGCAGACATGTTGAAAACTGAACCTTGGCATGTTTCCCATAAAAATCAGTGACCATGTTAACATAACTTCAGGACATGGGGACAGTTGATATCTTGTGTTTTTAACGGTTGAAAATCTATGACATGACAAACCCAAATAAACTTTTATGAATTTATCCAGATAGTCTCATGTCCTGTCTGTAATTTAAATCCTACTTTATTTAGATTTTATTTATATTTGGTTTTGATTCTAATTCTTACCCATTTTAATTTAATAATGGAATTTAAGTGCTAATCTAAAGATGTTTTGTTATATAGATCAAGTCACTCCACATAAGAATAATAAAACTAGAATTAACCAAAACAGGAAATGACCCCAAAATGAATTCATTTGTGGCCATGTGCTAAAAAACTAACATTTCTCAGCAGGAAGGAAATCCTTTTGTAGCTAAGTGAACTGAACATGAACTACTGATATTTTAAAGAGCCCGCTACTGACAATTATAAAATGGAGGTAAATTAAAATGAAAACTTTTCTTCTTCATGCTTGAAAATGAAAAAGAATAGACTCTTTACAAGAGAACATCATTTAAAAGGAACAGGCTTACGTTGACATTTTAACTTAAGTTCATAAATTTCATTTAGTTTTTAAAGAAAAGTATTTTAAAATGGTCATTTTCATATATCAATATTTATCAGTCAACATGTCATTTGATTGGACCCCTCAGGTGATTGACAGATCACTGGAGGAGGACAGAAACATGCATGGATCACCACTATCACTACCCCAGTTTGAAGTATGTTTAAAAGTAGTTTCCAAATTATTCATCCTTTAAAAATATTGATATTTGGCTGCATACTTCTAGAGGTTTTGTCCCTGTGCAAGTACAACTTCAAATGTTATAAAAGTCTATTAACCTGATGTTAACCTGAGGCTACGTGGCATTGCTAACCTTGTTATATGGTAGCACTAGCTCAGTTTTAAGCCAGTGTGGGGAAAGCATGTCATATTTATTTTGCATTGAATGTATTTAGGAGCTACTCATCAACTCATAAAGTACCGATGATAAATATAGTTCAACGTTTTTCACCTTATAAGTTCTAAGTTTGTAGACTTTAACCTGAGGATGAGAGTGAACGTTGGTGTGACTATATAATAGACATGAGCCCTGGTGTAATCTCAAGAGTTAACCATCCAGCAGTGTTGTGGATAAGGTGATACTCTACATAAAAATGGGCAGAAGACCAGTATATATGTAATATGTAAAGCAATAAAACTGTGGTGGAAAGATGCCTCACCATAAGTTTTGGTTTCAACTTTGGGAACAACTAAAAGGCCAGTACTAGAGGACATCAGAGACTGCGAGGGCTCATAATTTAAATGCAGGTCTGGTAAATAAGAAGGCCCAAGACCATTTTATAAACATTTATAAACTAGTTTGTTGTATATAAAAAAAAAATAAATAAATAAATAAATTTTTAAAAAAAGTTAATTCGTGTTCACATTTGGGGATTTATTTTTTTTTTTTCCAAAAACCTACCCAGCCTTTTCCTTTAACCTTAATCAATCAATCAATTAATCAATCAAAAAAAACTAATTTTATTTATAAAGAAATTTTTTAGACATGGTTAGTACAAAGGGCTTTACATGAAAAGCACTTGCATATTGTAAAGAATATAAAACAATCATTAGAACACAAACCTCTCTCTCTCTCTCTCTCTCTCTCTCTCTCTCTCACACACGCACACACACACACATACTTGATGTAAATATAACTGATAATCTAAATATTATCAGTTGGTTTTTCCATTTCAGCACCAGTTGGAAGAAGCAGTGATAGCAACCTTATAAGGGGGAAGTAGATGGAACATAACGTCCTTTTCATAAACATGGCAGATCTTTATGGTAGAAAATGTGTTCTGAGTAATAGGGGACCTGTGACCCAGTAAAGTTCTTTAGCAACACCAATACTAATGTTTCCAATACCTTGTTGAATGCAAAAGAGATAACGTCCAACCTGGTATTAGCAAGGTGGACTTAACCCCTAAGTGCCACAGGTGAAGTATAGAACCACCTGAACGAAAAAAGGCATATCTCCAGAAAGATAGCCAAAATCTGTTCCCACTATAGGTGACATAAACGTGTTTTTTCAGCCCTAAATGTTTGTGGGTTTTTTTTCTCATTCAGGATGCAAAAGAGATTAATAAATTTACCCCCATAACAAACTTTTAAGCTACAGCCTTTTGAATTCTTGATATCAAAATTGAAATTTTTCTTTGAAAAACTTAGGCATCTAAAGGTTTAATGAAATGTCAGATAAACATGAGAACAGGAATGTTTGAGTGAATGAGGAACACATAAAGCTCTCTGTTGAACCTAGATAAGATAAAATGATGTTAATTAAGAATGGAACAATTCTGATCCCATGCACAGCTGTTACCAATTGTCCCATCATCATAGGCAAATGTATCTTCATCAGTGGAGAATATTCAGCAACAAGAATAAGGTGTATACATGTAGTACCTTGCAAAGGTACTACATGTATCTCTCTATCATAGCTTGACCCAGATAATCCAAGCTCTATGTAATGTCAGTAGGTGTCCAGAGTGTTTCTGTTCTCCTGTGTTTAAGAGAAAATTCTAAGTATTGTGTGAAACATTGAGACACTCAGTTCTGTTTGTGGATGAAATTCTGACAAGGAGTTAACACATGAACGTACAGTCTCTGCTTCCAGTGAGGAGTAAGGAAATGGTCCAATAGCGTAAAAGGAGGTTGGTGTGTACGTTATGTGTGGTGAGTGTACCCATTCATGTGTGTGTGGTTTCTGCTGTTCTCATGACCTCTCCTCTCACAGAAACAAACAGAACTCCCAATAAAGACAAATTCCACAGCATCTGGAATTTCTTTGTTGGTCGTTGAACTGCCATTCTCACCCTTCAACACTACTCACACACACACACACTTAAAAATTGTCTGCTGACCCCAACACATAACCTTTTGCTCTTTGACCTTTAAAAGCAGCAGGGCTCCATCACAGTCTGGAACACAAAAAAAACATCTTTGGTGATGTTTTGCCATTTGTCTTGCCCAAAGTGTACACTGAGCCAAAAGCTGCCATTTAAATAACAAGAAGAAAATTATGTGTGTCCAAGTGTGTGTGTTTACTGTTATTACTCCAGCTGTGAGGAGCTTAATGTGTTTACACAGCCATGCTGTGAGGCATTGCCCCACTTCTTTGGACAAAAAGTAACTTCCCATAATATAAATCATTAGATTTTAGCATGAAAATTTGGAGGATAGGAATATAAGTAAATGTCCACTGAAATTAGGAATATATTCTACGTATGAGTACTTAAGATAGCCACTTCAAGTGTAATTTCCTACTGTGTTTTAATTTGATCTTTCAATTTCCCTCCCTTCACTCCCACACACACAAACACACACACACGCATGTCTGGTTTATATTGCCTGTGGGGAAAAATTCCTGGCCCCTTCCTTTAAACTTAACCATCAAAACTGAATGTCTAACACTAGCTTTTTACCATAGATCTAACTGTAATTATGCTAAAACCAAATTCTAAACCTGAAACATAACTGTAGCCAAACTGTGGTCCCCACATTTACAGAAATTCCCATGAGTTGGTGTCTGGTCCCCATTATGAGATAAAAACAAGTACTCACTGACACACATCATCATAAAGAGCTCCTTCCTGTGTGCCACTGGAGCAAGTGCTCTACATTCTCAAATAACTAAAGGAGGATTTTTTCCCTTTTCTGCTCTTAGCCACTTATTTGCTTTAGCATGGATTTCAAATGTGAGTTAATGTGATAGATGAAGAGGTAATGTGACATTTTTAGAGCTAGATTTAGTAGTGAGCCTCCTCTATCTGTTGCCTTTTTTGTTTAAGCATAGAAAGTGCTACAGTGAGCGACAAGACCAGTTTAAAATGAGAAGAAAACTGACATAACTTTTATGTTGATAAATTTTCCGCTGTTATAAACTAAGGCACAAAAGAAATATCTGAATGTAATGTCAAATTCGGATTATTTGCACATGTAGTTAGAAACCTTATGTACCATGTGCTACATGCACATGACACTCAACATAACTGGATTACCCCTCTGAGAACCCTCTAAGAGCAATAATTTGTTTTGGGGTCCTTGCTGAAACCCCATTATGTTCTACATACATACAGTTTGAACATTTTCCAAAGAACACATGAAAACTACCAGTGATTAAATTATTGGCTTGCTTGGTTTTACTTTGTTTTGTTTTCACCTTTGATACATGGAAAGAAATATAGAATATAAAATATATTTTTTTTATGATAAAAATATATGTAAAAAAAAAATTATATATATATATATATATATATTGGCATATCAAAGTACTAGTCTTAGACGTCAAGACCATTTTTAAAAAAGGAGCAATAACACAAAAAATCACAGGTGCTGAGCAGAATAGCTGACATGCAACCAGCGAAAGAAACAAAATAGAGAAGAAGAGGAATGGCAAGGAAAAAAGCAGAAGAAGAATAAAGACAAGGACAACTGTAGAAATGGTGACCTTTTAAAGAAAGACTGCAAGTGTTTAGGGTGTGTTTAGTGGTTTAAAAACAACTTTATACTGAAGCATTATCGCTGCCAAATGATGTCTGAAACTGACATCAGCTTTCAGGAGTGAACTCTAAACTCAGCACTGAAACTCTGAACTAGTGGAGGAATTGACTTAACCATGGTAACGTAAAAGATGCATATATGAGGACTGCAACGAATGACATTGTTTGAAATTGGACTCTCCTATTTTGGGTACGTAAGGGAGCTTTAATGAGCCTTAACACTGTATGCTACAATAATCCACTTAAAGGCTTGTGTAATCCATGACCATAATTTATCACAGTAGTACAATATTGCCAAGTTTCTATTGCTGATTTTGATTCACGTTAAGATTGATTCACCCCCCATCATCATACTGATCATCCAGTAAAACTGAAATAACACATAGTTTTTAAAGAAATTATTATTATGCAGGACAAGCTAGTTGTGTGGAGGACCCTTAACCCTTTTAATCCCATGGTTAAAGCGGCTAAATAAGTTGCAGTAATTAGCTTAAAAGTTTTTTTTTAATTACATTGGTTATCTGCGTTTTCTTTCAGCTAAAAAAACCCCACTTTGGACTTAAAAGCATCTCTTAAAAAATGTAGTTAATTGAAAATGTAGTTTAATATTGGTTAATTTTGGGAGAGTGCGCTGCTTGTGCAGAAATGTGAGCCAGTTGTCTAAATAAGCAATGTTACAAATGTTCCTACTTTGCTGAAGTTAATATAAACCCGTGTATCATGCCGTTATTCACTAACATATGGAAGTCATTTATCTTTTCAGGTGAGATAAAGACAAAGAGACCCTCCTAAAGTTTACAGCTTAAGCCTCAAAAGAAGCACCAGATGTGTGACTTCAGTTTGTACCTTTGTCTTAACCTTCTCTGTTTCTCATATTGCTACATTAAATGGCTTTCTTTTCACTGCAAGCTGTTAGTACACATTTTTGTGAGAATGGATGAAAAGTGAGAAGAGAACTAATGTGTTTCTGTACATTTTATGTCACTTGTGAACTTGGGTGGCTTTAAAATAATTTGGCATCATCTGCATATCTTAGTGTAGTTTTTAGCAGAAGAGATATGTAAACATTGTTCCTATGCCATTTCGTGGTTCATCTTCTGCAGTTTTGCTGTTTCACGGATTTTTTTTTTTTTGTATGCAGCACTGAATATTTAAGTATATGTAAATCCTATTTCAAACATTCTATGTCCAAATTTTACTGTAGGAATCCGCACTGTGCTTTGTTGATTGAACGACGTTACAGACATGCAGCGCCAGCAGAGATGCTGTAATATATTGTACGGGTGAGTAATTATTTAGAGATTCACGTTGTTAAATATAGTTTGGTTTTTGAGAGTGTATAAAGTGTGTGAGAATGTTAAAAATATTCATTATAGTTTGGGAAAGGTTAGGCCTTAACATGCATTTGAATTGTGAAAAATTAATAAGGTCGTCATTTTGCAAATGTAATTTATGCGGAGTGTTTTTAGAACGTAAATAAATGAGGGACCACTGTACATTTGCTATGTACTTCCTCAAAAATGCATGTGCTCAAAAATTAGAAAACTATTTGAAGACTGAAAAAATTCTAATGACCAATCAGCCAAGGGGGGCATTATGTTTTCTTTTCCTCTTTTTTCATGTGCCAGGCTTAAATGCTACCGATAAATACAATGTAATTTAATTCAAACTGATGTAAAGATTTCAGCATGGTATCCTTTTCAAAAAAGATTTCTTGCTCATCACATGTCCTCTCTTTATCATAGTTTGGTTATTTTTTCCTGTAGATCTGGTCATGAAAAGGTTTAAACTGCCCCGCTTGATCGGATTGAAAATTCTTTCCGATCGAGGCCAACTGGATAAGCTGATGGTTGGTTACATGACAGAAGTGCTCCATGCAAACGTAGCTAATGTTATAGGATCCTGCTTCTTCCAGCGCAGAATTGTGACACAAAAGTTGGATGATGAAGATGACCCTTCAGAATTTTTAAAAGATCAGATATGATTTAGTACAACATGGTAAAGTGGTTGGGTCGGATTTGAAAAAAATCAGATATGGGTCACATATGTGCAAAAAAGTAGAATTTGAGTAAAATTTTTCTGCAATGGAGCTTTAGTAATTACTCACGCTAAATTAAATCTATTTTTACAGATATAATAGCTCACAACCAGGTTTCCCCCAAAACAAACCATAATTTAGACCCAGTATTACATTGATGCCCATTTTAAATGTGAAACAAACAATAAACATTTTGTTGCAAACAAGCTCAATAAACAAGGACAACACGCTAAAACAGGTCTTCTCTGTAAATCACAGGTACGTTAAAAGCCACTTTTAGATGCTGAAACTGATTAGAATCGTAATGTAAATACATTATTATTAGTTTGTAGTGTTAATGTGATTTATGAGATGTGTGGTTCAAATAGTTTGCTTTGTAGTTAACTTTGGTCTGTGTTATCCGGAACATATGTAGCACGTTTTCAAGACGAAGATAAATTATATAGACTTATTAACAGCATGACCCCCAACCAAAGCAAACAAACATATTTATATGGATGTTCTAGTTTTGGTGACCACTGTGGGAGAGCCCTTCATCAACAGCAGCACGTTGAAGGACATAAACCAGCTGTGCATGCGTGCGTGCGTGTGCGTGTGTGTGGTTTGGTTCTGTTATCTATAAAAGGCAACAGGAAGTTGAGGTCTTGTATAAAATTAAGTCAAAATCTTGAACTAGAAAGAGAGCAGGACATAGAACTCGGCTGTAAAAGGAGATGGAGATAGAAAAAAAAGAGCAAGAGGAGAAATGATGGCAGATGCTGAATGAAGCTCCTCATCAGTGGATATGCATTTGTAATCTTACAGTTTGTACTCTATAAAGACCAGTATTGTTAAATTTTGGTACAAGCCAGTCCCCATAGGTCCAAGATAAGGTGCAAACTGCTCAAATAAAATACAAACAAGTAGCCACTGTTGAGAGTACAACAGCAGTGCCTTTGAGGTACAGTGATAATCCTTTGTACACTTAAGGCCCCATCAATGCTCTATGCTAAATACTGATCTGGAGCATTCATCTTCTGTGTCCTTTACATGCGTATTTGGTCAAAAACTTACTGATGCATAGCTTGTCATAGCAAACAGAGTAGCACCATCAGAAACCGTTGGGGCAGTGTTGAGTGGAATTACTTTCATGCAGTCAGCAAAAGGAATGGAGGAGAAAAAGTCACACCGTATCTAATGGTCACACAAATCAACACTGTCGATGCGGTGTCTCTTTCTGAGAATATATTTATCATGCTCTCCACTGTGACCATGTTTGCTGTTGTTTGAAACTGACATTTGAACTTGGGTATGAACTCTGCACTGCCCTCTAGTGGATGTATTGCCTAGCCTAGCATGCCAACATAAAGGATGCTTGAAAGTAGGAGGACCCTGACGGTTGAAATGAACATACTTATTTGTGTAAGAAAGGAAGCACAAATTACATTTAAGCCTTGGAGACTTTTTTTTTCTCTATAAATAAAATTCTTTATTGTTTTTCCAACAACTTTTGTTACATCTGACATATTAATTTAGAAAAATCCAAGTCTATTTCTTAAAAGACCTCTAGGATGTGTGGGCTTCCTTACTGAAACTATTCACACACTACAACAATTTTTTTCAATAAAGGCAGGCCATCTTTGCCCAGACACTGCTACAGTTTAAACCATGATACAACCACTGCCGTGCGTGTTTCACAGATGTCAAAACAGCAACAAGACATGTTTATGGAAATATGTCATGGAACTAACCAATCAGAAGAACTTATTAAAAAGTTTTTGATGAAGATCAGAGTAGAAAAGTCAAATGCCAGTACAGCAACGGTCCAAACCATTATACAACTACTTCTGTGTTTTACAGATGCAAATTAAGCAAAAAAACAAACAAACCACGATACTACTACTGGCAGGTTTCACACACGATTCAAAATCAAGAAAACGGATTCTTTGATTGAACAGTTTTAACCACGAATTTCTGTTTAATCTGTCTATACAACTAAGAGCCTTCAGACTTGTCCATGTGATCTTTAGCACAGCAAAGACGGGCAACGATGAACCTCAATCACCAATATCCACATAATCTTCTTAAATTTGCTTATAAGTGTTCAGTTTTGTATGAAATCCCTCAATCAGATTCATTAACATGTTTGTAGAATGTAAAGGTTGGTATCTTAATTAACATAATGCCAAAAGAATGATGAAAACAAAAAACGTTATTAAAGATGTTCACTGAAACCTGTTTGTCCTCATTTTAAATTGATACACGTAATTATAAATAATCACATGATCAGTATCAAATTTTAAAGAAGCAGCTTTATTTACAAATGAGCATTAATTACTCCTGAACTTTACTCCTGCAGTTTAGTTCCATGACTGCGTCAGGACAAATATCTTGAGGAAGAAGACAGTGGTTTGCCATAGAATACGTTTTTATCTCCCTTTACATGCTGAACCTTCTACAGTTTGTAAAGAAAATTGTCATCTGCTGTGTCTAAACACATCTAGCATCCTTTAAGAGTGATGCATCTAATAAAGTAAAACCTACAGGTGAATCTTAAGGTTGGTCAGTGGTTAAATGTCAGTGTTAAATTTTAATTATTACGACCACATTCAGCAGGTGGATATGGGAGTTGCAGGTATGTTGGACATTTATGAAATGATGTTCTTGTGTTTGAGGGAACGCATTAAATAAATTTTACAACAAATAGTTTGTTCAAAAGTCAAAGTTTATGGGGGTTGTTTGACACCAAATGAGGTTTTCAATATAATTCACAGGAATTGAAAAAAAGCATATCATATACATTTTTGCCCTAAGTGTTTAAAAAGTCTAAAGAGGACTTTACCAAAGAGATTAATGTTGTGTTATGATTGTCATGCCAAGGTTCAAGCCAGAGTTTATGTATGAGTAATATCTGTGGCCTGTTGTCTCTATTTTTGGCTCTAAAGCTCCCAGTGGGTAACCCATTTAGCCTCCCATTTCCCTTCTCCCAGCCTGTCATTTTTCTCTCTCATCCCCAATTTATACAGCATTTCATGAGACTAAACAGCCAACTTAAGTTGTACAATTGCGGAACATCAGCTCTACAAATTTTTCCTCCTTTTTTAGAGGATTCCAGCTGCACTTAAGTTCTCATATCCAGATCTTTATCAAAAGTTTGTTGTCCACATTTCTCTCCTTCTTAGTCTGCATCATGTTTTCAAGATAAGCTAATGTCTTCCAAAGAGGCCTGATTTATCACCACCCAACTAGCATTTTTATGTTTAAATATGAATAATTTCCAAGGCAGGGGAATGACTTCTTATATCTTTTATATTTTTCTTACTTAATAGATCCAACTTCAACGATAAGGTGAGTCAGTTCAGGTGGTCAGGATTACTACACACGTGGAAATATACATGTATGTATTTTTATAATAACGTCTAGCTCTTGACAAGTTACTCAAATCATAATGTGAAAAACTGAATTTTTCACTTCCAGATACCTGTGATTTAATATTTTGAGATCCATGTAAATGATAAACTGAGGCAAACTATTGTTGAAACTGCACTTTGCTCAATAAAATTCAGGTGGATCATGATCTGTTTTCTAAAAGGACAGTTTATTAAATGTCAACAGTTTGATAATGTAGCTATACTTCTTTACCATCAAACAAGACAAAAACATTTAGGGTTTTTATTATTTTTACACTGTAATAAAATTCAAATTTCTTGAACTTAGAAACAAAAGTACAAAAGCTTTAAAACTATGAGTAAACTCATCTTTCAGATGGCAATGTGGTTTTTTAACTTGATGCTATAATTTGTGCTAATTTAAGCTTTTGGTGTACAGGTAGGTTGAGATTTGAAAGTAGCCCCGCCCCCTGAAAGCTTCAATTTAATGACATTAGTTCAATCAATTAATGGTGACAACCTGAACAACAGTCAAGAAAACTTACAACTATAAGTTAAACATCCGAAAACTCCTTAACTTAAGTTCTATTTGCAAATCTGAATGAATGAATTTATTGTAATTGCACAACAATTCTATCAACATTGTTTGGCAATGACATTCTTGAAACAATGATAAAAAGAATATAAACCACAATAAAAATACTGGAGAGGCCCCTGAGAGGGCGGAGTAGCCGTGGGAATGTGGTCCCGGGGGCCAAAGGCCTTTGCGTACAGGGCGTGAAATGTGCCGGTTCGCGCCCCTTTTTTGGGCCGTATCTCGAGGAGGGAAGGGACTTTTGGGATGGGGCCGGTGGCTTTGGGACTGGCCGAGGGCCGGCCCCGACAGGCAGGGGCCCTCAGGCCGGGATCCCGACCCAAAAAATTCGGCCTCAAGTTCAGGACTGCCGACTGTCAAAAGCATCTCAGACCCTAGATGCCAGTCCACGCACCTTTGTGGAGGACCTGGAAGACTTTTTTTTTTTCAGTGGTTCATCACATTAGGTGGATCAGTGGGAAGAGTATTTGCCTTTCATGCAGGAGGTGCGTGTTCGAACCTTTGGCTGGGGCATGTTTATTTTTTCAGTTCTCCACAAGTCACCACGTGGGAGCAGCTTTGCCATCAAGTGCTGAGCGAGCGAGCGATCAATTGATCTGCACGTCTGGCCAAGCGTGTGGGGGATGGGTAATATGATAGACGAGAATCTGGAATTTAGAAGGGAATCTGGAACGAGGTGGGCGGGGCAGAATTCCAGATTTTAATCTGTGAAGTTGCCCGATCCGGGGTGGGGGCAAAACCCCCCTCTCTGCTATCCTCGGCTCCAGGTAATGAGGGGGCGCAGGTCAGTTCGGCTACCCAGGTCCGCACCCCGAATTGCCTAGCATGTTTCAGTTCAAACTTCAGATGAAGTGGGGAAATGGCAGGTGAGTTGGACCCGAGGCGGGCCCGGCGGCCAGATTGCTCCGCCGCTTTCTCTCTCACTTATTTATTTCTCTTTCCCGGCAGAACCACAGAGGCCCTCAAGTGCCCGATCTGCCGCAGCGAGCATTTTGTGCGGCTGGACAAACACCTGACGGCATTGCACAAGCTGTACACGGCCGAGGACAAGGAGCCCTTTATGACCAAGGCCAAGCGTGCTGCCATCGAGCAGGAATTCAAGGTGCTGAGGATGTCCGAGCCCAACCAGCCCATGGTGTCCACGCTGGGCGAGCTGAGCTCGGACAAGTCCGGATCCGGATTCCGATGCCTTCCAAGGCGAATGGATGGCTTCCCCCCCTGAGCGGCCCGGCCCACCCCCCACCTGGGTGAGTGCGTGCGTCTGTAGATGTGGACAGCAAAGTATCCCAGATTTGAATCTGCCTCCTCCCTCCCTCCCTTCCTCCCTCCCTCCCTCCCTCCCTCACTCACTCTCTTTCTCTCTCGCTCTCCCTCCCTCCCTTCCTCCACGTCCGCCAGACTCCCTCCAGGGTTCGCTTCCTCCCGGTCAGCCCCTACCTCTGGGCAGCCCCTTGCCGGCGGAGGAGGAGCGCCGCGGCAGTTTGGCGTGGATACCCACCGCAGCAGCAGGCATTTGAGGCGGCGCGTGCTTCCCGCCTGCGGAACTGCCGGGGTTGCCCAGCGATGGGGGTTCAGCAGAGACCTCGCTGCACAAGGGCGCCCCAATGGCAAAGTCGCATGTGGCTAATTTTTTACGGTGGGTCGGCATTCCTTTGTCCTCCCTCACTTTCCCGAAACCCTTTCATTGCCACGGCTTTGTCTGCCCCCAACAGACGGTCGTTGAGGACTTCGAGAAGTTCCGGTTGGGGTCAAAGCAGGGGAAAAAGGACCACGACAACACGCGGACCACCGCCAGACACTGCACCATTTTTTGTACCTACATGCTGGGGAAGCACACAAGGAACGGAAAGTGTTTGGAGGACCTCTGTTTCTTGGCCCGCGTGGACAAGCTGAGGATGTGAGTGTGTGGGAATTTGGAGGGGGGGGGCTGCATCCAGATTTCCATCTATGAACACGGCCCCTCCTCCCTCTCTCTCAGGTTCCGCCTACCTGGTGACGAAGGGCTACGCGGCGACCAGCATCCGGAACATGCTGATGAATGTCAGAGGACCTGGTCGAGAACGACAGCAACAGCCACAACATGCTGATGGGGTACGTGATGGGGTACATTTCAGTCATCAGCGGGCACCGGGTGGCTGTGATGACCAACATCCTCGTGGACCACGTGATGGCCGCCGACTCGTTGCACAACAGGACAAGGTGGCAGATCTTGGTGAGTGTGGGGTGGGGGCTTCACTGCGTCCATATTCCAATCTATAAGCGAAGAGCAGTTGGTGGACTTGAGGCTGCAACCATCTCTCTCTCACACAAAACCGTCAAGAGCTTTGGGCAGGCCTCTGTCATACTGGAGGACACAGAGTTTGCCTGGATGAAGGCGCTGGCCTGTGGCCGGTGTTGCGCAGAGGGGACCAGGTCACAGTACATCTTCCACACCACCACCGGGAATATCATTTACAGGCCGAACTTTTTCCTGCTGGCCGCGTGGAAAGAAGCTGGGCTCAGCGAGCCGGTCATTTTCAACATGATCCGCAGCAGCGTGGCCACTCAGGTGGACAGACACCTGAGCGAGACAGAGCGCAAAAAGCTGGCCGCGTCCATGTGCCATGACCCGGTCACGGCCCAGAAATTCTACGTGGCTCTGCCAGAGCGGGAGGAGGCCTTTTGTTCCAGGCGCCAGCACATGAAGGCCCTGCGGCCCCGGGACTCTGAAAACGCCGCAGTCACAAGCAGCCCGTCCACGAGCACGGACAAGTAGTGCCACAAAACCAGCGACGGACAAGGGCCCGATTCTCCATCCAACACTTCGGAGTTTGACACCAGGAAGCGGAGGTCCAGCACGCGGCGCTTCAGGAGGGCGCTTTTCGCGCAGACCCCGACGGCCACCTCCAGAAGGAAGCCGAAACGGAACCCAAATGCTAGACCGGCCCACCGTCGCCTCAGAGCTGGGAATCAGCGTGGACAGGATGCCGTTGCCGCCGCCGGGGAAAAATCTGGCTGCTGAGAGGGGGCCGGACCGCTGGCAAGCGGGAGCTGTGAGAAGGGGAAGGTGATGGCCTCTCCGTACCGCAGACCCGTCGTCCCACCGAGCCAGGACACTGTCCCCGAAACCCAAGTCGCCCAGGCGAATGGAATGGGAGACAAAATGTAAGACAGACAGATGGGGAAAAACAAAAAAACAACAACTTTGTTTTAAAATGTTAAAAAAAAAAAAATTGTTAAAAAATTGTTCAACTGTTGCCGAAATGGGAACATGGTGTGGGAAATTGGTTTAGATGTCCAGATTCTGATCTACAATTTCGGCCATATAATAAATGAGAATGTGGCAGCAGTTCGGCCTCTGGCCAGCAGGGGACAGTGTTTCTAGCCGAAAATGCAGAATTTGTCGTTTTTTTCCGATGGGGAATCAATCTCGGCGTCCCTTGGGCCCCAGCTGTCCAGGTCCTGCTCTGCTGGGTCCAGGGGTCCCCGAGTTATGAACCCAATTGGTTTAGACTGAAATCTGGAACAAGTCCAGATTCTGATCTATAGCAACGGTCTGGCCGTAGATGAGAATGTGTAAGCAGTTTGGCGCCTAGCCAGCAAGGGGCAGTGTTTCTAGCCAAAAATGCAGAATCTGCCGTTTTTTCGATGGGGAATCAATGTTGGCGTCCTTTGGGCCCCAGCTGTCCAGGTCCCGCTCTGCTGGGTCCAGGGGTCCCAGAGTTATGAACCCAATTGGTTTAGATTGAAATCTGGAACAAGTCCAAATTCTGATCTACAATTTCGGCCATATAATAGATAAGAATGTGGAAGCAGTTGGGTCTCTGGCCAGCAGGGGGCAGTGTTTCTAGCCGAAAATGCGGAATCTGCCGGTTTTTCTGACGGGGAATCAATGTCAGTGTCCTTTGGGCCCCAGCTGTCCAGGTCCCGCTCTGCTGGGTTCAGGGGTCCCCGACTTATAAACCCAATTGTTTTAGATTGAAATCTGGAACAAGCCCAGATTCTGTTATACAATTTCGGCCATATAATAGATGAGAATGTGGAAGCAGTTTGGCCTCTGGCCAGCAGGGGGCAGTGTTACTAGCTGAAAATGTGGAATCTGCCGGTTTTTAACGGGAAATCAATGTCGGCGCATTTTGGGCCCCAGCTGTCCAGGTCCCGCGCTGCTGGGTCCTTGGGGGCCCGAGATGTGAACGCAATTGGTTTAGACAGAAATCTGGAACATGTCCAGATTCTGATCTACAATTTCGACCATATAATAGATAAGAATGTGGAAGCAGTTGGGTCTCTGGCCAGCAGGGGGCAGTGTTTCTAGCCGAAAATGCAGAATTTGACGGTTTTTCCGATGGGGAATCAATGTCGACGAGAGCATAAAATCTTCATCAGGAAAAGTAAAACTAGAACGCACAAGTGAATATGTAAAGCCTCAGATGGACATCAAACAATCTCCATGTCCTGAAGAATTACCAACCACCTCTCACCCACCAGCAAGCTCATCTAATGCATTTGTAACATGGTATCCTCCTGATGAAGACGATTTAGAGCCACCACCCATTAGCTAAGAACCAAAGCTTATAAAGGACAATATTGCTGCTCTAAGTAATCAAAATATGCCCAGCCAGTCCAGAGGTGAAACAAAACCCAAATTAGAGAAACCAAATACTCCTCTAAATCCATTTAGCTCATCATTCATGCCTCG
>JBAMHW010000005.1:22950530-22963914 GCA_037177495.1 Rhadinocentrus ornatus | reverse complement strand
ATATACACACATATATATATATATATATATATATATAATTTATTTATTTTGCTCTTTATTGTTCGTTTTCTCCAAAACAATTATGGTCCATCTCAGAAAAAACATCAACACTGGCAAGGTTTAACATACAAGAACATACAAGGTTTAACATACATGAAAATATGTGCAACTTCACAAAAACAACAACAAAAAAGTTAAATAAATGACTATTAATAGTAAGTACATATTTACAGTCTACCATTTGAAAATCATACTGTCTAATTACTTTCTTGTACATGCTGTGTAAACTAAGATCTAGAAAGTTCAATCACCTTCAGCTCTGTTATGTTCCTCAACCTGTTTCCAGAAGATTTGCAGTGTGATGGGAAGAATTATCCTGTTGATGGAGGCAAATGGGAGTTCTGCATTCCTCCTACACCAGAAACCAAGATTTCCAGAACACTATATTGTAACATGATAATTAAGTTGTAAGTTGTTGTAATGTTGTCATAGCTGGAAAGCACATAGTATTTTCTGATTAACTTTTTCTGCGTAGGAAAAATTATGAAATGCACAGACAGGCCTTTAACATGATTTAGTTATATGAAGTTTGTGTTACAACTACACTGTAATACAAAATACAAGAATTTAGTTGAATCAACATTTTTTTAATCTGCCCAGAATTTCCTTAACTAATTGATTTAAGGTTTAATGCATTAAAACAAAACAAACAAACAAACAAAAAAACACATCTTTGAAAGCATCTTTAAGGCCCATTTATGCTCAACATCTCAAAGCATTACTAATAACTTGATATCTGTAGGGGTCCAGTCTAAAATTGTTGTTGTAGCTTTATATTTAAATGCAAGCATGTTACAAGGCTAGAACTAGCGCAATCTTTGCTAGGTCCACCATTGCTATGCAAACAAAGGGGAGTGCAAACATATATTCTGATGTTAAATCAACATGATAGTGGCACACAACCATACTTTGTTAATCCAAAACCCTGTTTTTTCCAGTCCACAAACAAATATTAGTCACCCTGGAAAGTATTTTCCAAAACGTTCAGTTTTAGTGTCTAAAACTGTGTTAGCACGTGAAGGATGAGTCCAAAGAGCTGTTCAGAGTACCCAAGTGTGTGTTCAAGGACTAACACTTTTCATGTCATGGGGAGGTTGATTCAATAAAGCCTTGAAAGAAATAAAAAGCCACATATCAATAGTCTTATTGCTTTATGCTATATGGATGTACAAATAAAATGCATTGGATCACACAATGGGTATGTTTGGATAAAGAAAAGTTTAGCTAAACTAAAACGGAAATTAATTCACAGCAACACCTTTACTTTTTCCAATCCCTCATTTCAGTGGGCCAGTATCTTCGGACCTTTTTCGCCCATCCTCCACTGAGCTCTGAAGGCAGTGAACCTTAAAATGCAACAGCAGCGCTGTGCCTTCACCTCCTTGCCTCAAACATGGAAGCAGACACTGAACACGTCTTCTGTTGTCCATCTGGCCATCTTCTCTTCTCATCATAGTCACATTATTCCAACTTCAGCTCCAGTTAATCCACCTCTGTTTGATTCTGTTTTCTCTCCCTTTCACTCATCCTCTTTATCAACTCCATGTCATCGTTTTCTTCCTGTACCTCTTTCCCCCTCTTTTCTCAAGAAACCCCTACATGGCCTCCTGCGACCCCTCTTGGGCCTCCTGGCCTTTCTGTTTTTACTACCTTACCCAGTACAGACAGCATGGTTTAAGGTTGGGGTGGTGGGACCATGGGGGTGTGACCCTCTTTATGCCAAAGCCCTTCCTAATGTGGCGGCACAGCTTGCCGTCAATCGCATCAACAGAGACCCGTCATTGGCCTATGCTGCAACGTTCAGCTATGCTGTGCTGCAGGTAAAACACAACACCAATCTGAATTATGTGAAGTAGTGTTGTATATCAATCAAAATTGTGTTGTAATATAAATTAAGAGTATGTGTATGTACATTACATAGAAAATTTTGTTTATACGTTGGTGTTTTACCTACAAGATGGAGCTTTGATGTAATTCATTTAGCTTGGCTTATTTTACTCTAGCTTAAAAAAGACAAAGCTTTACTTACGAGCCTTTAGATATAGAGTAAATGGTTGGACTGTCTTTCTGAACAAATGCAGCTTGTTCCATAAGCTGTTCATGTTCCACACCCACTACAATTTTATTTTAAATGATCAGTGATTTCTTTTTGAGTAGACAGAAATCCAGGTACTTCTACACTTTATAAAATTTATTAGCTGGCTGTTTGGTCTAAAAATATTGCATTTATAGAAAACCAAGAAAAATAGACTCAAAAAGCTTTTATAATTTTTACCTCAGCAAAGATAAGTACTATTTCTGTATATCCATTGGAATCAAAATTTGTTTCAAAGTAGATCAGGGTTTTCCTCTTAGTTTTTCTCTGATGAGTTGCAGGCTGTTATAGGTTGTGCATCTACAGGGTGCTCTTGTGGGCTCTGTGTGTTAAATATTATGATCAGTGGGTGTGTTTGAAGCTCTTTACACAAGGACATCTTTTCCATCTCATGAATATTGTTTCCACATGTGTTTTCCATTTGGAAAACAACATCCCTGTAGTTTGGCATCTACAGAGAGAGTTATACCTTGCAATGGTCAATGGTTTCTACCTGGTCATTAAAAATGTTCTGATGCATGCCTTTTCATAGCTTTTTGTAATGATATTTACATCTTGCATATTTTACAGGTGCCTTGCACTGTAGTAAATGCGTAAAATGTAATGGTGCTATTTTGTTGTGACCATGTGGTCTTGTCCACTGACTTTTTTTGAGAGAGCACTTTATAACTTTTCATATAGACACTGTAAGAGGAACAACTACAAATCTGTCATCTCTAGAGTTGTCACATCAATAAGTATGAATGGCCCAAGAGGTCAATTACACTTGGCACTTGGACAACTGTAGCCATCTCATTGATGTGGGGGTTCTCATATTCCAGAAGTACAGTAAGTACAGAGAGTTTTGTTGCAGGACCATATGCCATTTATGTACAGCAAACTTGTATCTACACAAAGGCATTCTGCAAATGTGCCCTAAAAAAACACAACAACAAATTAGCCAATTAGCCTTGGCTCTAAATGTTTTGGTGTGATACATGTTTATTGTATACACTTTAAAATAAATGAATTGAAAGTGAAAAAAAAATTAATAATACATAATATCTGTTCAGGCTTTATCTATGTGTCAGGGATTAATGACTTGGTAGTTGGTGCTTTTTTCTGGCTTGGATCATTGATAGATTTCTGAATAATTGACTGAATGTCTCTCTCTCAGGAACCTTGTGAAACATCAAGGGCGTTGGAGGCATTTGTGGGTTTTGACACCAAGGCCTCTGGGTACATTGGACCAGCCAACCCAGGTTACTGTGATGCTGCTTCAATGCTGAGCAAAGGCTGGAACAAAGTAGGCTGGGAGAGGCTGGGGCTTGTGGAAATTTCAAAATAACCCAAACAGATTTTTTTTTTTATTAAGACTAAGTAATAATATGTTTTCCTTTACACTCTTCTTAAAGCCATTGTTTCCTTGGGGTTGTGTTGGCTATGAGCTGGACGATGTTCGTAGTCATCCAACTTTTGCACGATCCATGACTAGGCCCACCTCAGTACTACACAGCATCATGAGCTACTTCAGGTGGGCTCATATTGGCATCATCTCTTCCTCAGAGGACATCTGGGTGGATACAGCTACCAAGGTTTGAAATTCAACCTGTTCTGTCAACACAAAAACCGGCAGAGAATTTGAGTTATTGCTAATAAATTAAGAAACCTGAAAATAGCTGAATAGTTGCTCAGGGAGATAAGACTAAATATGTTTTAATATTTGCTAAGAAAGGTTGTGGGATTTTCTTGTCCTTTCTAGGCAGCCGAGTCCTTGAGAAGCCATGGTATGCCCATCAGACTGGTCAGTTTTATGGAGAACACACCTCATGGCATTAGAAGAACTCTAGCAAAAGTTCGCAAGATGCGAGAAATTCAAGGTAGTACTGATTTATCAAAGTGGGTTAAATAGAATTGTGAATACAAAACGTTTTTTGTGACATTGGTAAAATATTGCTTCTAAAACAGTTGACATCCCACTTTAACTTGGACAGCATCACTGTCTGGCAACAGTAAGGCAGAGATGAATTCCTAGGTGTTTCAGTGCACAACAGAATCACTGTTGTATGTGAGGACTGAGCACACTCAGCTTATCCTTAAAGTCAATGTCATGTCCTTTCCCAGTTGTGATTCTCTGCATGCACTCGGTGCTGATTGGTGGCTCTGTCCAGAAGATCCTTTTGGAAACAGCCTACGACATGCAGATGATCGATGGCTCGCTGGTGTTTGTGCCCTATGATACTCTGCTCTACAGCCTGCCTTACCTCAATGTGACCTACCCAGCTCTGAAGAGCAACAGCAAATTGTTGCGAGCCTACGATGCCGTGCTGACTATCACCATTGACTCCCCTCAGCTGTCATTCTATGAGGCCTACAGAGAGGCCATGGAGAGGGGCGAGGTGGCGAGGAATTTGAAACCTCAGCAGGTAAAGCAAAAAAAAAAGTTTGTTGGGGAGACTAATAGTTATTGTTTCCCATTAACAAGACAGCTGATGATGATCTTCCTGAATGTGCTGCAGGTGTCTCCTCTGTTTGGAACCATTTACAACTCAGTACTGTTCATGGCTCATGCAGTGCATCGTGTTCGGGAGTCTGGAGACTGGGTGTCTGGTGGAAATCTGGCACAACATACACGTAACCTGGACTTCCAGGTAAATAGTATCAGACTCAATGTTGAAGACAGAAGCTAGGGCAGACAATCCTCCAGAGCTTAGAAAATTATGGAGAAAATTTCTGAAAACTAATGTTCATCTCATTTACTTTTCTAGGGTTTCAGTCACCGTATAAAAACTAGCAGCACTGGAGCAGCTCAGCTAGACTACCTCATCCTGGACACAAATGGATTTTCCGCGCATCTAATGCCAACATACAGGTATGTACGAGCTGAGGTGTTTAGTGTTTCATTGTGTCATACAAGCTAATTAATAAATAACTCATTTAGAAATGAATGACACTTGATGAAGGTAAAGAAAGGAAAAGGAAGCCTGCATATGTTCTCTTGAGAGAACGCAGACTCTATTTCATTATTTTGTGCCAGATACTTTATAAGCACTAAAACTTCTCCACACATAAAGTCATGAACACAAACACTGCTCTTTCTGAATAAGTCCACATTGTGCTGTCTTTCAACAGCTCTAAAATATAAAAAAAGTGGTGTGCATGTCACCACTTGCAGCATACTTGGACTTGCAGCTGTGTACACCAATAAGTTTGATAAGTTTAGCTCTTGTGCTAAATTTGCCTGTTTAAAAGTTATAAAATACATTAAGATAAAGTGTCATTTTAAGTATTTTAACTAGCAGCTCTGGTTTTTCTATAATTAAAAGTCTACGACGTTACAGTACTTTTAACTTTTTAAATGTTTTCGTCCACACTCTGCATTAATAGGCATTAATATCTGACGGTAAGCTAATCCAGGATCAGCCAACATCAACTTTGCACGTTTCATTTTCAGTCTGGGCATGAAGCAGGTGAACGTCTCCTAATTTTTAATTTTTTTTGTAATTAATTCATCTGTATAGTTAAAACCATAAGTTTTAACTATACAACAAAGTCACAATTAACATTTCAATAAGCATTTCTTTTTAAGTAATTTTCCTTTAAATCTCACTGGTTAGAGAGATGAAAAGATGTTTCACTGCAGAGCTGAAATACCTGAGCATATATAGGCAACTAAAAGTATTCCTAGCAGTTTTTACTGCTAATAGATAAGCTTATACTGACAATAGCAAGACAGGCTGCAACCCAGGATTATGTGTTTACTGATGTTGTGTACAACTTCATGATAATATTGTTTTATGTTTCACGGAAGGAAAACTTAGCTGAATACCAATAAAAGATGGATTATTTAACATAAAGTGGACATTATTGTAGACAGTGGAGCTTCCTTACATAGCCTACTTCATAACCAAGACAAAGTTAAAAAATGTATTATGTCACAAAATATTACATTTTACAGTTAAAATAGTTGATCATACTCCCTTCCAGTTTCAACATATTTATGTGAATAAATAAAGAATAAATTGGACTAATCTTTGATATAGGTGCATTCTATAATAAAGAAAACACAAAGCAAACAGCATTTTTTATCAGCTTTTATTTAAGATCCTTTAGAAGCAAAACATTAAATCAACCCCACATAATTCACCACTGATCAAACCAATTGACAGGATTGACATGGAGATGGGAATGGTTCGCTTCTTGGGTGAAGACATTCACTTCCCACAAGGTTATGGACCCAGGAGGGATGCTGCCTGCTGGTTTACTCCTGGAGTCATCTGCTCAGGGGGTAAGAAACAGACACTTTTGTTGTAATTTGTTGTAACATATTTGAAGGTTATGACAGGCTTACCGCACTTCCTTTAATAAACTAAATGCATCCATTAAAGATGTTGTTGTTTTTTTTCATCTTTCCTCTGTAGGTGTGGACCTGTTTTTGACCTTTGGCTTGTTTTTGGGTTCGGTTGCAGGCTCTATTTGTGCTGTGGCTCTTTTGTATTGTATCAGGTACAAGGTCATCAAGATATCTTTAACCATTGAGCATGGGAGGGTCTGGAATATTAAAATAAATTAACGGCATAAAGCGGCAAACTCATCATTGTTTGTTTCTTTTCTTCTTGACTCTCTTGTTTTCAAGGCGGCGAATCAATCAGATTCGTCTAGTCAGAGGTCCCAACAAGATCTTGCTGACTCTTGCTGATGTTACATTCATTACCCCCTCACTTAGCAACAAGGTCAGCTTTTTTCAGCCTTTATATAGGCTTTCGTTGAGCTATTAAGTTCAAAGAAAGCAAAAAAACACTAGAAAACACTTTTCTTTTATCAGAAGCTGAGTCTGGACGACAGCAGGACCAGCGGTGCGAGGAGTGCATCTGAACCCAGTGTCAACACACCAGTATCTGCCCAGTCCCCGGCCACTTATGAAAACTCCAATGTTGTCATTTTTGAGGTGAGGTAGTTTATGAGCTATTGTGTAACAATAACAGCAACATGCTGACAAATGCAGACCATATGGATTTTTATGTTGTTATATGCTCTGCTATAAGGTCTGGATGGATATCAAAAGAAATTTTTATTTAACTCAGGCACATGTTGAATCAAATAAACAGTTTTGTCTGTATCATCATTGCAACTAATCAGAAAATTAGTTTCCATCAAACTTTGCACACACACTCTGATGATGACATTTCCATTATACACACCACCACCAAATCCTGCTTATTTGTGTACATATAAACATCAAGCTCTCACAAGTGAACAGCTGATGCCACATAAACTAATCTAAATCCAATATGACCAAGTTATACTGCAAGAGATCTAACTGAATACTCGCCAACTAACCAAATGTGGGTTATGATTCATTTTGGTGGGTATAAATGAAAAGTTACTGGTCAGTTTAGTGGGTGATGAATGAATCATTTAGGGCCCATTCACAGTTCACCACTAATCAGTTTGCTTGGACAATCCACTTTGTTTGGGGTATTGTGAATGCGCAAACAAATTCTGATTTGAATGGAAGAAGCATACTTGGTCCGCCTACAAACGTAGGTGTTGGTCTGTTTCAAACCCACCAAACACTGGACACAGACTACATAACAAAGTGCATTGTGGTACCCGGATAACGCTGGTTAACTCAACTAAAACATATGTGCATTTTGGGGCAATAGGCAACTTAGAACGGGATAAATAGCTCGCGGTTAGACGTGGAAGAATTTGGTAACAGTTAGAATTTTGATTAACCCATGACCACTAGGATCTGATGCAGCTACATATTTAGCTGTTAAGCTGAAGTTCTGCATTAACCAATAGATGAACGAGTTTTCTTCGTTGTATGTCCCAAAATCGGCAGTTCCTATTCTTCCTCATTGGTTTGTTCCTTTCATTGGTTGCTATACTATCAGCTATTCTGTACAAGACTGACCTTGCGGTTTCCAATGGTATTGCTCCATTTGCTGCCTGAAGTGATAAATATGAAGACTATTTATACTGGCAGTTTATTCCTTTAAACAATATTCCATAACATATCTTAAATCCATTGGCTGTTTTACTGAATGCCTGAACAAAAGGCAGCTGAAAGAGAAATGAATCTTAAAGGTACAGTGTGTAGTTTGGGGGGTATTTTGTTAGAAAAAAATCAAGAATTGCTTTCATAAATATGTATTTTACCAAAGTCTAATCACAATTGCATCCAAATAAAATCGTTCTCGTAGCTTAGAATTAGATATTTATAAATACAAAGGGGCGGCGCACCCAATTGGAGGCTGCCATGTTGCATCGCCATCTTTCAATACAGTAGCGAAAGAGAAAAAACTTGTTAGCCTTGTGCATTTTTACCTGTGAGTCCCCGCTGTTTTGGGGGGAGGGCACGGGGGTGGTGTAAACAAGTAAAGACGACCGTGGATGATTCAGCTTGCCAGCTTACATTGAAATGGAGTCTATACTTTTTGCCCGCGAGACGGAGGAAAAAAATAGCCAAGAAAAGAAAAAGAAATAAAAACCGGGAGAAATTAAGAGTGTACATCGATGGAGTTTTTACCAGATGGAGGCAGCTGATGGAGAGGGACTTCAAAGCTAACGCGGAGGTTGCAGCCTTTTTGCTGGATAGGTGAGTTAATGCAATCTAACAGTGAAGTTTATTTTGGCGTTATGTTAGAAAGAGGGCAGGGTGGTCCAGCAACTACTTTATCCTCCCATTTAAGTCGGATCATTTACTGTTACTTGCTATATAAATGGCAGAAACAGCTAATTTGTTAGTTAGCCTACAGTAGAAAAGCTACAGTGCAACAGTTTTCAGTTGTTACTCTACATAGAAGTCATACCAGTAGGCGACAGTGTGCTTATTTCAGACGTATTTTCCGAGAGCTTTCCCTCGTGTTTCATAATTTATTTCAGCTGATTTGTCAACGGGATGGGGTAGTTGTCCTCCTTCTAGTCAGACAAAAAAGACCAAAGTAATACCAATTTCGTGGCGTAATTTAATCCCCAGAACCGCAGCATACTAACGCAAAAATATGTCTCTGATAATAATTATTTTCTATCAATATGTCGCCCACCTCCCTGTATAAATCAGCTGAAATACATGTTATTAAACACAGAGTAATGTTACAGCATGGGATCTTCCTCTTGCAGTCCACTGCCCCTGCTTTTTTTTTCTCCCTCTTTCTCTCTCTTTATCAGATGATCTCTGAGTCTGCAAGTCACAAAAACCAATTTCATACGATAACATTAGTAATTAGCAGTAGCTTGGTACTGAATACATGGAAGGCATGCTAGTAACTTATTGGCAAAAACTTCACATTTAGGATTCTCCGCGGCTTCCGTAGTCGTAATAACTCTCTTAAATGGTGAGGCTCCAGTAGAGCACTACTCGGTTGCTTGTAATATATCAGTGCACCACTAGATGGGAGTAATTCTTACACATTGCGGCTTTAAATAAAGTAAGTGACATTAAAAAACAAAAATATAGGGTTAGGACATGGATTTCCCCAAAGTGACCAGTCCAGTTTCTCCAACTGGCAGCGACGTGACGGATTTCTTAATCTCCATCGACGGGAAGCTATCCAGCCTTGATGCTGCAGATGAAGTTCTTTACTGTGAGTTTCAATCTTTAAAAGAAAGTTTGGAATGTAGCCAAAAGCAGGTGGAAGCTATGGAGAACAACGTCCTCAGAGACTCGGTGAAAACCCTTACCAAAGGAGTAGGCCGATTAGCAGTGGAAAATAAAAAATAAAAAAAAATTTGTGCTATATCTTCGCGCTCGTGGCATGAGAGATAACCTGGTATTTCAGAGATCCCTGAGCAGGTGGAGGAAGATGCAGAGGCAGCTGTAAAAAAATTTATCAGAACCAACTTGAAACTTCCAGAGGAAAAGGTAAAAGGCATCTCCTTTTATCGGGTTCACCGCATAGGAAATAAAAGAAACGGAGGGCAGACCCAGGCCGATAGGAGCTTTATTCATTCTCCACAAAGAAAAGAAGAGGTGAAGCGTTGCGGCAGACAGCTTCGTGGGACTGACCTTAGCATGAGCGTTCAGTTTCCTAGAGAAATCTTGTTCCCCATCAGGAGGAAATTCCTGGACGGAGGAGCCCGCGCTGTCATCTCGGTGGACAAACTTAATGTCAATGGACAGCTACATCGTGACCATAACACCACTCCCTGGCTCTACTGACCTCAGATATGTATCCACACTCTCCACACTTTGAAGTGATATAAATGCTAATCAGACTCACTGGGCTTTGTTTATGGGTTCGTATTCTTTTTTCACCCATTTCCGCCTTTTTTTTTTTTACTTTAAGATTTTACTTTACTCATACTTAGATTTATCATATGGAATGTGCACAGAGCTTGGACCAGAGAGAAGAGACTAAAATCTTTAATAGATTAAATGATCTGCAGGCAGACATTGTGTTCTTAACAGGAAATTCATATGACAAAAACATCAGTCACATCACTTTTTGAACACGCAGATAGCCCACTAATCACAGGAGAATTGGGAATTTGTATAAAACAGGTTTTAATTTTGAAAATAAAAAGTTCCTTATTTTACAAAATCTGAAGTTATGTCATTAAAGACCAAGGTCTTGGCTATTCAACAATGTACCAGTGCAACCTCCTCATTTCTTTATTTATTTTTTAAAATACGTGTTTTTCCAGTTAACATTTTATTTTTATCAACACCGTCAGAAATAATAAAAAACAGATGATCTTTTATTGATTTGGTCTAATATGTATTTAGAGTTTTTCTATCGTTATTCGTCTATTTTAGTACCCATATATGCTGTTAAATGTTAAACATTCACTTTTATTTAATTTTCTATACTGTTTCACTTGTACCCCTGTGGAAGTTCTTACATGAAACGTCTACTTTAAGTTTAAATTTAAAAAGAAATGTTTTAAATATAACAAACACATTATAGGATTAAAAGAAACTATTACTTTCATAACGTAACCGCACTGAGGAAACAAATTGTAAACATATTTGTTTAAAACAAACAAAACTCCATCTGACGGTGGTGACATTAGAACTGACGGTGGTGACAGGCCTCATTCCAACATACAATTCCAAAACATGTACTACTCAAGTCTGTAAGTTTTTGCTTAACAACTTTATTTAACTCTTTTGTCTTAAATTTAACAATCTTGAGCACTGTGATACACATTTCTCAAGCAATATAAGGTAACATTAAGCAATTTCTTTATATAAAAAAAAAATACCCCATCACTGTATAGTCAAATCATCAATTGACATCATCTTAAACTGTTATCGAGTGCCCCGTACTTAGAAAGTAATAGCTTATATTCTTCTGTAAACTTGACTGTAAACTGTATATTGGGCATGAACAAAACATTACAAATGACAATTGTAAGCACTGTGTCAAATATTCAATAAGTAACATTGCAAGTAGCAATAGGCTATCATTAATAAAATCACCCCTTTAATAATATTCAAAAGTAAAAAGAAATCATTACCAGTAGCAATAAGATTCACTGACCTCATATTTAACTGTCATGTAGTGCCCCCACTCATATTATATTCTTCTGTAAACTTGACAATAGTGTACATTCATAAACTTAAATGTTTCAAAATACAGAAAGAATTGTGTGTAAATACCACATAACACATCTGGCAAAAACTAATAACTCACAAGTGAACTCACGTAAGTGTTTTCTGACTGTTTTACATTACTTCACCTCTCATTTAGCTTTATCAGGAAGGATATGGTGTGCATGCTTCTCCTCTATAAAGTCCATGACTTTGGAAGACAGGTTGTATATCTCCCTTGTCTTGCTTGCACAACCTGGTGATGACAGATCCACAAGTTTAAACAGAATATGGTCAAATGGTCAATGGGATTCAAACCCTGGTCTCGCACATGGGAGACTGATGCTCTACCAACTGAGCTAACCAGCTGCGTCCCCTCAGGTTGGACGATGTGGAAGAAATGTAGGGGAAACATTAGAGTTCATATTAGTGTTTATTGTCATGAACAGTTACATTCTAGTCTCCATTTACGACATTCACATGATATGCCTGAGTTGTTCATATAAGTAAATGAATTGTTGTTTCCCCTCTTTTGCTAGCTACTTCAGACCTTTTTTTAAAAAGTATATATTTATGTCAAAATTGAATCTTACATTTTTTATATAGAGTGGACAGTGTTGACATGTTATGGTTGTGACAACAGCAATGTTTGAAAATATTAAGAAGTTTAAGAGAAAATAGTGAACTTACATGAGCTTCAGTGATCTTGAGGCATTCTGGAGAGCTGAAGGTGTGAAAAAGGGGTCCTCAGGGATCTAGTAAACCTTGTAGTTGCCTGATTTAATTGCTTTTTACAAATATCTGACGGTTGTGACGAATATGTGGGACATATTGAGCAACCACAAATTAACAGAAAATATTGTTCAAAACTCCCTATTTGTATTTTTTAATACATATCACAATGTACTCTTTCATGTGATAAGGAAATTATTCAATTCAATTATTGCTTTTTTTTATCATTTTAAAATTCATTATCTCCTTTCTAAGGACGGCAGATTTTGTAGGCAATAGGCCCATACATAATGTTCAAATTAATAAAAAATAAAAATAAACCTATAAAAGGACCTTACATATGTGCAAAGGGCTCGTGGATTGTAACATTGATTGTTTTTATTAATAAAAAAATGATTGATTACCAAAGATCGACTTCACTGATAAATGCGGATAATCTGCAAAGCATTAGCTGGAAGGTTAGAGAAAGTAACTCCTCTCATTATACACCCTGATCAAACAGGCTTTATTAAGGGCAAATATTCCTCTGTTAACATGCGGAGACTAATTAGTATAATAGATTATTCTACCATTTAATAACCTGGAAACAATATAAGTTTCTTTAAATGCAGAGAAAGCATTTGATCGGATTAACTGGAAATATTTACTAGCTACTTTAAACAGATTCGGCTTTGGACCATCTTTCATTTACTGGATTAAAATCTTATACAATTCTCCTAATGCGAGTGTCAGAACGAATCATCAAACCTCTCCAAGTTTTAATCTATAAAGGGTTCCAGACAAGGTTGTCCACTATCCCCCTCACTTTTTCTATATTTATTGAACCGCTAGCTGCTGCAATTAGACAAAATCAAGCTATTAAAGGCATTCAGTCCAAAAATATAATTCATAAAATAAGTCTTTATGCTGATGATGTTTTACTATTCCTCCAGAACTCACAAACATCTCTATTTCAAACAATCTCACTAATTAATAAA
>JBAMHW010000005.1:22868190-22885639 GCA_037177495.1 Rhadinocentrus ornatus | reverse complement strand
CCACTCCCAGGACGGACAGGCTGTAGATGTGACCAGGACTGAAGGATGAAGTCCTTGTGCTAGTATAAGGGGAATGAAATGATGCACCAGGTTAGAAGGGGGGACACAGATAGTGAGGGGGTGCGTCCAGAGCACGAGCGCAGAGTTGGCCGGCTAAAGGTATCTCTGGGACATGGATATTATGAATTAAATGGAACATAGCCCTTACGATTGCGTTCAATGCAAATGAAGTCTGTTGTGTAAAACTTGGAAACTAACCATATCTTTTTAGTTTTCTAGACTTCCTTTAGATTGATGAAATTGATTAGATTGGATAAATATTTTATTGTGGGTTTACTGAGGCCCAATTTATAAGCCAGCAATGGCTTCTGGGGTGTCTCATTTTACAAGGCCTATTTTGTCATGCTGGAGGATGACTTATGTGTCACATGTGCTCCTTATGAACCTGCATTCAAGAGCACAGGGGGCCAGTGGCGAATTTGCCAATCTTGGTGTTCTCTGGCAAATGCCAAACGTCCTGCACGGTGTTGGGCTGTAAGCACAACCCCCACCTGTGGACGTCGTTTGACACATTTGTGTCCTGCTGGAGGTCATTTTGCAGGGCTCTGGCGGTGCTGCTCCTGTTCCTCCTTGCACAAAGGGGGAGGTAGCGGTCCTGCTGCTGCGTTGCTGCCCTCCTGTGGCCTCCTCCACATCTCCTGATGTACTGGCCTATCTCCTGGTAGCGCCTCCATGCTCTGGACACTACGCTGACAGACACAGCAAACCTTGCCACAGTTCGCATTTATGTACCATCCTAGATGAGCTGCACTACCTGAGCCACTTGTGTGGGTTGTAGACTTCGTCTCATGCTACCGCTACAGTGAAAGCACAGCCAGCATTCAAAAGTGACCAAAACATGACCAGAAAGCATAGGAACTGAGAAGTGGTTGGGCATCGTTTGAATTTGAACGATTCCGGTTCCGATTTTGGTTCTGTGTTTCGATTTCGGTTCCTAACGATTCTTGATTCCGATTCTTCTAAGAGTCAGGGTAAAAAAAACTTTACATGTTTTAACCTCATCATTCCCACCTTGTCGCCAGGGACCCGGTCGACATTTTGTTCGACAAATTCTAAAACTTCTCCAATAACACTTTTGTAAATATAGGCATGCTATACCTTGTTAGAAAGCTTAGATTCTCTGTAATCTAGACCCAAAATATTTATTTTACAGTACCCCTAAACACCAAAACACAGTTAGTAAAAAAAGCGCTATGGCTAGCACACAGCTAACGGGACTTCCTACTTGTTTCATGGTAATGTATTATTAAACTATACTATTACTATTAAAGTATAAACTTAATTATTTTTGCAGTCAATAGTGTATATATTAGTAGTAGTATTATAATCATTACTATTATTATTATTATTGTTACTTTTGCTATTGTTAATATTGTTATAATTTTTATTTTAATTATTATTATTATTATTAGCAAATACCGTTGCTGCTACAATCATATACTGTTATCATTTTTACTATTTTTATATTATCTCAAAAGTGCCCTTAAGTGTGTCTATTGTATTTTTCTATATTACATCTATCTATCCATACATGCATTACTTTTCCACAGAAGGGTCCAGTGTTTAAAAAATATCAAAAATAATTACTTCTTAACACCAAAACACAGTTGGTAATAAAAACCCTATGGCTAGCAACACAGCTAACAGCTTCCTACCTGTTTTGTGGTAATGTTGTCACATTATCATCTAGTCCATGATCAACTATATGAGTTTTCCACAGATCCAGTGTTAAAAAATATCAAAAATTGTTTTTCAAGTCCTGTATTTTCCCAGTATAGTCCTTATGAATGTCTGTGTGCAAACTCCCTCTTCATATATAAAATCAAATTTCCGGTTGGACAGCTATTTCACCTTTCTGCGAACCTAGAACTGGACGATATGGCCAAAACTTGCATCACGATTTTTTTCTTAATTTTGGTCGATACGATATAATTCCGGTATCGATATAAGCAAAATAAAAACCTCAGAAAAACTACCAAAAATGCTCACAACAGATGCTGTGAAACTAAAAATTATTTTGCCAAGTCTATGAAACTCCTCTAGTAAAACATTTTAGAAATATAAACTGTACAATAAATAAATGTTCACCTTTCATTTGTATTTAGTAAGGCTAAATTAGCCTTCAAACAAAGAAATTTGAAATGTATCTGAAGGTAAGCCAGCAAGGGATCAGCCAGCAGCAGTTTTGTACGTTTCATTTTAAGCCTGGTGATGAAACAGGGCTTATCTCCTGCTCTGATGCAGCTGAGAGCTGCATCAGGACCAAGTCTCGTATAAGTACTGGGGGGGGGGGGGGCAAAAGTCCCCAAAAGTCTCCAATGATACTAGAAAAAGTCGCTAGATCTGTTGCTAGTCACTGGGGAAAAAAATAAAAAAAGAGCTAGAGAGGAGTGAAAACAAACAGAACAAAGTCGCTAAGTTGGCGACACTGAGCCAAATCACTTCCGTACCACAGAGTTAGTCTTTCCTCTCATCAACTATTTTGTCTGCTTTCTCTTCGCTTGTAGAAGCTTGTTCAGTCACGTTTTCATTACAGACATGAGCACTCGTTTTGTAAAGAAAGGTGTCCCTACTGTTTTATGTGGCGTTTTCATCCCAGGACACCTGGAGATGCATAACAAGCGCTCCCTGCTTGACTAGCCATATGACCTGAAAAATTCTGTGATGTTAGGCTGTCATTCATGTCAATCACAAGTGCAGCCAATCACTGGGCGGTAAGGCAAACACTTCCGGCGGATTCTTCTTTGTTGGTGTCTGGCGGCTTTGTCTTCCAGTCGGCAGACCAGGGATCGAAAATAGGAATCTAAATTTAAAAATTTCAACGATTCCGGGAGAATTGGAAAGTAAGTCACTGTACCAATCGATGCTCGATGCCCAACCCTAGTGGTCACTACCTGCCGAACCACTCCTTTATTGGGGGTGTCTTGCTAATTGCCTATAATTTCCACCTGTTGTCTATTCTATTTGCACAACAGCATGTGAATTGGTTTTCAATCAGTGTTGCTTCTTAAGTGGACAGTTTGATTTCACAGAAGTGTAAATGACTTGGAGTTACATTGTGTTATTTAAGTGTTCCCTTTATTTTTTTAGCAGTGTATTTATCACTAATACAGTGAAATAGAGAGGGAATGTGAATATTTGCTGTGCAAGGCAATTTTAGTGTGCGCCCCTAAATTTTCTTCTTGCGCTCCCTAATTTTAAGTTGGTGGGGCCAATGTGCTCCTCGTAAAAAAATTTAGTCTGGAGCCCTGCTAGAAGATAAAGGCTTAGTACGGGTTTTAAAATGCTTGGATATTAATGCGTCTTTTAAACAGACATGGCAGATTACTCAGTACAACCAAAAGTGATTTGAGACTTGACTAGGACTTGAGGTCAAAGTCTTGAAATTTGATTTGGACTTGCATAAAAGGACTTGTGAACATCTCTGCCTGGTGGGTCTGGTATTGGGATGTTAGCAATGGATATTTTGGATCTTGTTGGTTTTTGTGGACTGAGTTTGCTTCCCAAAGAAGGGGAGGATCAGGGGAGTTTGGAAACCAGGTGAAAATATCAGACTTGTTCTTTAAAACCTTCCTAAGCAGAAAATTATTAGTTTTCTCTGTTTCTGTCTACATCAACCAGTTAAATCTCCAGGATTTTATGTATTTATTTAATTTTTTTCTCTTACGTTTCTCCTCCATCAGAATTGACCTCTTGCTATCTGTGTGTAGTCATGTTCAGTGGTTGATGTCCTTTTTCCCCTTCTGTGACTTTGCCAAATTTGTTTTTAGTCCTTGTTGAGTTACTGCTATGCCTTTCTGTACTGTATACTTCTGTCTCTCTATCAGTCCACACATTCATCCACCTCTCTATCCTCATGGCTGACAAACAGAGGAGCAGCATTCCAGCAGTGCCCCCTGTTAAAGCATCTGTATTGTGGAGTGCTATTCGCATTGTTGTGTCAGACAAAGCCTCACTCTCAGTGGAATAACCCAGCTGGAGGGCGGCCATGGCCCAGGTCATTCAGGGCCGCCGGACTGCACCACAGCAGCTGACCTGACAGCCCGGGCCTGGCCTTGATCGCAGGGCAAGAAACAAAGTTTGTTTTTGATGCGTGTGTCTGTTGGCAGTGAGCGAAATCCAAAGTTCATTGTTATCCTCACTTTTACAAACAGAGGTTGTTGTTTTTCCCTGCTGCTTCTGTCATGGAACCAGACCCAATCCAGTTTATTATGGGAGACCATAGTTATTTTTCACAAGTAAACAATTTATCTATAAAAACAGCATGGAAAGTGCTTGAACAAGTTCTTTTGATGCTTAACCATATATCATGTTTGTCTGATCGAAACCCTTTTATTAAAAAAAATAAAAAAGACCCAGCAGCTGTTTACTGCAAGAGAGACACTGACTCTAAATAAGTCACTCACACAACCACCTTGAAACATCCTTTTAAGACAACATTTTAAAACGATGCACTATTAAAGTATAAACTTGATTATTTTTGCAGTCAATTTTTAGTTTTATTGCCTTAATGGATTATCTGATAACATGCCAGAATTTTTCAGAATCAGAAAACTATTAATCCTCTGAGGGAAATTCAATTGTTGTAGCAGCAACAACAAGAACTGAAAGACAAGCAATAGTAAATGTAGCAGTGCACCTATATTCATGTATGGGAAGAAAAAAAGCTGAATTTTTTTCATGTTTTTCAAACAAATCTTTAAATGTGATAAGAAATGAAAATCATACCAGTGACTAAACATTGCAGACCACTGCGACAACTTTGATGTTCAAGTTGTTTGAGATGGTGGAAATTTTGCTTTTCTGTGACACTTTTTAAAATTTTGTTCCTACTCTTGAATACTGATGTCATTTACACACAGTTACAGTTACACACAACTACTTTTCTATTCCCTGTGAATGAATTTGAAGAGCAATATTTCTCTCACAAGCATCATCCTGTAGTAATAACGATAATGCATGTAGTTTTTTTTATTAATCTATTTTATTTTAGTTCAATTTTTCAAATTTAATGTGATTATATTCATTTTTAATTTTTAAATTCTATTTATATATATTTTAGTTTATCCCTTTTTATTGATGCGTGAATGACATAAATATTTTATGTTATCCAAAATACTCTTTAATCATCTTACTGTGCAGAGGCCTTTAATGATTGATTACTGACTAATGATCTCTTTCTGTTTCTGAATTTCTCCCCCAGACTGAGAAGCAGAGATCCAGCTTGTGCCGCCGCCTCCTCATATCTCCTCTTTGGGGACACTTGACTCTGCTTGGGACCTGTGCCCTCCGCCCACCACTGACCTCTGACCTACCCTCACACTAAGAAGCTGCTCCTCTGTAGAGGGAGACAACATTAAAACGTGACAGAAAGCGCTTTCAGTCGTCGTTCCCCTCCCCGAAATTTTGTCATGTTTTTTGTGTTTTATACCCTTACATAGGCATTATGGAATCTTCTATGCTGCATTGACTTAGAAAATATAATTTTCTTCATTAACTATTAGAATTTTTTCCCCTATGCATTATTCAGCATTTACAACTATTTAATTCTGAACAATTTTTTTGTAGAAAATAAAAACTAAACATATATTTTTTTAGATTTATTTAAGCCCCCCCCCAACCCCCCTTTTATGGCACAACACAGTACAGATTATCATTTTGCACGGCGCTCACGCCTCAGCGAGGGAGGTAGTATCCATCGCCTCAGCGAGCAGCTGCAAATACAACTAAATAACTCAACTGCGGTACTGCGCCAGTAGGTTTGTTAATGCAATGGGAAACCATAAAACATTACTGTATTCATTTTACTTACTGCATATTATTTATTTTTTACAATGGGTACAATTGTCCGGTACATTTCTTTGTTTATCTCCCTTACTCTTGGTACTAAGCAGGGTGGGAAAATAACTTCCAGCAACCAATCAGCTGCCTGAATATTTTTTTGTCCTGCTTGACTGTATTGAGATCATCAAAGATATAAGACTGATGCTAAGTCTATGTGGAGCTTGTGCAACATGATGTGATTTAATGATTCACCATTAAAGAATTGTTTCCATGTAATTGTTGCGAGGTTTTCATCGCCTGATGTGTCAAATTCAAGAGACCAACAGCAGGTCTGGACACTATTAATTATAATACTCTGATTTTTTTTTTTTTTTTTTTTTTTACTGGGACTGTTCGAGGTACTTAAGAGCAATTAGCATCTTACCTTTCATAGACAAGAGTCTGATTGCTCTCAGTTTGGAAAAGTGGAGGTTTTCTTACTGGTAAGCTAAGCTAAAAGCTACTCGGAAAAGGGTCTTGGAAGTGAATTTTGAGTTTTTTGCATCAGACAGGTACTGGAATCTAGTGGCCATGAGTAGATATTAGCTTAACCTGCTTGTAATAATTTGTTCTGATTTTCTAAACTTGTGTGTTTTCACTGCTGTAGGCCAGACTGTGACAGAAGTACTTAACACAGTCCCACTTAAAATCAAGTTGTTAAAAAAAGACGGTTGGAGGCTGCTATGGAGGTTATTTTCCCGCTCTGCTGCTTGCTGGTTTATTTCCATTTTCTGCACAAAGCACTGTTGAATTGGAAAATGTTGAAGTCAATTTAATTATTTTTTGTTCAAATTTTTATTTAATGAAGTCTACAGAACAGTTCAGATTAGCAAAGAAGAGTGGTGCTGTGAAAGGTAAAGCACAAATTTCAGGCAATGACACTGGGATGCACGAGCATGATACACTCACATGAAATGCAAGTAGTTGGTGTACTGTACCTTGCAGGCAGCGGCATATACATGCACACATATGTCAGTCATGTGGTATCCCCCACGCCTGCCCTCATAATTCAGACATGTTCTCCTTAGTGATGCAGACCTGTTTAGGTGAGGTTTAGCCCGTTTTTGGTTCTTTGTCAGCACCTTGTGATTACATATCGGATTTTTTCACACACATGTTCGTCAGTGGCTCTGGGTGATGTAAAAGAGGTTCCAGTAACCTGAACTGCAGCCCAGGTGCAGCAAGCTGGACATGCCTACCCCATGACAGCCTCACACACAAACACACTTTGAAGGGCAGAGAACACCCACATCAAACGCAGTCTAGCCCAGTCTCGCTGGGCTGATCATTCTCTGTAATTGTGCTACTCTTCCAAAACTAGCCCCACACATGAAGACTCACAGCTGGCATTGTCCTCAGAATTTCAGCTTTTGTTTAGCATTGACTTATTTAACACTTGTTTTGTTCTTTTTATCAGCCCATTTTTAATTTTCTTTGCCAGTGGCAGCTTGTCACATCATGGTGCAGAGCAGGGAGGAAGGGGTGGAGCTGACGAAACTCTAGAAAGCTCTTAAGGTTTGGTTCATAAAGCAGGATGGACAGGGTTATGTCACAATGTCACTAAGGTTCAGCTGACTGAGCAGGAATTAAAAAAAAATCTGCACATTTTGGGCTCTGTTCATTCAGATTATCAGTATTTGTGACCACTTAGACCATGGCTGTCTAGTTCTGTTCCATAGGGGCCACTGTCCTGCAGGGTTTTAGATATTTTTCTGCTCCAACACAGTCTATTCAAATTAAACGGATTTCCCCAACTAGTCAAGTTGTGTTTAGTTGTGTTGAAACAGGGCAACGTCCAAAGCCATCACAACGATTACTGGAATTAGACATCCCTGAGTTAGACTGGATGGAAATTACTAAGAAAGCTTGTTAGTGTTTACAGTTAGTTAAATTAGTTACAAATCGGTTCAATGTCTGGACTTTAGCAGTAAAGAAAAACTTTACAGGAAGTCGGGTAACAAGGAGATTTTCTGTTAGCAGATTCAAGTTGTGACCAGTTCCAATTTAATTTCACTGAACTATAATCAAACAAAAAGATCATTTTGTAATAAGTTTTTAATGAAAATACAAAAAATGCTAATTTAAACACCAACAGACACCAGGCTACAAAGTCTTCTCTCTTTGTTCTAAAAAAAAAAAACAAAACATTAAATACTCCACCTACCTGGAAGAAGGTATGTCTTAAAAACTCCAACAGAGTTGTGGTCCTAAACATTTCTGTCTTTTTGGTAAGCTAAAAATGTATAAGATCACCAGATCAATGAATGTGGTAAAAACAGATGGATCCAGCAAGGTATAACAAATTAGTCCAGTGTGATGACTTGTCACCAGTCTTTTCATTATAAAGAATTTTAGCTCATCTAAACACCATTGTCACCCCTTACAGATATAAAAACGTCAGCTTTGTGCCTACATTTACTATTAAAAACGCTGATTAAATGATTGAGATATTCTAAGCAACTGATCAGTTAGCTGATCTGTAATTTTAATGAGAGTTTATGCCCAGAAAATGTTGGAAAATCTGCATCACTCAAGTCACAACAGTAGGATCCTTTTTGGACAGGTTTAAACAAAAAATGTCACAGTAAAAATTTTCCTCCAAGGATTTCAACTCTCAGCTTTAGTTCTCTTTATGGTCATGCATTTTGATAACTACCTAACAACCATCCTCACATCCGTTTGACAGAGCGCCCCCCCTAAAAAAAAAAAAAAAAAAATGTAGGTAAATCCGGTCCTGTGAAACAAAAAATCTCAACAAAATATTTTACTCTTGTGGCGCTCTTGCAGGTAGACCCATGTTTTAAATGGTCTGGTTTACAGATAAATGTCAACAAAATGCTGTTCTAAGATTTTAAGTCTGTGACGTGTCTTATGTACACTAGGAATAATTTGAGGTACTTTCATTTATTTATTTTAAACACCACCCCCACCCCCTTAAATGAACAAAGATTTGTTTTATATTTTGTTAGAGCGGCCCAGGACAAAAAAATTTATTATTCATTTTATTATTTTTTTTTTGTATTTTTGTGTATTTACTATGCTACAGCGACATGTTGCATATGGATTTTTGATGCTATCACAAAAAAAAAAAGAGAGAAAAAGAAAAATGTATTGCTAGATTTTTGGAGGACTTTTGGAATGAATCCCTCTTAATTTATTTAAAGCATTATTTAGAAATGTTCATGTCGGATTGCCTACATGTTGGACTTTTTAACCTGTTTAAATCCTTGTCAAAAATTTGTTAATTTACACGAGCGGTGTATATTGGCAACCCAGTTTAACCTCAAATCTTGTCTTTTTTTTATTTCATTTTATTTATTTACTTTTTTTATGAGATATGTATGATCATTATGCAAACTTTTCTTTTGTATTTTAGTTTACAGAGGAAACAGATCATCTTATTCTTGGTTTTGATGTATCAGGGCTTCAGCAAAGCAATTAGGTTTTTTTTTGTTTGTTTGTTTGTTTGTTTTTAAGATTACATAGGCATTTGCAGTTATTTGTATAAAATGGGTAATAACCTGCCTTTTTCTTTTTTTACTATAATAATACAGTTCATTTGCTGCTGTGTAGTACAGTTAACAATCAGTGGCAAACATGAGGTTGAAGATAATGACTGCTACTCTGCTATCAGGCTAAGACCGTATTTTCCCCTCCCTCTTGAAGGCTTTCGAAACTTCAAAGAATTTCGAAGGAATTTCAGGAGACGAAGCGAACCCCAATCTTACCAGCTTCAATGTGTTCTTGTTTTCCGAGTTGAATGCTGTTGTTTATTAGCTTTACAAGAGCGAGTTAAAAAAGAAAATTTCTGTGGAGGTGTGTATCCTTCGTATGTGCATTATTTTTCAGCGACTTACGTCCTGTAAAAGAAGAAAAATTGTCTAGAAAAAAAATGCTGAAAATGAAATCCCCTTGTGTAAATAAGGACTGTTGTTGCTTTTTCATGTTATGATTGGCACCTCGGCTGGTGCCCCATCCCCTTGTTATTATTTTCCTTTTTTTTTTCACCGTCCCCTTCTGTCTTTCTCTCTTTTGTTTCCTAGTGGAGGAAAAGGGGTGCAGGAGGGTTACTCAGAGGCGATTTGAGCATCGGCATAGTGTTTATATTTTATCAAAACTTTTTTGCTTTCAATAGAGCTATTGCAATAAAAATGTGTTCATGTAACTGCTTCCGTCTCAGTTCTTTTTTTCGTGTGTCATCATCAAATGCTTTATTATTTCATTATACAAGAATGTGCAACAAAATTAAACTGACCCTAATAAATACAAAGTAATGATTAAAAATATTTTGTTGCACATTAAAAATGTTTAAAAAATAAAAAAAAACATTTAGTTTTTGTTTCACTTACAAGTGATGACTTTTTTTTTCTTTAAAAAAATCTTGGACACTACAAACACAAAGAACTCATCAAGACGAAAGGAACGGAACTAAAAGGCACAAAATACGGATTCAATGATCACTTCTCAACTGGAATACACAAACACAAGTTTCTCTATCCCAATAATGAAACAACACAGACAAAACAATAAAAGTACCAATATCATTGTGGACAAACTGTACATTAAAGGACAACTTTATCAGGATTCAAAAACCACTTCATGGCTTTTCTAATAAACAATAACTATTACAAACTGGTACACCAAAATAAGCATACTTGAACCCCCCTCCCTCCATCCATCACTACACAAATCCATATAAAGGTCCTGATATTTACCACATCCACTAGCCATCTCTTCATTGTTATTCCTGTTATTTCTTTAATTCTGTTTTTCTTCAGGTGTTTCTAGCACACTTTTCTCACCACCCTCTTTTTCTGTGTGTATGTGAACTGTAACTATGTTGATCTCTCTTTTTACTGCCTTTCTACATCCACACATGCACATACTAACACAACCCCATGGCTCTTATATCATTTTACATTTTACACTCATCCTTTATTTGAAAAAAATAAAAACACTGGCATTTTTGGTGACTTTCTGAACTCCACACCATGTCACCAACAAATGTTTCTATATGGGCCTGGGAAATAAACAATTAGAGGTCCCCTTGTAACATTATTGGCAGTGCCAAGGTTTTAAAAAAGCTAGCATTAACATACTAACATCCAGTGTAAACAGTTCCAAAAAATCTTTAATGGGGTGACCAAAATAAGATAGATGTTAGTGTGGGATAGCATGACCTGCAATTTCCAGGATCATTGACTTTGAATCGATGTGTGAAATACTGGGATTTTTTGGGTGTCTTAAAAATATGTAAATAACAGCTTTGAGCTCTTTCCAAAGTCAAAAACAGAAATCTTTTTACTGGTTTATTTCTACATATCCAATAGAAAATCATGCTTTAAACATGTGTTCCGCTCGTGGATGGCAGCCTAATCAGCACCCTTTGCTTCAGCCACAGCCAGTGCTGTTTCGTTCAGTGATGGTGGCGATTTACCCGCCGTGTAATGCTGTTGTTGTGGATCTAGCCACAATTTCCCTGCAACCCAGCTCCACCAGATAAACCTTCCATCCTCAACCCTCTGCCTCAGCTGGGGGCTTGGATAATATAGTGAACCTTTGAATGTTGGGGGTCTACATTGAAGCTGAAGAAAATTGTGTGTCATGGCATTCAGTATAGCAAATCTGTAGAGATGTATATTATCTTATATGTAAGTTTATGTTCTAGTTTATTGGATAAAAAGTTCCATCCAGTCTGCACAAAAATAGCAACATTTCAAGTATGAGAGCCACACTTCACCCTAATCTGGGCAACTTCTGGCATTAATGGCCTATGGTTCTGGCAAAAGTCACATAGGCAATAATACCCAAAACAGAAGTGGTCACAGTTGTTATTTTTGTTTTTTTATTCAGATATGATTTTGTAGCTCTGTTAGCACTGACCGCTTATACAGTAGACACTTGCATTTCCTTTGTAAGCAAGGCAGAAACAAACTGGCCTACAGCTGAACTGAGCCGCTGAGCCTTGCCCTCTGTGTGTTCTGTACTTTATCTACTCTGAGTTTTCAGCTAAACTTTAAATACTTCCCAGACCTTTTGAGATCTACATTCAGTCTCAAACCACCACTAATCATACAGCAGACCAGTCTCTGTAGCTTTCACCCAATTTATATTCAAGTGGAGCTTAGTGGCAGTTGTGTCGCAAAAACGCCATAGTATTATTTTCTTTTTCATTTTACACCACCCAATTTGTTTAAATCAATGTCTACATGGATTTCTGGTGTAACCTGAAACATAGATTTTTTTTATAAATATAAATATAGTTTTATTACACTTCTATAAACTCTAATCTCTGTTTTATTATGACCGGAACACAGATTAAAGACTGTAATAAAAAATCCTGATTGGAAATTGAATAAGAAAATGACTGCAGCAAACACACTCATGCTGTTACGAAACCACATAACTGCAGACTTCTTGTTGTCTTCAAACAAATGCAAAACTCACCTAACCATTAATGTGTTTTACTGCTTAGTGACCCTTTGGCCCATGACACCTGTTAATAAAAAGAGAAAGTCAAAATAACACGCATGGATTTCCTCATCCGTGTGTGTGTGTGTGTGTGTGTGTGTGTGTGTTTATTTTTTTTTATAACAAACACTGTTTTTCAGCTCAGGTGACCAGCCCAATATCCCAAAGTCCAACTGTCAAAACAAGCCAAAGTCCTCTTTGGTCATGAAAGCTGATCAGCTGAAAAAAAAGGTTTGATTCTCTGCAGACAACATAAAAATGTCAATATGGAATCTCCACATATATCTTTTCCTTTTTTTTACTCCGTAGCACACAATCAGAAAACGCCTCCAGTGAGTTTTATGGTGTGTAATCCTTTTTAAGCCTAACCTCATACACTCACTGACACTTTATTAAGTTCACCTTGTTAGTATTGAGTTGGACCCCCTTTTATCTTTAAAACTGCCTAATTCTTGGTGGTGCCTGTGGAAACAATTGGAGTGAACTCTCTGTCATATTTCAGAAATCGAAGATCATTTTAATTTTGTGACATGGTGCATTATCCTGCTGGAAGTAGTGATGGTTTAATGAAGCCCCATGAATGTGTTGAGTCTTTCTGGCCAATTGCGTCGCCATAAGTGTCATTACTGAAAGCCCCATTTAACAGCTCATTTAGTAGTACTGACATCTGCTGGTCATTTGATGTCCAGCAGTCCACCCGTCAATATATGTCAACTACATATTGGTGGAAATGTAAACACAATGATGCAAGTATATTGTAAATCTATGAATATATTAAAATATATGAACAAGTAATATATTTCTATCTATATCTGTCTGTCTGTCTGTCTCTCTTTTATTTCAGCAGATTAAAGTTATATCTTATCTTATTAGAATGTATCGTAAAAAATACTCCTAAACTACTGATGTATTTTGCTTTCGTCGGTGCTGCATGTGATGTATCACCTCACTGTCACCTGGAATTATGCAGAGCATGTCTTGCATTTTCCACGGCTTTTTCAGCAGCCCGAATTACACGAGACACTCGCGTAAATCAGGGAAAACGGGGCCTCGTTTGTCTTGGGTCACGTGTTGTTGAGAAAACTAATACGGACTTCGCTTCAGGCTTCGTTTGGACACGCCCCCTTTACTAGATGCAGGCTTTGGGGCTTTTGTGTCAGACGTAACATCACTAGCTGGAAGTAGCCATCAGAAGATGGTTCATTGCAGGGCGGGACTGGGATAAAAATTCAGGAGTCGTACCTTCACCCAGGCTGCCCTAATTCAGAAACTGCACACAAATGCTCACATGCAAGTACATACACACATGCATGCACACCCACACACACAGGCTAAATAATCACCAAAGCTCAATATTCTATAGAGACCGACATCCACACACAGCAATAAGCCACTAGTCCAGAGCTTTTCTCCTTCCTACTCTCATCAACAGTCACAGCTGGACTCCTTTATTCATATCATATTATGTTAATCAGAAACAACATGATTGTGTCATTAAGTCAGCAAATGATTTAGATGCGAGTTCACCATAAATATAATATGTTAACATAAATATGCGCTGCAACATTAGTGGTCAACAGCAGCTTCACCTGATGTGATTAAACTAACATTAGAAAATGAAAAAGTTGACTCAACTTTGATAAGAGACTGTCCATCCTTAAAAGCGGTTTTAAGTAAAAAAAATAAAAATCAGACAGATGTGTAACTAGCTAAAAATTTTAAGAGGGCAAGTGAGGGTCAGTAACAGTCCTGACTTTAACGTGACTTTACTAAAGAGATCATTTCAACTAAATGACTTTGGGCATTACATTAAATTTCTCAAACAGCAGAATGAAAACATCAAAGGTGCATTTATGAGCTCTGAAACTGGACTGCCTCATCTGCTCATGAACTAACTTAACTACTTCCTCATTCTTCTCTAGCTAAGGGCAGGATGGTGTTTATTGCTCTGAGACTGTTTTACTGAATCCAAAAATGTTTATGTTATTGTATGATGAACTCTCATCACATATAAAATGTCTCTTCTGAAAACAGAGATTAAGAAAGAGGAGGATATAAAGATGAATGGAAAATCAGTGACTAAGATGGATGGAAGCTCTTAATAAAGTTAGTCTAAAGAGGTTCCCCAATTGGGGAACTTTGAGAACAGATGGTGACAAACTGTACCAAAACGTTTACAAAATGGCCATTTTAGAGACCTGTCACTGTCACCCGCCACCCAGTGTGTTGAATTGATGTTAGTGCAATCCTTTGGCTTCCTTACCTAATCAAGACATTTTTAAATTGTGGCTTATTTGAATACTGATTGGATCACTGTGAATTGATTTGTAAATGGTAGATGGGACTGTACTTATATAGCGCATTGCTAGTCACATGCTGACCACTCAAAGTGCTTTTACACTACATATGACATTCACCCATCCACACACACACTCATACAGCACTTGTAGAACTAAGTGCTTTTCTCTATCACACACATTCATACAGATAGAGATATGATTTATGGATACAGTTTAACTAAATTGAATTTAACTGAATTGCAAATTTGCATATTTAGACTTGTGCACGTAAGTATGTGTTTTGGAAATTCAAATTCCAGATTTATTTGTACTAAATAAAAATCTGAATGACTATCGCCCAAGTGTGGTAATTGAAATATGTTAGCCTGTGTTTGTAATATTTGACTGTGATAATTGTAAGTTATACACTCAAAGGCAAAAGTGGGTCCAACCTGGTGCTAGCACAGTGCACCTAATAAAGTGGCCGGTGTACTTGTGTGCCCTTATTTGGCCACAGGAGGGTGAGTAACATGACCCAATTAAACACAGCTGACACATATGCCATCATTCAGGGTGTGTGAAAAAAAAAGGTTCAGAAGTTGATTGAGTAGCTTTATGTTTGCAGAGCCTTCCACCATGACCTTTAGATGATGCTCTCTGGTACTGTTGCTAATCCTACAGATGAAGTCCTGGATGGTTTCTGCCTGGTGAAACCTTGTCTGTGGAAGAGTGGCCACCACTTACCTGCTGATTGACAGACCTCCACAGAGAGGTTTGGAGGTACGCACAGATATGGTGTGTGCATGAATGATAAGGAGCAGTGGACCAAGCAGGGGGTATTTCAATACCAGCATGTGATCTAGTAAGGTTTCATTACTGATGGACAAACCAGCAGGCCCACTTAGGATGTAAACTGGTGCAAGGGTTTCATAACAACATCCAATGTGTGTTAATGTGTGTGTGTGTTTGAGTGCATTTATGCCTAATAGCATAATGTAGGCCAAGATTTAGAGTCCAGTTGGCCAGTATGCTGAATTGGTCTGATGTGCATGGCTTTTCAGCTACTAAAGCAGTCATTAGTTCTATGTCACAGAGTTTATCCAAAGTCCCTGAAATCCCCTGCCCCCCCTTGCTAATTCCACACATGTAAACAAACACAGATGTCTTACCCAATTAGAGATGATCCGTCAGAATATCACCATATCTTGTTACCGTGTAATTCAGCAGAGGGCACGTCTTCAGTAACTGTCATCAACCATGTTCAAGAGAAGGTTCATCTCTGGTTCCTCTTTACATCCTAGAACATTTCCTATTTAGGTAGCAGGCAGGTATCCAGGTATCGTCCAGATCAGGATCCATAGTCCCAGCTGATCTTATCTGCTTCTTTGAATTTGCATCAGAAGTTTCTCCTCGAAACAGTTTATGAATAAAACTCTCTTACTAAAACCTCCAGTTTTAAATTTAAAGTAGAGGTCGGTAAAGAACACATAGTCATTGGACATGTAAAGGTGGTTTTTCAATAAACCAAGGGTTTATTTTCTTTATATTTTAAAGCTATTAAACAACTCACAAGTTCATATTTTAAGTCTTGTGAACCGACTATTACATGATTATTACAGGCAGTATTGGCAACAAATATACTGAGGACAGAAAGTAAAGAAATGTCTATTTTGTTGATTATTTCTCCACTTTAGTAACACCACTTTGTGTTGTGTTATACGTTGTTGGAAAAACTGATTAGTCCTGCCAGGTGTGTTCCAGTTACAGATGTATGAGTGCCACCTAATTGGCACCTAATTTATTGGTATACATTTTGGAATGACAGTCAGAGCCAGTATCTCCAGAATCTGGAATCTAACACCATCTTCCAGGATGGCAATCCTTTCTCCCGCAGAGCCAAGGTCATCACAGAGTACCTACAAAATGTGGGAGTGAAGAGGATAGAATGACCTGCTGTGACTCCAGACCTCCATCCAACTGAACACTTGTGGGCTCAGCTTGGGCGAGGTGTGTGTACTAGAGTGTCTAAAAGCCCCACTGGTTAACAACTCTCAGTAGAGGAATGGGATACCATCAAACAGCAAAATGTCACCAGGCTTGGTGGCCACTATGTGGAGGTACCAAGCTGTCGTAGCTGCATATGGATCTTCTACATACTACCGAGGTCCCTGACAGTGTAAAATTAATACAGTGTAAAAATTGCCAGTATGCATTTTATTTATTTATTTATTTTTTCCTTATTGCTGTTGGAGAGTGCAATCATCCAATCCACCATGAACTCAGAACAAGGATGAATTAGGGATAGTAGGATAGGGATACTCCTTCCATGTCCTCCATGTAACATGATTATAGTAGCCCAGCAGACATCACAATGTCATGATGATGCTGTTAAAATTAATGATGATGATGATATTTTACTGGTTCATGCTGGTTTTTGGGCGCTATGTTTTATTATATTCATTATATTTAAATTATATATTCTACTCATCCATTCATCCATCCATCCACCCACTGTTTGCCGCTTATCCAGAGTCGGGTCGCAGGGGCAGCCGCCTAAGCAGGGCAACCCAGACTTCCCTCTCCCCGGCCATATTCACCAGCTCATCCGTGGGATCCCAAGGCGTTCCCAGGCCAGCCGAGAGATGTTGTCTGTCCAGCGTGTCCTGGGTCTTCCCCGGGGCCTCTTTCCAGTGGGACATGCCCGGAACACCTCACCAGGGAGGTGCCGGCAATGTGTCTAGGAGGCATCCTGACCAGATGCCTGAGCCACCTCATCTGGCTCCTCTCAATGCAGAGGAGCAGCGACTCTACTCTGA
>JBAMHW010000005.1:22852661-22863550 GCA_037177495.1 Rhadinocentrus ornatus | reverse complement strand
AATGGGCCGCCACCAACCCCAGAAGGCACCCACCCCCCACATGCTAGGGGGGAATAAGAGGAGAGGGAGGAGGTCAGAAGGAGTGCCTAGAACAAATGCACACTACCCCCAGGCCCGCTCAGGTGACTTAGAGGAGTACAGGAAGTCTAGGCACTTCAGAGAGCAATCTGTAATGCAAAGAGACAGTATAAGGACAAAGTAGAGTCTTATTACAAGGGCTCCAACACCAGGAGCATGTGGGCCGGCCTAAAAACTCTTACTAACTACAAAAAGAAGACCAGCAGTACTGAGGTGATGTCTGCATTTCTGCCTGAAGATCTGAACAACTTTTATGCCCACTTTGAGAGCACCTCTACAGATGCAGAGGTACAAAAGGATCAGGAGGACCACTGCCCACCTGTGGTATCCAGGGCATACCCGGCAGAGCTCTCAAGGTGTGTGCAGACTAGCTGGCAGATGTCTTTTCAGAAATTTTCAATATGTCACTGCTCCAGTCTGTAGTCTCCACATGCTTCAAGAAGACCATCATTGTCCCTGTCCCCAAGAGAACCAAAATCCTTTGCCTGAATGACTCCCACCTAGTGGTCATCATCATGAAATGCTTTGAGCGGTTATTCAAATCATTTCTCACTTTCTTCATCTCGGACTCATTGGACCCTCTTCAGTTTGCCTACAAACCCAATAGGTCAACTGAAGATGCTATCGCCTTCACCCTCCACACTGCCCTTTCACATCTGGAGCAGAGGGACACATATGTGAGAATGCTGTTTATTGACTACAGCTCAGTGTTTAACACCATTGTGCCCTCCAAACTTGTCACCAAGCTCAGAGACCTTGGGCTCAACAGTGCCCTCTGTGACTGGATCCTGAACTTCTTGACACGCAGACCACAGGCTGTGCGGATGGGCAGGACCACATCCTCCACCCTGACTCTGAACATCGACGCCCCGCAGGGCTGTATGCTCAGTCCTCTGCTGTACTCCTTGTTCACTCATGATTGCGTGGTTGGTCAGAGGTTGGTGAAAACTGCTCAGCACATCATCGGGATGGTCCTGCCATCCATGGAGGACCTCTACACCCAGTGGTGTAGGAGGAAGGCCACAGTCCCAAACTGTTTTGTCTGCTACCGTCTGGCCAAAGGTTTCGCAGCATTCAAGCCCGTACCACAAGGCTCAGGGACAGCTTCATACCACAGGACATAAGACTTCTAAATGCTGTCAGCAGCAACGCCACCTTAAATAATAGCATCTTCTTATTGCTTATTATATATTTAAAAAAAAAAAAATTACATTTGAAAACTGAACAAACTGGGAAAGAAAGGCCTATATGAAGAGGCTGTGTCACGGTTTGAGACCGTTAAGGAAAAGAGGACCCAAAAGCAGACTTCACAGGAAACAAAAGAGGGAATGATAGGTATTTATTAATAATCTTAAATTCATTCATTCATTCATTCATTCATTCATTCATTCATTCATTCATTCATTCACCAGAATCTATAAATAAAAAAGGTTTCATTAAAAACCCTCAGTAGAGCTGACTCAGACAGAAAAACCTCAAAAGCTTTATTTACTTTTAAAAACTCTTAATTGTGTAGAAGCAATGCAATCTAAAAATTGACTAGGAAAGCAAAAATACATTTTAAAGACATTTTAAAAAAGCATAAAATAAATATATAAATTATACTAAACTACATGGACAGTTGATAAATTGTATAAGTATGTATGAGTATTAATATACAAATAAATAAAAACTGTTGAAAATGACTATTGAGATATTTAATTCATTTCATTCTTATTCAATTTTTAAATGAAAAAAATATTTTTCAATATTTTTGTAATATTTGTAATTTGTTGTCTTATCACTTTGTTTATTGAGCCATTTTTATATTTCTGTATTTATTTGGCTGTGTTCAGTCCTCCATAGGTCTTACTTTTGTGTACACAGAACAGAAGAGATGCGCTTAGACAAAAGATCAGCATGAATTTCCAAGAAGCAACAGAAGCTTTGTACTGCTTAGGGCACTGAGACAACAGACCACCTCACTTTTAATCCCCTCTCTTAACTCTATAAGTAAGCAAGCACAAATCAGGACGTAGATTAGCTGAGAAAGCCTAAACACTTAAAAGGTTTATAGGGTCACAAAACAAGGTCAGATGATCATTGATAATCACAGGTTATGCAGTATTTGATCACTTTAGTTTCTTCAACATATGCTAGTAAAATTTGATAAACAATACATTCTTTCTTCATCTTGCTTTGCCCCCAAGATTTAACTCTCGTGATTACATTACTTGAGAATTCTTTTTAGTTTCTACATTGTTTTATCTTTGAAGTCATAACATAAATGTCAATTTATTGTTCAAGCTCATATTTTGTTCTCTATGTTTGTTTGTTGTTGTTAAAAACCTTGTTATGCATAGCATAACATGTTGTGCAGTACGTAAACACTGAACAGTTGTGCATGTGTAGTCTACTCCTACTGATACACTACTGACCACTAATGAAGGAAGACAATCACATCTTCATTCATTACACATTTACTTCTGTTATTACAGATTCATTCTTAAGCATTTAATTAACTATCATAAATTCATACATATTTTTTTATAACAGTAGATAAGTAAGTAAATAAAAACAATTATATTTATTGTGAATAATTTTATAGATCAGCATTGAGAAGAATATGAAGGCAGCCTGCCAAAGCCCTAGTTTGCAGTGATGCTGCTATCTGCTGGTCACCAGAGAGCTCTGGGAGTTGAGTTCAGTAAATGTAATCCAACACAGGATAAAGTAGCTGAGTGCATGTGCCTCACCAGCTTCTTCACTCATCACCAATTCACTAATCATTCATTTGTTTTTATGTTGCTTATGTTGCTTAATGTTGCTCAATGTTGCTTAATATTTATGTTTTCATTACACCAATCAGAAATTGTTTTAACAGCATGGAAAAAGCAAATAACAAAAAAATAAATAAATAAATAAATAAATCAAAAAATAAAAATTCACAGTGATTCTAGCATTTACTTTAACTTTATTCAGTTACACAATAAGAACCTGCACATATTTCCTTCCAGGTCTGCAGGACATTTTTAAAAACAGTTGACTGTAAACTTTTTAATGTTGCCAGTTCTTGTTACAACACTTAAAAGTTGTGAGAAACTTCTGGTATTAAGGATATAAAGCAATGAAGTGTGTAAAATTTTGTCTTGTCCCATTGTTCCTGCAAACACACCTTAAGGTCTGCAACAGTAGCAGGTTGTTTTTAATTTTTGTTGTAAAAGTTTAGACATATTTTGTAGTCCAGTCCAGTACCACCACTATCCTCTTCCTCAGCCGTAGCTCTGTATGGCATGGCTGAGAAAGAATAATCTCATTGAGCTTTTCTGCATCTATTTTCCTAATAAATAAGAACTGTGTGATAGTCCATCCTCAATGCTTCCAAGCCAAGAGAAGTCATAAAGGTCTCTAGGCAAAGTTTAACACGTGGCGTCTTTTTTAATGCACAGGGAAATAGGAAGTGTAGCTTTTGCACACTCTCTACAAAGGCTTCTCACAGTAATCTCTTGGCCATGTGGTTCTGCCAGTTGTTGATCTCTTAAATCAAGAGAGGATGATCTCTTATGTTGTAGGCGTTTTCACGTATCACTTATGGCAAGGTTGCCACCATTAAAAAGATGGTGTTACCTAAAGTTAGCTATTTGTTTTCAATGATACCCACCAAACCATCCTCCAGTTGGTTTAACCCTTTATGCACAGAAGTTTTAGGACATTTTTAAGACAAACAATAATTAAAAATAATTATGAACCAGAGTTTATGATGGCAGTTCTCCACCCTATCTGATTTTGGCTTCTACTCTAACTTTATTAACTGGATAAAAATGTTATATAAAGAACCGAAGGCAGCAGTGATGACAAATGGAATAATCTTCCCTTTCTTAATCTTTACCCAAGGAACAGGGATGCTCACTGAGCCTATTATTACTTTTTAGAGGTTGCAGCAGGGTCAGTAAGAGCACACCCTGGAATAAGAGGAGTGAGGGGAGGAGATAATGAACATAAATTATTGTTATATGCTGATGATATTTTAGCAGTAATATTCTAGCCTTTAACATCTCTGTCACATCTGATGGACATCTACAATCCTTTTCAGAGTTTTCTGGCTATTCCATCAACTGGAGCAAATCTGGGGCAATGCCTCTCAACAAGTCATGTTTTTCATCCATGGTGGAGAAGTTTAATTTTAGCTGGGTATGCAAGGGGATCAATATCTTGGCATCAGCATTTCTGAAGATATAGACGAAACAGTGGCACAAAACTTTAAATCTTTACTTCAAAGTACAAATCTTGATAAGTGGAAAAATTCTAACTCAGATTGTGGGGAAAATTAATGTTGTAAAAATGATAGCTGCCCCACAGTTCAGTTATGTGGTAATGATACTACCAAATAACACGCTATCTACCACCTTTAGACAACTGGATGATATAATAAAACCTTTTGTTATGAGGTGGGAAAAGACAACGTCTAAAACTAAGAAAGTTATGTACACATAAACAGAAGGGAGGGGTGGGCCTCACAGATCTTAGATTGTATTTTAGCTTTAGGATGGCCAAAATAGCAAAGTAGGTACTGTAAAGCTACAGAGGATAAAGCAGCTTGGATGGAGGTAGAGGGGCTTGGGGTTTGAGCTTTTCGGATGCACTCCCTTGATGACAAAGTAAAAGTTAAGACAAGAGTCAACATCAACTGAGTTTTGCTTGCTGGAGAGAGCTCAGAGTAGCGGTAGCAAGTTGGATGCTGAATTTAATGTTTTTAGGGAGAACGTCAGTGAGAAAATCTGTCTGCTTTTTTTTTTTTTTAAAGAGCTGTGAATACATGCTGCACACCACAATGAACTGAAGCAACTAAACAAGAGTGGACCAAAATAACATGAGAGAAACAGATAACATCATACAGAAAATAATTACTTCAAGTTATTACTGTATAGTTAGTTTTCACACACTGCTTCTGTACATTAAGATTATAAAGAAAATGTGTTCATCAAGTTATGCGGTGAGAATACATAAATATGCATTTTTAATAATTTCCTGATATGCAAAACCTTTGAACTGAAGGAGGCTGTATATTATTTTCCAGAGGTAATGAACACATGAAGCCAACATTAACTCATACAAATCACATGAAGAAGCTTCCTTAGCCAATGTACAAGTTGCTACTAAAAAGCCACTACTGGAGCTCTAAATAGGCTCCACATAAAACTCCAGTTATGAAATTGTGAAATGAAAACATTTGTGTGTCCCTTTGGTGTGTTTACAGGCGAAGGCAAACAGTAAAATGCCAGAAAAATAATAATTAAAAAGAAATATTCAGGTCAGTTAAATAAGCTTAATTTCTTACATTCATATTACATTTTCAATTCCAAAAAAGTTGGGACTTTGTGAAAAATGTAAATTAAAAACAATGCAATGATCTCATAAATCCATTTTATATTCCCTATAGAACATAAACAGCATAGCAGATGTTAAACTTTACATAATGGAGCTCTAACCTGCATTTGTGGATTTAAAGATGAGCTGTGTTCATGGACAGTGATTTCTGGAAGCGCTCCTGAGCCCATCAGTGATTTCCAGTAGTGAAACACCTGTATTTAATGCAGTGCTGCCTGAAGGCCTGAAGCTCACGAGCATCTGGCTTTGGCCAAGATTTTTCCTGATTTTCTGAATCTTTTGATGATATTATACACTGCAGATGGGGGAATCTTCAAAGTAAAACATTTTTCTGAAATTATTCCACAATTTTTTTAACCTCTGTCTCTGCCTCTCTGAAATGCTCCTTTTGTCCCCAGTGGTGTTACTGACCACTTGCCAAATAACTAGAGGAGCAGTTGTGACATGCTCCTCTAGTAGTTTTCAATTTGTATGAATTATTTTTTCCAGCCTTTTGTTACCCCTGCTGTTTTGCTGCCATTAAATAAAAAATGAGTTAATATTTTACATAAAATGGTAAAATATTTTAGTTTAAGCATCTGATATGTTGTTTATGTTCTATTGGGAATAAAATATGGGTTTATAGGATTTGCATTATACTGCATTATACATTACACTTTCAACCTGTAAATATTTATTTTATTGTATATTTGTATATTGTATAGTTTTTTTGTGTTTGTATTGTCCCCCCTTCCCAGGACTACAGATGGAAATTAGCTATGAGCTATAATCTGGTACAAACATCTCTGCCCCTGTGCTTAATGTAATTGTACACTGTCCTAATAAACTAATGAAATGAAATGCACATCATTCAATTTTGTTTTTATTTTTTTTTAAACTGAGTTAAATTGTAGTTAAAAGACATTCATAAAACAAAATTAGATTTCATTATGCAGTAATTCTGCCAAATGATGGTCTCCTGGAGGTTTAGGGCCACAGAAGTCATCAGGTATGGCTTTTGTTTAATTTCATTAACAAGTTTTTTCTCTTAATGTGGCTATACTATTGAACGTTTTCTGTTGAATGATGTGTAACTAATGAATTTATCTAGTAGCTGAGTGGTTATAGAGCCAGATGTTGGCTTTAACGTATGAAATTCCTTAATTCTGCTGTTGATGTGGTGTAAAATGCTACTTTTTTGTTTCTCCAGAGGCGATGGGTATATATTTTCTCAGACAACACTTGAGACATATTATTTATTTCAATTTTAAGTTTAGAACAACTTGTGGGTAACAGAACATTAAAACAAAACAGAAAAAAAATAAAACAAATGCACATTTTTAATTACACCCTAGGCTGACATCAGAATTAATAAAATCAGAACAGAAAAAGAAGAAATAAAAAAAAAACAATAATAAAAAAAATCACAGGAAAATACAGTACATCAGGAGTGTTTCCCCCATGATGTGAGAGAGGGAGTCAAGCCTGATTTCAACGTACAGACACTCGAACCCCCATGTTTCCACAGCGCCAGGCGGAAACACTTGAACTGATTTTGGATAAAAATTCAAGCCAGTGGCTTTAAAGATTCTGGGTGACAAAGCAGAACCCAAAATCTGAGGAGCTTTGTCATCTTTTTTTCATTGTTACTTTTATAGAAAAGCTTAGCACCTGGAAATGTTGAACACAACACAAATGTGGTTTTCTAAATCAAGCAGCCAAGATTTAATTTAAAACCTTTTTATTTTCTCTTTCTCACAGATGTTTGTAACATTCCCTAAACATTAGACTACCTAAAAGCAAATCCCCCTTTATTTGATTTCAGCATTTTAATCATTCTACAACCTGAATACATAAGGTTGAAGTGATTGGCGCAGTTAATATCACACAAGGCCGTAATATTTGAAGGAAAATGGCTCTGTCTGTGCTCAGTAGCTAGCTTTATGTTTATGTGAAAATGTATGACCATTTTGTGGTTCAAAACAGCAAACAATCTCCCCAAAGCCAAATAAAAGTTTTTTTTCAAATATATATTTATTATATATAAAATACTGTTTCATTCATAAAAGCCTCACTTTGTACATTGTCTGAGTTAATGTGTGTCAGTGAGAATGAAGCAAATATGTGTGAATGTGTGCGTGAGCTAAAAAGTACCTCAAAAACTGTCATGACCTAATACGCTAAAAATAAAAAGGTGTTTTACACAATATACACATTTTATTACTTACAAAATTAAAAAGGAAGAAAAAGAAGGTGTAGGCTGACGGTTAGCAGGTGGGCTACAGCAGGGTTAGTACAGCCAAATGTTAAAAGACACATGGATAGAAAAAAGGGAGTCTGAATAAAAGGCTAGTATTTAAAAAACAGCATTCAGTCTCAGTAAGGAAAGCTCGTCGTCAGTGCATCTGTCATCCTGGATGTTCCGAAGTCAAAGTGCCGATTTGGTAATTGTGGGGATCATCTGCTTCTCATCAATAAGGTGGAATAATAAGTGTCAAAAGTTATTTTTAAAAATAAAAAAGAAACAGGAAGCAAGGATCCTTTTGGGAAAGAAGGGAAAAGACTGAAAAATGCACTGAAGTTGTCACACATCCATCATGGCACCATTTAGTGGATATATTTCTGCTTTCATTTTGAGGTACTTCTTAAGAAAAACAAAGACTAAATAAAAGATTTATTTATGTCCATTTTTTTTCTCTTCTTTCTTTTTTTAAGCTGTGTTGCACAGTAGCACCATTGTTTTAGTTGTAGTTTGATTTTTTCTGGAAACAATGCACCATAGGAATTCACCTTATCGCCACGTCAAGTCAGGACAACGACTGCCCACCCCCCTCCAGCTTGTCTTAACAGCGATCAGGCGTCCCCTAACAACAGCGGATCTGCTTGTTGCTATGTGCTGTTACGTATTCTTCCGGCAGACCGCACAACGACTGATGCGTGTGAGTAGGTTACCCGCTTTGAAGGTCTCCGACTGTGGTTTCCTGTAAGAGCCAAAGCATAAAGATTGTTCAGGGGAAGCAGATACCTGAAAAGTTGTAAATATTCTCATGAAATTCAATAAAAAGTGATTCGAAAAACAATTTGCTTCATCCAAGGATGTTTTACCTATACCCTTCAGCAATAAATGAGGTGACCCAAGACCCTCCACCCTGCTGACACACATATTCATACCTGAACATCTCAAAAGGCTCCACTGTGGCCAGCCAGAAGCTGTAGGAGTTGCTGAAGTAGTTGCATGTCCCTCTACCATGGCACTCTATAAAGGGATTGCTACGGAATTCCTCCAGGCAGGAGCCGGGGGAAGCCAAAGCCTGACCAGAGCCTTCGGCGCCTGCACTGGTGTGCTGGAGAGGGAAGATGAGAATTATTAGACATGGATAAAAATTGTATTTAAAACCGGAACAGAAAGAAGTTCAGGCAGTTTTGGCCCTTTGTGACGTATAAACAGTATCACATGGAAACCTTTGAAATCTGACTTTAAAAGTGTTGCAGTGACAGAGTTTGTAAAAAGAACATGGCAGTGGTACTTCCTGTAAAATGAAAGCCAGCTCGGTCACTTTCTGTTCTGTGACTAATGTTGCGTTGGTCAAGTTTGCAAAAATGTCTCAGAAAAGAATTTTGGTGCATTTGTGTCATGGCTTCATTAAGGCTGAAAATATACTTTTAAACTGAAAAGAACGCTGCTACTTAGCTAGCCAGTTAGCCTGAAATGCATTGTGAAGGTCTAACTCTTTCTACCAATACGATATTTTGGGTGACCTCCTTCTGGAGCATTAGCTGTGTTTCTCACTTTAGGCATGAGTACAGGATCTGAACTCTTTCACGTTGTCACACTTTTTACTTTAATTGCAATTCTTAAATGGATACATTTTAATCTCTAATAGAAGACTAAAGTGTCATGTCAAAATTAATAGACTTTTCACTCCTTAATATAAATCTGTTCCAAAGATATGGACTATGCTAAATACAACATGGACTTTTGTGACAACATCCCCATTGTGTGGTTGGTGGTCACACAATATGAGTCACAATGCGTAACAATGTGTAAAAACAGTACAACAGAACAGACATAGGCTTAGTAAAATCTAGTATTTATTTCACTTATACCATGAACTGGCTAAAAAATGTTTGTACTTCAGTATCAGAATTAGAAAATCAGTATAGAGAGCAATCAGACAATAACAATACAACAGAACAGAAATTGGCCCACAACCATATCTACATTAGTTCATTCACTCACTTTCCGAGTCACAGTTATGACAGATATGCAGCGTCTGCCTATGTGTGCAATCCTGGTGTGCCCACTTCTTGCACAGAATGCACTGGACCCATGTCTTTTTGGGGTGGCTGTTTGAAAATGGCTACACACACACTAAACAGAGACATTCATCCTCACCTGAGGATGATTCTTTTAAAGCCTATGTTTCTCCCTTTTTTTAATTTTTTTTTTTTTTGGTTGATGCCTTAGATGTCACATGTGACAATCAACTCTGGAGAGAATGTGACAACCATCCTCAACAGGCATTTTTAGATAGAAGTTAAGCTAGCAAACATAAATAATAGCCCAGAAAAACAAACAAACAAAAAAACCAAACATTTAGAGCTGTAGCTCTCCCTTTATGTTAGGTTTACGACTATTCGCATTTTAATTATTGTAATTAATAATTCTGTTGAAGCATGGTTGAAAAGCAATGTCTGACTTTCATTGGTTAAATTTCATAGAATTTTTATTTATTATTATTTTTGTTAGATTCAAGTTATTTCTGTGACCATTGTGAGTTTTTCTTTCATTAACTGAAGAATATCAACAATTTTGTCCACGTGTGTAAGAGTCTGCAACATGTTACAGGATTTTTACTTTTTAAATGTTTTCATCCACACTTTTCGTTCACGTTCACTCACATCCTGTCCCGTCCTTAAGACCTAGTAACGCCCCTGGTCCCAACCTCCTGGTGGACTAAGAAGGCCAACCCACTCGAGAATACAGTTCACAGTAATAGGTCAGGGCTCTACAATTTGTAATGAACCTCAAAGAAGCATGATAAACTGTGTCAAGCTATTTCAGACATTGAGCTGAAGCATTCATATAAAACAGATCTCCACAATCTAAAACGGATAAAAAAGTTGCAATGACAAGCCGTTTTTTCACCTCGAAAGAAAAACAAAATTATTTCTGTTCTTGATGTACTTGCTGGGAGAGCACTCAGAGTACCCAGAGAGAACCTAGGCATTCATTGGGAGAATATGCAAACTCCACACAGTAAAGTGACTTTCTTGCTGTGAGGCTGCGATGCTAACCACCACACCAGCCTATTCCTCTCTCTCTCTCTCTCTGTATATATATATACATACATTATGTGTACCACTTCATGTGCACCACCACCACGGGTCGCGGGTAAGCTGCAGCCCAGCGAGAGGCAGGGTACACCCTGGACAGGCCACCAGTATACCAGTACCAGGCTATA
>JBAMHW010000005.1:22824125-22844531 GCA_037177495.1 Rhadinocentrus ornatus | reverse complement strand
ACAAAACCACTTACTTTTGTTTACTATTTCAACAAAAATCTTAAATTGCACAAATGGACAAAAAACAGCAAACAAATTCACAAAACAGAACGAGAACCGAACTCAAGAAAGCATAATTAATGTCCTCAGTGCAGGTTGGCATTCAGAAAGATAAGATGCCTCATCTTGGATGGCTGATCTGGTTCTCCTCTGTGTGAGTAGGGTTTGATGACATGACGCACTCACTCATGTACTCTCCTCACGGGTGTCTGCTGTCTCACACAATGTAGTGCCATCTACTCAGATTACACCACAATGTGTAGTGTGTTGCTATCGGCATCACTGACTGAGAAATGTTAGAAATGTAGTTTACATTGTGTCATGGACAATTTTTACAATATTGCCGTGGGTAGGGGGCCCCTTGAACACTCTGTGCCCTGGGGCCCCTGCTCTTTTATTCCAGCCCTGTAATCGTAAACGATCACTTCAGCTGCTTGCTATCTGTGGAAACAGGTAGAAACAAAGAACATTCTCTAACAGAAAATAATTTTCCATTTTATCAATGCAAATGACACAAAGTAAGGAAATATTCAATTCTGTATTTGTCATGATGATCAAATAAGTTCAACACACTTTTGGATGTCTAGTCAACCCAGCGTACACAGGGCAAAGATAACTAAGGTCATTTAACTTGTCTCAGATGAAAAAACTAAATCAAACCTAGTTTTAGTCTAGTTACCTGTTTTCTCCAACTTTCTTCTAAGCACAAATCAGACAACGGATAACGAGTCATTATTCATTTTTTCATTTTCATTTTAGAAATGAACACAGGGAAAAGTGTTTTATCAGTTATTACATTTTTTGTTTGGTGTGACCATACACTGATCTACTATATTTTCCAGACTATGAGTCACACTTTTTTTCATAGTTTTGCTGGTCTTGCAACTTATAGTCAGGTGCAACTTATATATATAATTTAACATGTTTTTAAAGATTAATTCAACCAAATGAAATTAGCCAAAGAGTAAACATTGCCATCTACAGCTGCAAGAAGGCGCTCTAGGCTTTTGATAACCACAGTATTTGCTGTTCCTGTAACACTGAAAAAATGAATTACAACATTAACTGAAAGACAACTGAGAAAGACTGAACAAAAACAAAATGCCCCCAAAAAGAAGATCCTACTCTCCAGATTACAAACTGCAGGTAGTAAAATTACGCAGCTGAAAACGGTAGGATCGAGCAGCAGTTGGCGGAGCTGTTCAAAAACGACATTGAGGATAAAAAATTCAAAGGATTCAGAAATGTGGAATGAGATTGGGAGCTTAGTAACTTGGTTAACTTGCTTACTGGTAACTTGCTTGCTAAAGTGGCTGGCTTGTTATGTTACCTTCCTATTCAGCCTCCCAGGTTTCTTCTTTATGCTATTATGAAACTAAATGTGTTCAGGGTTTCCTCTACATAAACAATCGTGGTGCACGGTCACGGCAAAACAAAAGCTTCCATACCCTTTTTTTTTTTCAGATGTTATAGGTGTAAATTATATTGCATGAATGGATCCATATGAACGTAAAGTCTCTGTTTGGGCACATTTACAGACCATAATAAGAGTGTAAAACTGTCACTGGTTTGCAAATAATTTAATCTTGAAAAAAACAACAACTGAAGTCTCAACTTCCTGTTCGGTTCTACTGCAGCTCGCTCAAGAGTAACAGCGAAGAGGTGAAAGAGTGGAGTAAAGCTTATTACAATGAACAACTGACCCGATTATTTCATATTTCACATGAAACTTCAGAGGTGTTTAAATGCCAAATGTGATATATACATTTTTATACTTTCTCAGCACCTCGTTTAGTTGTTCATTAAGTTTAATAAGGAGACTAGTTCTCCCTCACAGTTTAAAAAATCCTGGATGAAACCCTGGTGTTACGTTAACATACCAGACACATATTCAGCCTGTTGTTCCATGTGCTATTGTGTAGTTGAATAACTTGCCTTTCCAGATTAACTGTTTGTTCTTGGTCTTGGGTTTTGGGAAATAAATTTCTAAAAAAATGTGAATTATAGGCCAGTGCAACTTATATATGTTTTTTTTTCCTCTTCATGACACATTTATAACTGATACAACTCATAGTCTGGAAAATAAGGTATTTCTCTTTTCTTTTAAACTACATTTCCAGAGGGGTGCGTCAGGTTTATCCACCTATGTCAACCACTGTGTAAGGCTTTTTCTCCGTGTTTGTTGTGTTGGGACAAACAGTGTACATGCAGATGACTAGATTGTTGGGATAAAATACATTCAGGACAGCAAAGCCAGACACAAACCCACAACACATATCTACTTCTATATATGTTTATGCAAATAATGGAGACATCTGTTAAGTCCAATTAGTGAACTGGTAACTTGAGTTTTTTAAGTTTGTCTACGGCTCAGCTGTGTTTCATACAATTTTTCTTCAAGGACGATTCACACCAGACACATGCCAGCAGTGATGGCCAGAGGATCAGATGCACATACACACAATCACAAATATAGTGTTTCAGGGCTGAGGAGAGATCAAAAGATTACTGATTCTTCCACAATGGGGTCAGAAGACAAGGAAAAGGGAGTGAGAAGACATGAGGGGTGGATCAGTGGATATGAAGCAAAATTAAATGATGACAGAGGCACAACACTGTGAAAAAAAAGTTCTATCTCAGGGATGTGGTGAAATCCCAGTAAAAAACATAGGAAGGAGCACCTAATTATGTCCTGGTGAGAAGTAAAAGGTGTTGTTGACAACTGGACAGGTGCAGTGATGCTGCTTTTGTGCCGCCAGTGTTGATTGGTGAAATAACTCATGCAAATCAACTTGGCATGGAGGTGAAGGCATTCACATACAAGTTGGAGTTTTTGATGGTTACTGTCTGGTTTTGGCTGGTTTAGTTTAAAAGAAATCATATAACTAGTTTTTAACTGGATCATAATATCCATTCGTTATCCTTTCTTTATTTAACCCTCGTGCCCTGTTGAAGAAATTTGTGTAAACGTGAGGTGAATTTATAGAGATATTTTTAAAGCACTGGAAAACTGGAAAAAAAATGTGTTTTCAGTTGATTTCATTAAAATATTTGAGTTTCATCCATATTCACTGTTTTTTGACAGTGAGATGTTTTTGTTACATTGTGAGTCTTAATTAAAAGATTAGTACCATAGACTTCCATTATAACAACATTTTTTGACCCCCTACTTTAAATTAATGATCAAGGTAACTTTGCCTGTAATTTTTGTCATTTTTCTGCAGGAAACCCATTGAAGTTTTGTAAAACAAGTCAATCACAAATTTATCTCATTTTAGCTCTTACCCCGCGAACGTCTAAGTTGACGTTTAACAACTGATAACTTAGTGTAAATTCTTATGTAAAATGATTTGTACTGGGAACATTATTAACACTATTATTACTGCCATTAATGTCACAATAATTAATAAATTCTGACAATCATTTTAGCATGTGTCAATGCAGTCTGTTTCTAACTGGCTTTGAATACACATTAAGACAAACAAAGCCCACAGATGAGGGCTACTAGGTTGGAATGGCCTGTTGTCATCAGGTGTGTAAGCCATTAAAAGCATTTGGGATGAGCAGCGCTGACAAGAACCGGTGTTGTGTACGGTAATTTCCGCCTCCAGCTCTGCCAGACCTCCACTCCATTCACAGGCAGAAAGAAGCATGCACTTGCTGTTATCTAGTTTTGTACACACTGTGCTCATTTCACCATGTGTAAAACCCCAATATTATCTTGTATTATAGTGTTTTTTTGTTTTGTTTTTTAATGCTTTATGTTTATTAAAATACAGACTTTCCCTCACAATCTAAAAGTGCTGAGATTCTAATCCTCTTAAACTTAAAACTTAAATCTTAAAAAAAAAAAAAGTTGGCAGTAGTATATGTTTAAAGCTGGCATCTAAAGGGTTAAATCTAAATTGTTATTAATTAAATTATTATATAAACTAAGAAAAAGCTTTTATGATTTTTTTTCTTTTAATGTGAAAGATTACTTTATAATTTTGTTAAAGTTCAAATTACAAATCTAGTAGTTGACAGTCTCAGTGTAACTTTTTCTTTACTGGGAATTGTCATGTTTCACTACTTTATTTCTTGTGTGTTGGGTTTTGATCTGTTCCTTGGTTTGTTATATTTTGATCTGGGTTTACAGTTTGGTGTTTTCAGAGTTTATGTCTGGTTATCATGGTTTGGAGTTTTGGTTTATAGTACTGGGTTTTGTCATGTTTAAGTTTTCCCCTTTTATGTGCTGTGTTTTCTGTCCCTGGCCCATTAGTTCACCTGGTTTGATTTAGATTGACTTCACCTGTTCCCAATTAGTTTCCCTGTGTATATATGTCCCTTGGTTTCAGTTTTGGTTGTCAGATCCTTGTGTATGCATTGTGTATCCCTGAGCATGTGTGTTTGGTTCGTCCCTGTCCTGAGTTATTTAAAAATAAACCTTGTCACGCGCACCATTTTGCCTACTGCCTGCATTTGGGTCCTCACCACCACCTGCCACACATGACAGGAATGAGGGCTAATAACAGGATTGTGTCAGAAGAGGATTTACAATCTAAACTCCAAGGCATGATGTATTTTTTATTTGTCTTTATGCACACAAAATAATTTCTCTTGAAATAAAGGTTTATGCAATACCTAACCATTCACGATAGTTCTTTCCTTGAGGATGTGTTACAGTTCATGCTAGTGGGAACAGACTTAATAATCACCTCCATGGTTTGTTTTCGCCAGCATCAGAAAACCAGACAGTAACTTCTAGCAAATTACATGGAGACAAATACAGTTTAAGTGCTTTACCTGCTCTTCCAGGTGGTCCAGGGGATCCTTGGTTCCCTTTAGGACCCTGCAGAGCCTGTCCTGGAGGCCCCGGAGGGCCAACAATACCTGGAGCTCCTGGGGAACCTGAGAAGCCAGGGTCCCCTTTAGGGCCTAGAAAACCTGGAGTCCCAGGTGGACCAGGAAGACCTGGGTCTCCCTTCGCACCTTTACAGAAAATAATATAAAGCACTTGTAGAAAATATAGTCACAATACTGTGTTAATACAGCGAAGTGGGCTGTAACTTACCTGGCAGCCCTGGAAGGCCAGTAGGACCCGGACCACCATAACCAGGAAGCCCTGGAATAGAAATAGATTCAAATTAAACTGAAATGAATATTGCAAAAAGAGAATTTACATGGTCACAAGACAATACAACCCATGACTTACCCGGCTCTCCTTTGACTCCAGCGGGTCCTGGAATCCCATCACGACCTGCCTGACCCTTCTCACCAGGCAGTCCAGGTAATCCTGGTCGACCAGACTCTCCTGGTCTACCTGGAGCTCCTGAAAGGCCTGGGCCACCAAACTCACCATCAAGACCTTTAGGGCCTGGAATACCAGGGGCACCTGACAGGAAACAAAAGAACCATGAATCGATGTGTGTCTGTTTTAACGTAAAGCCCTGTCCAGATTACAGATTATTACAGGATTACAATTTCCAGAGTGGTTGCATTTGCAAAGATTCAATGTTAATGCAACACATTAAACAAAATCCGTTAAAATCAGTAGATAAAGGTAATTTTTGGGGGGAAGTTAATCGTGCTTTATTGCCTGTAATATTCTTGATAACTAAATAATTATATTAACACTAGATATCGACTAATGTCAACACAACATTGAAACAGAAACATTATTTACTCTCTCCAAATAGTTTGTCTTTTTTCACTACTCAGAGTTGTTTGTAAACTATCGGTTGTCACAGTCCACCCTGACCTTGGAATCCTGGCAGGCCACTGTCGCCTTTAACACCTGGTCCTCCTGGTAAACCTGGCAGACCGGGATCTCCTGGGTTTCCTTTCAGTCCTGGATTTCCTGGGAACCCTGGCTGGCCTGGCTCACCCTACAAGAGATGAGGCATGAACAAACCTGTGAAGCTTCAATTTGCTGTGAACAAAGACATTTATACAGGTGTGGACCTTTTGTCCTGGTGGTCCTGGTGGTCCATCCCCAGCAGAACCCGGTTCGCCTTTAGATCCTTGGAAGCCAGGTGCCCCTGGCTGACCTGGGGATCCCGGCCTACCTGGAAGACCTGGAGTACCCTTCTGCCCTGATGGTCCTGTGGTGTCATCAAGGAGAAGCATGATCATTGGGCAGGTTTATGTTTAACTCATAAGTCAACAACAAGTACTGCTCATGTAATAATAAGAAACATCTTTATTAAAAAAATATATTCAAAGCATATTTACATAAAATAATTAAATAATTTAACGTAAAGTTTGAATAAATCTAACTTACCTTTACGTAATTAGGCCGAATAGCCCAACATTTCTAGCATCTAGAAAGCAAAGATTGGATAAGTACATACTCACACACCTGGAATTCCCATTTCTCCTATAGCACCTTTTAGACCTGGAACTCCAGGAATACCTGGACCTCCTGGAGCGCCAGGCTCTCCCTTAAGACCTGCACAAAACAGAAACAGCAAGGTTTAAATGTATTTGAACATTTATATTTCAAATACTTCTTCTGCTAAGAAGTAAACCCACACCTGGTGGTCCAGGGGTTCCAGAGCGTCCATCTGCTCCTGGACGACCAAGTTCACCAGGGAGCCCAGCAATGCCTTTTGGCCCAGGAAAGCCCGGTGGACCTGTACAAAACACACAAATACACAGAGAACAATTTAGTATGATATTAAAAATGTAACAAGAAGCATCTGTAAGATTAAACTTTACACTAAAAGCACATATACCTGGTTGTCCAGAATCTCCTTTGTTACCCTTTATATTAGCTGGTGGTGCACTTATTCCAGGGGGTCCTTGGAGGCCAGGTTCTCCAGTTTCTCCATTAGGACCAGGAACACCTGGAGTGCCATCTCTGCCTAGGAATCCTGGTTCACCTGTAAAGTGGAACATAAGAATCAAGGGGTTGTAATTGTTTTCTTTACTTCTTGATAAATTTAGCACCACTGTGATTACAGGGGTAACAGAATACTTATGTGGAAATTACATGATTACAAGATACAATATGTTCTCTGTAACTAGTCACATGTCTTAGAAACTTCTATTTTCCTCCTGCTCACCTGTACTAAAAATGATGATTATTATTAGTGTTATTTTTACAACGTGCTTTTCAAGGCCTGGTGTATTAGTTTAGAAGAAAGTATTAAATGTATGAATACCTTTAGGTCCTGGAGCACCAGGACCCCCAGGGGCTCCAGGTCCACCAGAAGGTCCTGGAGGACCCATTGGACCCATATCGCCTTTCAGACCTACAGTCAAACAAACAGCAAGGAGGTGTTGGAGCAAAAAATAAACCAAACAAGAAAATATTGAAAATAACTAACAAAAAAAATAAAATCCACACAATACTGGTCGTCAAGTGCTACTTAATACAAACTAACCTTCTTGGTTACCACTCTGCTAACCCACTATTCTCATAGAATAGCTTCCAGGCTAATTAACCATTCAACAGCTCATCTACCAAGATACCAAATGAGCAAAGTTTGTCCTCTAATCGGTTAGACATTTTGCAAGCTAGCCGCTAAGCTAGGAAGCTCAATCATTAGCTTGTTAGCAACTTTTTTTGGCAAAACTAATTCGTAAATCAGAAAGTTAAAACAAATCTTAACTTCTTGTTCTCACATGACACATTTAAAATAAATAAAAACAGGCATAAGAGGAAACCCTTTATTCTGTCTTTGTAGACATAGCTCGTATTTTTTTAAATAGCTACCCTATGAAAACTGAAATAAAAAAAAAAAATAGCCAAGAAAAGAAATACCCGGGAGAAAATAAGTATGTGTAAGTGTATGTTGGTGGAGCATTTACCAGATGGTGGCAGCTGATGGAGAGGGACTTCAAAGCTAACGTGGAGGTTGCAGCCATTCTGCTGGATAGGTAAGGTAATGCAATCTAACAGTGAAGTTTATTTTGGTGTTATGTTAGAAACAGGGCAGGGTGGTCCAGCAACTACTTTATCCTCCCATTTAAGTCGGCTCATTTACTGTTACTTGCTATATAAAATGGCAGAAATGGCTAATTTGTTAGTTAGCCTACAGTAGAAAAGCTACGTTGCAACAGTTTGCAGTTGTTACTCTTTACAGAAGTCATACCAGTAGGCGACCGTGCGCTTCTTTCCGACGTATTTTCCGAGAGCTTTCCCTCGTGTTTCATATTTTATTTCAGCTGATTTATCAACGGGATGGGGGTAGTTGTCCTTCTAGTCAGACAAAATAGACAAAAGTAATACCAGTTTCTCGGCATGATTTAATCACCAGAACCGCAGCATTCTAACCAAAAATATCTCTCAGATAATAATTATTTTCTATCAATACGTCACCCACATCCCTGGATAAATCAGCTGAAATACACGTTATTAAACACAGAGTAATGTTACAGCAGCGCCGATAGTCCACTGTCCCTGATTTTACTCCCTCTTTCTCGCCCTTCATCAGATGATCTCTGAGTCTGCAAGTCACAAAAAACAATTTCATACGATAACATTAGATATTAGCAGTAGCTTGGTACTAAATACATGGAGGGCACGCTTGTAACTTATTGGCATAAGAAATAATAATTATGTACCGTTCTGTTCCTCATCACCTGATGGGACACTTGAACTTCACATTTATGAATCTCCGCGGCTTCCGTAGTCGTAATAACGCTCTTAAACGGTGAGGCTCCAGTAGAGCACTACTCAGTTGCTTGTAATATATTAGCGCACCACTAGATGGGAGTAATTCTTACACACTGCGGCTTTAAGGATGCATAAACACCTTCATCATGGTAAGGTAATGGCTCAGGGAGATCGCAAATAAAAAAGGCCAAAATGAGTTTTCTCCGCAGGGTGGCCAGGCTCTCACTGAGGGACTCAGAGTAGAGTCGCTACTCCTCTGCATCAAAAGGAGTCAGATGAGGTGACTCGGGTAAGGATGCCTACTGGACGCCTCCCTGGTGGGGTGTTCCAGGTACATCCCACCGGGAGGGTTGACAAGATGAGCAGAGCAAAAAACCTTTTAAATGGAATTAATCAGGTCTTTGCACCTGTACATTTTGTTCATGTTGGTTTTATAACAATTAATGTGCAGCATTTTTACAAGTAAGGACACATCTTACGTTGATGTTTGGTCAAAATCTTTATAATTAATGTTTCAAAATGGTAATGGTATGTGAGCATAAACATGCGTTTTTTTTCTGGGTTGTTTTTTGGTGTATGGCCCCTGCTTTAAAAATGTCTCTCTAATGTTTTTGAATATCTAAAATAAATACCTGAAAGTGCTATAGCAATAATTAGCTAGAGGTACAATAGTATTGGAGTGATATTTTACCTGGCAGTCCAGGAATACCATCTCGTCCAGGTCCTCCAGGTGGTCCTGGGGTTCCTGCAAGTCCAGGGGAACCTGGGAAACCAGGGATTCCTCTGTCTCCTGGTAGACCTGGGATGTCTAGACCTGGAGGGCCAGGGTCTCCCTTTTCTCCATTTGCTCCAGGGAATCCTGTAAGGGAGAAATCAAGACTTAACTCTTACTCCTGAAACAATGTCTTGAACCTGTAAATCCACAGTGACATGAAGACAAGCTGAATTTTTCTCATCAAATATTGTATGGACCTTTCCCCCCTGGTCGTGAAATTACCACAACTTTGATGTGAACTCTTTCAGTTCTAAAGCAAATGTCAAAAGCAGGAAAAAAACACTGCAGCAAGTACAAAGCACACATATTAATGCAACAAAATTAATATGATCTTAATCTGAAATTTAATGTAATAACTTTGTAATGTGCTGTATATGTCACTATCTAATGGTCTTCTGTTGGCATCACCTTTGGGTTACAATACCTTTCATGCCTTGGCAGAGGGTCGCAGGTAAACGAGGGCTGTGTTTCAAAGTGCAGAGTAGATGAAATGAGAAGAACGTTTTATGCATTAAATGCATTTAGCTATCTGAATGTTGCTGGTGAATGCTGTGAATGTGCAGCCAAACTCTTAGAGTGAGATGGCGTCTTCTGTGTGACTGTGTTTAGAAACTGATGCAAAGCCAGTCTGCTGCTTTTGTGCATATTCATAAAAGAGTGGTAGAATTAGAGGTGGAAACTCTGTGGGGTTAGCTTCAGATTGGTGGGCTTCTGAGAAAATAGCCTTGTTAAATTGGCTGGGAAAGTAAAGTGCCACCCTCTGGTACAGAAGCTGTGATGGCGATGAAGCCAGGAAGTGACATTTCACATTGTTTCTCGAACAAGTCAAGCTGTAGCACTACAGTTAAAAACAGGAGACGGTGAAGATGTGAGGAAAAACTTAACTAACGAAAGTATGATTACCATCAAATACTGTGGCAAATGCTGAAAGACATATTTGATTTTTTTTCAATCCATACAGAAACCCTGACACCCTAACCTGTCACCAGTTAATCTGCTGATTACAGAATCTTCCAGAATATTATTACTTGTATATTCTAAAATCTTTTCCTTCTGTTTTTGTCTCTGTTGAGGGAGTTTTTGTAACTAATCTACATTCTTTTACACTTTTTACATAAACTGAAGTTGAATTGGTAAATGGAGAGTCACTTCTTTGTACTGTCTCTGCTTAAATAAAGACTTAAATGAATAAACAAAGTTCATATTTATTGCATTTAAAAAAAATTGCCCATTTTTTCTGGAAAATAAAATTAACATCACAGTAATAACATGTACACTTGCACAACTGTAGTAAAAAATGAAACATAGTTATAATGTGTGTCCCTTTTTGCGTTTAAATTAGCTAAAACTTAACAAAAGCAAACCCAGGCCAACATTTTGTATCTTACCAGGTGGTCCCATTGGGCCTGGAGGTCCAGGGGGGCCAGGGGGCCCCAATATACCAGTCGAAGAGGGTCCAGGTGGTCCACGAGGTCCAGGTGAACCAGGTATACCAGGCTCACCTAAACAAAGAAAAGGAAGTGACTGTCAGCTCAGATACATTTGGTGGTTTTTTGATGTCACCGTCATTCTAAGCTAATGTATAGACAATAAAAATACACCCACACACACTCACACGAAAAGAAGAATACCTTTTGATCCTGGAGCTCCATCAAATCCAGATCGCCCTGGTGTACCAGGGTTTCCAGGGAAACCAGGATCTCCCTTTGGTCCAAGGAAACCTTTAGGTCCAGGTTGTCCTGGTAAACCTGGAGAACCAGAAAGTCCAAATCCAGGCTCACCCTATCCCCCCCCCCACACACACATACACACACATACACACATAGGAGGCAAACCAGTCTACATCAGTTTGGCGATATTGTAATAAAGCAAACATTTGAGTTACTTTGTAATATATATTTATCCACAACAACAAGAAATGGGTGCATTCATCAGCCGATGTGCAAAATAAAACTTAAGATTTTATGATTCATGTCCTTTTTCAGAATTCTGATTATGTACTTTTTTTGTTAAGCTTTGCTTCATGTTCCCACCTTAGGTCCAGGAAGCCCTGGCTGTCCTGGGAGTCCATCTACTCCTGGCCGGCCTGGTTCTCCTGAAGTTCCTGGCTGGCCAGGAGTGCCGGGGAATCCTGAAGAAGAGAGGAGATGGTGGATAAAAAAAGAGGAACAGGAAGCCAAAAGGAGGAAAACAACATAAACAGAAATGTATAAAACATAAGAGGAAAACTGTGAAGGGAGCCTTACCTTTCTCTCCTGGGGGACCTGAAAGACCGATTCCTGGGAGTCCGGGTTCGCCCTTTGCTCCTGGTAAACCAGGGAAACCAAGCTGCCCGGGCTGACCTGGGACACCTGATGAAAGGCAGTGTGATTTATTTTCTAGTAATTATCCTGAACAGAAGAAAAATGCACTGTACTTTTAAAGCGTAACTGCGTACCTGTTCCACCGGGAAGTCCTGGCTCCCCATCCAGTCCCCTGGGTCCTGGTAAACCTTTCTCTGCCACCGTTAGCCCTGGTTCCCCTTTAGGACCTGTATGATGAAAGAAACATGCAGTTTGAGCCAAGCCGTTGTAATTTCCCAACAGTAATGAATCCTTTCAAAAATTCCTGGATCCAGGCGATGATTCGGATCATCCCCAAAATCTAATAATTTGTTCCTTATTCCATTTCTGAGATTTAATTTTTTTTTTTATCAAAATAATTTTTCGAGTTATGTTGCTAACAGTCGGACAGACCGATGCCGCCAAAAACACAATCTCCGCCCTGGTGGAGGTAAAAATCTGTTTTTTTACAAGGCTTTAAAATGAGACAATTACAACCACAAGTCAACAACATAAGCAAAAAACTTTATCAGTCCGTCATATTCTTGTGGAGGAATTCTAATTCACTCTATTGCTACAGATTATGGAGGTTTGTCAGATCTAATTTATGTACTGCTCTTTTTGACGTCTCATCACAGGGACTTTGAGGGATCACTGTCCTGTTGCATGACCCAGTTTCACCCTAGCTTTAGCTGTCAGACAGATGCCTTACATTTGACTTAAGTAGTATTTTGTATGCAGAAAAGTTCATGTTTGAATGGCTGTAAAATATTAATAATTTTATTAATCCCAAATGGGAAATTAGGCTCTGCATTTTACCCATCTCTTGTAGAGATGTTAAAAAATATTTCTTTTACCAGAATTTACTGGAATTTTACTCCTATCAATGTTACCTACACCCAAGCCCACCTCTGTAGCCACTAGGGTAAAACAAGCCCATATCATTACCCTTTTGGTTCCTGTAGCCTGTAGCATCTGAGATGTATTTTTAGGGTATTGAACAATAAGGCCTTGAAGCAAACTTTATACTTTATACTATTTAGGGTATACCCTATATAAACCGTGAATATAAGAAGTCCTTATCATTTAAAACAGTATTTCATTTTAGACAATATTATACATATCTGAATCATCACCGACTAAAGCAAAGATTGTCTTCTTACCTGGTGCACCAAGAGCTCCCGGTCTTCCTGAAACACCCTGCAGACCTTTCTCTCCAGGTGGTCCTTGAGGTCCATACCCAGGAGAACCTGGGGGACCTCTATCTCCAGGAATACCAGGGACCCCTGGCTCACCAGCGGGTCCTCGCTCTCCTTTCACCAGTAAAGAACCCTGCAGCCCACAGCCATGAATATTTATAAGTTGGATGGGTGGATCCATAAAAAAATAATGTGTACACTGAGTGAAAGCGACTTACTGGAACTCCCTTAGGACCACGAAGTCCTGGCTGCCCATCACGGCCAGGTCGACCATCCTGACCCTGAAGACCTGGTTGTCCAGGGAAGCCTGTGTCACCTTTTTCTCCTTTCAAACCATTGACTACGACTGATTCACCTGGGTCTCCCTTTTCCCCAGGGAAGCCTGGAGGACCTTGAGGACCAGATTGACCCTAGAATGGAAAATAAAATTCAATTAGGTTTGTTTGACAACAAAACTTTAAGTCATACTGACAAGTTTAAGATGAACTTGGGACATAAACATCATTTAATTGTAAACTCCTAAAACATTAACATTCTCTTCTTTTTTTCCTTCAGTCTGCATTATTATGTAAGTTGATAAAAAGACTAATCTAAAAATAAAGAATAATACTTAAATTATTAAGAAGAGCATTATATGCTTAAAGCTCCTCATGGCAAAACAAATTTGTCGGGCACAGCACAGTAAAGTAAAAGATACTGTAAGGTTAAAAAAAAAAAAAACATTGTCCTCTTTTTTTGTTGTTGTTTGGTTTCCACTCCTGAATTAAACTGTTTGCCTTTGAAAATGACATTAAAGGTGCATTCACACCAGAATAGTCCACTAGACTCTGTCTGATTGGGGAATTGGTTCAGTTGGGGGGTACAATATTCATCCAGACTAAAATTGGTTCATGCTACGCTTCTCAAACGAATTGAACCTACTAAAAAACTGTTCCACTGTCCTTTAGAAGACACACAACACAGAAGAAAACTCGGTCATCTTTTGGTTAATGCAGAACAACTTCAGTTTGTAGTACATGACAGCTAAATATGGAGCTGCATCAGATCGTAGTGGTCTTGGGTTGATCATAACTTTTACGGATTCTTCCACATCTGTTTGCCAGCTATTTCTCCTAACCAGAGGTGCCTATCACCGCCGACGTGTGTATGTTTTGGTATGTGTTTACCCACGATGCCTTGCACTGAACCCACAATGCACTTTGTTTTGTAGTCCGCTTCCTGTATATGGTCTGCATGAAATATACCAAAACCTGCATTTGTATGTGAACCAAGAATTCATTTGTGCATTAGCAATACCCCAAACAAAGCAGACTTTCCAAGCAAACAGACAAGGATTCTATTCAGAAAGGCTAGTGTGAATGCAGCCTAAGGTCATGGCTTTGATGGGCTGGTCCAAAACAATAAGTTCATTCTTTTATCATCATTCTTTGGTAGAATGATATTTGTGCTTTAGGTTGCTGACTTCCTGCATGAATCACTTTCTCTTAAGATTCAGTTCATTGACAAATGTACAAATATTTAAGAGGAATTTGCTGTAAAATTCCAAATTGTATTGATTCAGTCAATAGCAAGTAAAACTTGCCGTAATGTGACAAAACAGGCCCAAATCATGGCACTGCAACAACCACCATGCTTGACAGATGGGTTAAGGATTTCTTTTTCAGACATAACACCTCCCATTTAAGATGAAAATCTAATTATGTCTATTGATGATCTGTTTATTCATCTCTTTTTTTTAGTGACACCTCTGGCTTGTCCACGTAATTTCTAGCATGCTACAGATGGGCAGCAGGGATTAGTTGAAGTACTGATTAGATAACTGATCGTATTTGACCGAATTTATTGTAGTCTGAAAGATAATGATGGGAAATAATAATAGGAATGCAATATTTACTTTATTAATCCCTATTGGAAAGGTAAGCTCTGCATTTTAACCATCTTTTACCAAAATACATCTCTTTCTTATTCTGAGAATCATTAGATAACAATGGTCATAATCCCTTATCATTGTGCATGCACTGATTGTAAAAATAATAATTTAGCCATGCTGATACAGACTGTTTTTGTCATTATTTTCTGTAACATAAGTGATTTAAATAAAAAACTATTTATTACAAATGTATAAAACATACTTTTAATATCTTTCTCTTTAAACTGTCATTAGTGTTTGAAAGATTTTATGAATTTATGTTTCAAAAGACGTTTTAACCTGGACTCAATGGATTTTAAGTACTTATATAACCTAACAAACGTTTTTGTGAGGAAAAAATAAATGTGAGTTAACGTCATCAGTTTCAGGAAAAAGTCAATGACACACAAGCCAAACACAGCAGATAAATATCTGGCATCACTTGATGTTCTGATATTTGCTGATTACCTGACTTTAGTCACCAAGCTGATATTGGTCAATACCAATGGTTAAGACCAGCCTGCTTATTATGAAAAAACAAGTTTTGAAAACTACAACATAGTTGTATAGTAAAATATATCTAAGTAGAGGATAGAATTAAAATTGCTTTACATGACCTAAATTCCAAAGAAATTAAGTTTATATCCAGGTCAGGGTTTCTAAATATGATGCCACAAAGAAAGCAAACATCAAATATACAAGAGATACTTAACCAGGAGTTTTTAATATTTTTTAAGGCATACTTTAAATAAGATCCAAGACTATATTTATATAAGTAAATATACTCCTGGTGCAATTTTGAGACTTTGGCACTTTACAACTGACAGAACAACCTCAATAAACAGAAATACAAATACAAGTGATCCTCTAGTACAGTAGTTCTCAATTCGGCTCCTCAAGTACCTTTTCCTTGCATGTTTTAGATGTTTTAGAAATTTAATACACCTGGCTGAAATGAAATAACAGGCTTGCAAAGAACTTGATGAGGAGGTACACGTCATCGTTTCACTATGTTTGTGTACATACTTGCTTCAAACGACGGAAGCGTGACCAAAACGCTCAATACTGGAAGTCACCGCAAGGTAGAGTACACAACACTTGGACTTTGAAATAGTAAAAAAAGGTCAATCTACATTGTATTTCTCGGGCATCAAAACCAAAACGCTCCCGATTTGTTGCCAACTGTTAAGGCATGAGTGTTTATACGGGGATGAAAAATCATGCAGATGTCTGTAGTTCCAGACAAAGTCTGAGAGGCGGTCTTCCAGAACTTTGTGTTAACTTCTAACCTGTCGTGTTCATGCTCTTGTTTGTATGAGCGCCACTAGCGTTCAAGCTGATATTTTAACTTGCGCATTGGACACGTTACCATGAGTCGATGCCTATGTGTAAAACAAATGCTAGAAACACATGACAACCATGATACGTATGTGGATGCGTTGCTAACAGCAAGTTTATCCCAGCCCTAAGGGCTTTTGAGGACCAGAAATTAGAAAATTAGAAACACTGATCTAGTATATTTATAGTTACTGTCTCACACCATTACCTCTGTAGCTGCTACTGTTAATCTACAACACTCAATTAGTGATTTTTCTTATCAATCTTTCTTGTGCATTAAAGACAAGCAGAGCACTGAAAACTTTGTCGAAAATCACAGAATCTACATCTGGGAAAGACTGGGATTGAAAATGTAACAATCTCTGTAAGATAACGTATTCTGGTTGTTTTATGTCCCAGGAGGTAACACTGTTGGATTCACCATTAATAATCTCCCACCAAGTGGTCTGAACACAGACTTCAAACACACCTCTGTTTATTAGGCATTTCAGATAAATTCGCTTAATATTGTATATGATCTGTTGTTTTCTGAAGATGTATCACAAAGGTACTCTAAGCAAAAGCACTGTACAGGTGACAATGCATATTTGATAAGGAGCGTTATGGGTGATACACTTGATAGACATGATACAGACATGATACACATACACATTGTATCATCTTTCTGAGTAAAGTTTTGTTCTAATTTGACTGGGTTCTCTTTTTTCTACTTGTACCTGTAGGTAAATTGTCTGTAGGGATTACAAACAAAAATAAACTACTCACAGGGGGGCCAGAACTACCAGGTGTCCCCGGGAATCCCCTGTCTCCCTTGATACCTTGGGGTCCAGGAGATCCTGATGGAAGACAAAGAAAAAGATCATAAAGAGTTAGCTATTTACAGGTACCACAGGCCTCATAACTGACTTATTGGAATCACAATTACTTTAATTTAATTAATTATAAATTGTGAATTTCCTGATGATCCTTCCTTAACCGCACTGTTAGAAACCGACTTCTTTATCACTCTTATTTTTGCAAATTTGTACTCCTACGAACCAGCTATTGAGTAAAAGTTTCAGGGTCCTAAACTGCAGGAAAACTACCACTTCAGGCTACATGTAACTAATGAGGCAGATGTGACGTCACGTGTATTTAAGCAATACTGAGTTCTGCCTACTTCCTGGTGATTCCATTGCATGGTTTGATTTAAATTCCTCTTGTAAGCATACCCCATGCACAACGTTAAGATGCCCTAATTTTGTTTCACTGTGATGTTAATCTGATTTCACTCGTTTAGTTTCTGACAGTAAAAACAGAGGTTTCCATAATTTAATATTACTGCAAAACCATATAACACGCTGCTGGGAAAATGGTGAATCAATAAAGAAGTGTGGGGGCAGTCATTGTCTACAGCAGTTTCACAAATATTACCTGGATATCCAGGCTGCCCTGGGGGTCCTTGAGGTCCAGAAACGGGATTAGTTTCTCCAAAGCAGTTAAAGCAGGTGTCTCCCTTCTGACCTGAAAGACCATCAGATCGTCTGAGTCAGTGTTTTCTGCGAATCCTCATAATTCTCATTAGGAAAGTCAGCTTTGTTCCTTCTGCAGATTTTTTTTTTAACTTTCTCACCTTTTTGGCCCTGTTCTCCAGGGTAACCTCTTTCTCCCTGTGACCCAGATCGCCCGGGTTCCCCAGGGATGCAGTTCTGTCTTGCAGTGGACGAACCTGGAAGTCCAGGGGCTCCTGGTGGACCAGGAGGTCCTGGAGTTCCTGACTGTCCAGGGGCACCTGGAAGAGAGAGCCCTGGAGAGCCAGATTCTCCCTTTTCACCCTTATCTCCTTGGAAACCTGGAGGTCCAGGCAGACCAATGCCGCCTGTGGCTGGAATTCCTGGCTGTCCTGGAGGTCCTGTTGAACCTGAAGAATACAGAAAAGCAATGTTAACAATTAAAAACTGATGCAAATGCCTTATTTATTTGATTTTTATTATCTAAAATAATCTTTAGACCATTTAAACATTCCAAAATGGTGAAACTGCCACAACTTTCAGGACTGTTGTTTAGCTTTCTTTTTTTTTTTTTTAAAGACAAAGTCGTTATAATCAAAAATCATATATTACATTTGGGACATTAGATTACATTACTGGAAAAGTTAACGATTCAACCTTTTAAATGATTTTATCTTACGTTGCCTCATCCCAAGGAGTCTGATAAAAACGGTTTTAAGTTTTCCGGAAAACCAAAAGGTTTTTGCAGAATCCTTCAAACAAAAGCTGATGTTGTGTTTGAAGCGTTTCAACCTTTACAGCAGAAAAGGTTGATCACAGGGTAATTACTGGTCCATTTCCATTTTATATTGAGTTGTTTTATGTGACTGGCATTGGCCTGCCAAGGGACTGAGGATGGAAATTAGCTTGGGCTGTAATCTTGCAAATTTGTATTCATATGTTTATTAATATGTGTTTTCCCTTTATAAATAAATAAAGATAAAAATAAAATTAAAGTTTTGTAATTAGCAGATTTTGCATTCAGTTGTGGGATTCAGTTTCTCCAGATGAGGTCCATCTTCTTTCTTTGTTTTCCTAATAGCAAACAGTAGTTGCAGATGGAGGTAAGGGAAGACTGATCTTTAATAATGTTATGTATAAGTAAGATTTAAACTAAACAATTTCAAATGTATGGCATCCAAATGTATGCTTGTTTTGTTAGCTTGCATTGCTAATGCTATAACCATACAAAAAAGTATGTGGTTATAGCAACAACCTGAATAAAACCAACCAGCCTGGTGCCTTCTTTGCATGGATTGTGTTTACCTGGTGGTCCCCGCTCTCCTTTGGGTCCCGGGGTTCCAGGAAATCCAGACTCACCCTTAGGACCAAACCGTGTGTCTGTTGGTGTATTAATTACCTGATTGGAAAAGTAGCAGTGAAATGAATTAATTTAGATTAGCGTTTCTTAACAGAAGCAATACCAGCCTAAACGGGAAGTTCAGAGAGCATTGGGGCCCTGAGAGCATTGTTCTTAAAAACTGTGGCGTTTATGTGCTTTTGGGGGGTGCGCTGAAAAATGCATTGTTTGATTTTGATTAATGACACTTAATCAATCAGAGTCACAAGGGCTAATTCATAATTCATTTAGCTTGTAAACACCAATGATAATCCAGAAAAAAAGTGAAGAAGACCCAGTCCACTTTCTGTCGTTCTAAATCAGAGCAGGATGCAGTAACAATGAGCAAACAATATCATATCATTATATGGCTCTGATTACCACTGACACGTTTAGCATCCATATTTACTTCCAAAAACAGAGCGTGCTGCATGTGACATCACGTCTCCTATGCATGTGGGTAGAGCCCAGTGCGGGACTATTTTTTCAATCCCACTAAAATTCCGACCATTACCATCCACTAACGCTAGCCCTCAGTCACTCCCGCCTGCTCCAACAAAATTTGTGTCCAAACCCATTCGTTCCCTCATATATAGGCCAACTAAAGTAAGTTTATATGCAGCGTTTTATTAATTAGTTGGCTTACATATAACAGAAGAATAAATAAATATATATTCAACAAAAATCTCTCAGTTTTGAATCACACTGTTTATGTAAACTTAGACCAGAAACTATTAAAGGTCTAAATATGTGCGGTTATTAAGATAAGATAAGATAATCCTTTATTTGTCCCACAGTGAGAAAATTTGGGTGTTACAGCAGAAAAAAAAGTAATAAACAAATGTGCCAATATCACATTAAATTTGAGCAAAAGCTAGATACAACATATTTGATTTTGGTTTTGTTTTTTCTTTAGTTTAATATTCTCCGGCCTTAATTTTCTTAACTCAGTTACACTCTCAATTGACTAGCAGATTCAAAACCCAATGCTTATTCTTAGCCACCCGTTTCCACCCAATACAACCAACCACTCCAGCAAGATTTGCACTGGGGTCCCAACCAGACAGATCCCAGTCCCAATGCAGAGCTCTGCATCTGGGTCAATTTAGGGCCATAGACTGTTCACACGGGAGTCAGATAATGTTTAAATTACAATGTGAACAAACGAACAGGAACAACAACAACAAAAAAAAATCAGATCTCAGCAAGAGATCAGAATAAAGTGTTAAGAACTGCAGTGTGAAGGCAGTCTTACCCTACATTTTAATGGAGGGGGGCAATAATAATAATAATAATAATAATAATAATAATAATAATAATAATAATAATAACAATAATAATAATAATAATAATAA
>JBAMHW010000005.1:22803469-22824025 GCA_037177495.1 Rhadinocentrus ornatus | reverse complement strand
TAATAATAATAATAATAATAATAATAATAATAATAATAATAATAATAATAATAATAATAATAATAACAATAATAATACATTTTGTTTCTTGGCACCTTTCCGCACCCAAGGTCACCTTACACACAAAGAATAAAGAAATTACATAAGAGTTAAAAAATAATAATAATAAAAATTTAAAAGACAAATCATTTAAAAATGTTAGGGTTAAAACAACATAAAACAAATAGAAGAGTTATAGTGAGTAGGCCATTTTAAAAAGATGAGTTTTAAGTTCAGATTTGAATGATGAAAGAGAATTGATGTTCCAAAGCCAACTGAAGGCTGTGCTCCCCATGATGGTGAGACGGGCAGAGGGAACAGTAAGGTAAATGGAGAAGGATGACCTGAGAGTACGGAAGGGAGTGGCAATGTGGAGGAGATCAGTAAGATAAGGAGGTGCCAGTATGTGAATACATTTGAAAGTGAGGAGAAGTATCCTAAAATAATTCTGTGTTTTATTGGGAGCCAGTGTAGCTGTTGAAGGACAGGAGTAATATGTTCAAAGGAAGAGGTGTGGGTCAGGATACGTGCAGCAGAGTTCTGGAGGAGCTGTAGTTTATGAAGTGATTTACTGGGTAGACCGAAGAGAAGTGAGTTACAGTAGTCGATGCGAGAAGTGACAAGACTGTGGATAAGGATGACAGCAGCGTGCGAAGTGAGTGATGAGCGCAGACGATTGATGTTACGAAGGTGGAAGTAAGCAGACCGAGTGATGCTGTTGATATGGGCTTGAAAAGATAAGGTGCTGTCGAGAATGACTGAGGGGAGGGGGGAATGAAGAAACTGTCAATGTTGATGGAGAAACTGTGAGATTTAAATAGAGCGGAGGGCGTGTCGACAAGTAGAACCTCAGTTTTACTACAGTTTGAGAAAGTTGAAGTAGAACCATGCTTTGATTTCCTGCAGACAGTCAGAGAGGGAGGAAGGAGGAAAAGAGGAGTTAGGTTTGGAGGAGATGTAGAGCTGGGTGTCGTCTGCATAGTAAGGGAAGTTTATTTTTACAGAAAATGTTACCAAGGGGGAGAACATAAGTGATGAACAAAAGGGGCCCCAGGACTGAGCCCTGGGGCACACCAGCCGAGACGGGGAATGATATTGAAGTGTGGGCCTTGAGTTGAATGAACTGAGCACGGTTGGAGAGATACGAGGAAAACCAAGTGAGAGGAGTATGAGAAACACCAAGAGTTGCCAGTCTTTTTATGAGGATGCTGTGTGAGATGGTGTCAAATGCTGCACTAAGACATAGGACAGTGCTTCTCAACGGGGGCTATACCGCCCCCACCCAAGGGGCGTTGTAATAATGTCAGGGGGCGCTAGGAATATTAATTAGGATAGGGGGGCAGTGGCGTTTCTTTTGGTGCGGCGGGATTGGCTTGGCAGTTGATGACTGACAACTTTACTGACCAATCAAATTCTTAAAGAAAAAAAATAAATAAAGTGCACAGCAGCAAATATGATCAAAAGGAAGTAGACCCAAAGATCCTATACTGTAAGAAGATGGCTCACACAATCCTAAAAACTCTTTTAATCTTTTTGAAAATAACCTGGACTTGAGCGATTCATTTTAAACAAATGCACAATCCACTGAATAGCTGCAAAATTGCAAAGGTAAGACAGACTTTATGATTTTGCTAAACTTCTGTTCTTTTATATGTGTTGTTATTGTTGACGAGTCAAAGGAATTTTATTTTAGGATTTTACTTTTCAGGATTAGTGTTTATTTTTTTATTGTGCTATTAAAATTAATACATCTCATCACACATTCTGAAATTAACACATTTCCAACTATCCCCTGCACAATGATGTTTCTTCACAAAGCAGTTTAAAACTATAAGAAACAAATTATAACCACATCTAAAATTCACAAAACACACAAACAAAAAAGTGCTGCTGCTATTCTATTAAATATCTCAACTTTCCAATCCAACCTTTGCATTAAGTTTTAGTTTTAGCCCAGTAAAGCACAAGCGTGAGATTTTTTTTTAGCAGTTCAGCATCACCATATTTTATTGGATGCTTTGTAATTATTTTTTTAAATTAGTTTTGTTTGTAAATAAGTTTTAATTAAAGTTTTGATTATCATGTCATATATTATTTCTATTCTCACCTTACAAGCTTTGCTACAGGTTTTTATAATGTTACACAGAATAATTAACATTAGGCCTGATATGTTGGGAAGACACTTGGCATTATAAGGGCGGGGGGCATTAAGGGGGGCACCGGCTCAAAAAAGGTTGAGATGCACTGACCTAGGAGGATGAGGATTGTGAGAAGACTGGAGTCAGCTGCCATCAGCAGGTCGTTTATGATTTTTAACAGAGCAGAATCTGTACTGTGAAAAGGATGGAAGCCAAACTGGAATTGTTCATAAAGGTTATTGTTAATGAGGTATGTGTAAAGCTGAGAGGCAACAACCTTTTATAGAATTTTGGAGATGAAGGGAAGATTAGAAATGGGACAAAGGTTATTAGGTCAGATAGATCGGCACCAGGTTTTTTGATGATTGGAGCGACAGCAGCCGTCTTGAAGGCCAATGGAACATGTCTGGTGTGGAGGGAGGAGTGAATAATGGGAGTGATGTGAGGACCTAGAGAAGGGAGTCAGGTTTTGACTAAGACTGTAGGGAGAGGGTCAAGGAGGCAGGTGGAAGGTTTGAATTTCTGAATCAGTTCAGAAAAATCAGTTGGGTAAGAGCGAAATCCCAGAATAATTGGGTAATGAAAAAGATGGAGGTAGAGGATCTGCGGCTGAAACAACAGCTCCTCCAGGGGCAAGCTGTTGATGGATGTTAGAGATTTTGGAGGTAAAAAGGGCAAAAGGGAATTACAGAAATCAGCTGAATAAGGATAAGGAGGGAACGAGTCTGGAGGTCTTGTAATGTTATTGAACAGAGAAAAGAAAGATTTGGAATTTCCTTCACTAGAGCAGATTAAACCAGAGTAGTATGTGGATTTTGCTGAAGCAATACAGTCTTTATATAAAAGAATGTGGCTATTGTACATGTCCTTGAGAATGGTGAGTCCAATTTTCTTGACAAGGTGTTCAAGCCGGCATCCTTTAGCCTTGAGTCAGCGCAGGGCGGGAGTGAACCATGGAGCAGAGCGGGAGAAGAAAACACATCTGTGTTTCAGTGGAGCAAAGATAGAGTGTTGAGGTTATCATTGTAGTGAGAAACTAAATTATCAGGAGTGGAAAGATTGCAAGGAGTACGGTGGAAGTCTCTGGAAACAGGATTATTGTCGTTGTACATATGAATGTTGAAATCACCAAGTAGGGGAGACCGGGGACAGTTGCAACACTTCTCGCATTTGACACCGTTACTTAGTGATGGTTCTTATTAGAGAAGCCAAATTTTTTATACAATAAACTTACTGTTAATGTTGTTAATAGTTAATAGCTGTTAATAGTCAAAACAATTTAAAGATGATAACAGAAAGTACATTTTTCACAATTTGCATTTGAAAGTTAGGAGTCCCCAGGGGGCGGTTGCAACATGTTAGAAATACAATATATTTCAGTGTTAATGAAAGGATTATTATCAAAAATGTAAGTTAAAATTATATTAGTATTATTTATTCATCAGCTTGATAACAATTATAGATTTTTTAGATGCATAAAATAAAAAAATGTAAATAGATGTAAAATACAGTAGGCTTTCAGTGACATACTTTTAATTTTAGCAATACAGTAAAAATGCAATGACAACAATATAACTTTATCTTGCAACTGTCAAAACTGCAATATTAATAATAATAATGTAAAATAGCTTAATTGTTTAATACTTAAAACAGTGAAACCTGTGAGTATAGTGTGACAGCTGGCAAACTCTTTTGTCATCTTTTGCCACCCTCTTTCTCACTCTCAGCATTCTGAAGGATAAGAAATAATTACATGTAGGCTATATTTTTAGAAAATTTGACTATTCACTGTATCATCCTTTGAACACATAATTACACAAATGCATATACACAGATACATGCTCACACACATGTAATCCTCCTGCATCTGCTCTAACCGGATTAACTGTATTATATTTAAGTAAAAACAAATAAAAAAGTGTTAAAAACACTGTTGTGTGGTTTGTTTTTATATTCATACATTGTATGGGGACAGTTGCAACAGTTGTACTGTCAACCATGATAAATGTCAACCATGATAAAACCTCATGTGCTAGCTAAACAGGGCAACCTGACACATGCTAATCAATATTAGCTAAAAGTTAAAATATGACTTGTTTAATCCATGTAAGTTTTACTGAAATCACAAAATTAGTGACAACAGTTTAACAAAAACAAAGCAAAAAAAGAAAAAACTTTCAAACCTCAAAAACTGTTTTTGTTTTTTTGTTTTGTTTTTGTTTTCAACTAAATCCTGGAGCTTCTCTTGTATATGCCTGATTTTTCTACAACACGGGAGGCATCCAACTGAGCATATGCAGTGTGAGTATCAGTACTTTAGCTAGTTGCTGATTGGAGAAAAATTACATGTTGCAACCATCCTGTTGCAACTGTCCTCGGTCTCCCCTATTATCAGATTTGGAGAGAGTGAGGATAGAGAGCCAGAAGAGCCGCAAAGTCATTTAAAAAGTCCTTATTAGGTTTAGGTGGTGGGTACACAATACATAAAATAGTGGGAGACAAACCAGAGAGTTGTAAGGCCATGAATTAAGCGCCAGAGCCTCAAGTGGCTTTACTTTCCACTGCTGGTGGTGAATCACCGCCCCCCCCTAGAACTGCGAGGCTTACACATGTAAACAAACTCAGGTGGAATGGATGAGTTGAGATGAATAAAGTCATTGGGCTGTTGCAACGCTTCAGTCAAAAAGAGAAAATACACCTTACGGTCTGATATGAGATCCTGGATGAGATCCCCCTTGTTTGTAAGACAACGGATGTTTAGCAGACCGAAAGTTGAGTGTGGTAACAGGGTTAGAATGTGGAATAACCCTATGACCTGAATATTAGAGTGACTAAAAAATGCTGAGAAGCACTGATTAAGATTATTCTGATTTTTACTCAGTTTAATACAGAATAATTTTAATACAAGTGTACTAAATACTAAATATTTTAATATTATGAATAATATAGATATTATTGTCAAATTAAAAAATAAACTGAGTACACACCACTCCAGGCGGACCTTGGAAACCGCGATCACCCTTAAGTCCCTATAAAAAAACAAAAGTCACGTTTCATTCAAACAGTCGATCGCATTGGTTGTTAAAGTGTTAACTAGGAGGTCATTATTGAGAAAGACTTGGATAAAACCTACTCTTTCTCCGTCCCTGCCTGGAGGACCTGGTTGCCCTGGCTCTCCTTTGATTCCCTGAAGGTGGACAGAAAAAAAGATATGTAAATGATTTAATAGCAAATAACTGACATGAATTAGAAAGTTTGTTGATAGCGCTCACAGGGAATCCTGAAGGTCCTGGATCACCATCTTTGCCTGGTTTTCCCTGTGAGAAGAGAGAATAGATTATCAAGGTTTGTGTGTTTTATGTTCAGTTTTGCACTTTTGTTATTGGCAGGAAAAAGTAACTATATCATACTGGAAAATGGTAACAATTAACCCAATTTGAGGCTTTTTAAATTCAAAACTCTGTTTAATACCTAAATGATGGTATATTAAAAAGAAAACTCTGTTTCATAGCTTCCTATTCGTTACATCCTACTAAGTCATTCTATAATTTTGTCCTTTTGTGAGATTTTGTAGTGTTGAAAATATGAAATGTAAAATTTGGGAAACTGGCTGTCACTCTGACACATCCTCAATTTATGGAGGTGTTTTTACTTGCATACTGGAAACATAACAACGGTAGACTGGGGAAGAAATTCTGCACCTCGACAACTGATGCAAATCAAGTAAAGTTTCCATATTGTTAAGAAAGACCAGAGAAGAGGTTCAAAATGTGGCTGAATGATGTGAGAATATTTCTCAAATGCTCTGAGGAATTCAGTTTCTTTGTCCAATGTTTGGGATTCGGCATGGACAAGTAACAGGTGAGAGAATGATACTTACTCGTTTGCCTGGCTCTCCGGGTTCTCCTTTCTCACCCTTTTGTCCACCAGAAGGACCCTAAAATAAAAATGACGAAAGCATTAATATGTTACATGTTCAATACAGGGAATCTTCCTGTGATTTGGAGCTAAGCTTAAAAAAGACACTTACAGGTGGTCCTGGAATACCTGGCTCACCTGGAAGGCCAGGAGATCCTGGGTCACCCTTTAGAGAAAACAAAAACAAAGTGATAATGGTGCAATGTTGTAGCTTGTTGGAGCTTGAAGCACTTTACAAAGCCCCATGATGCCCTCTAGTGGCTTATGTGGTCCTTGGAATAAGGACCAAACTTGATGGTAAAAACTCCTCTAAAACCAGAGCATTTTCATAACATGACCTCAAATTTTTTTTTTACTTCTCCAGATTTAAAGCCTTTAATAAATTAAATCTAAATGTGTTCAGGGATGTATATTAAAATTTTATAATATATAAATATATGTCCAATTCCTTATGGAAAACAGCTAAATAAGTCATTTTGAAATATTTTTTATTAGTAGTTTTTAATTTAAGGAATTAGCACCCTTGAGATGTTTGTATGGTAAGGAATTCACCAGATTAATTGTGTTTCCTGTCACAGCTTAAATGTAAGTCTCCTGATTTTTCACAGCTTTTTGTCATCGGCACTGATGCAGAAGTTTGCTGGCTGCCCTTATTTCATGCTTTTCATCAGTTTGCAAAGTGTCATTTTTATGAAACCATGGGTGCTCTGTGGTCATCCTTTGTGTGGTTTATCCAGGACTGGTGACACTGTCAGTGTCATTACCTTGTCTCCTCTCTGAATTTCCGTCTCTGGTGGCTTCTTCTGTTCCCCAACCTGTCCTCGAGGACCTGGAGGTCCTTTCAAACCCTGCTCACCCTGCATTTACACCAGGAAAAAAAAAGAAAAGGTTGGACGGGATGGACTGATTAGTATTATTTGTGGCTAAAATCTGAACAATTGATTTTTCTTGCTTAGACAGGTACCTGCTGACAGAAACTGTCAAATCTCTTACAGGCATCATTGTATCAATAATGAACTACATTGATCTAAAAACACTGACGTTTTGTTATGGAAATGTAAATGATCGTGTGTTTCTGCTCCCCTCATTTGAGAATTCAACCCTTTTTTGTCAGCAAATATTTTCAAGGCCATGACATGACATGACATTTAAAAGTCCAATGTTAATACAAAGCAAAATGTCTTTTAACAAGAAATAGGTATTATGATCCAGGATCAGAGTTTTGCATTAGACACAAAGTAAACCTCACTCTTAATTCACTACCAGCTTCTGCTCTTAATAAAGAGCTGCAATCCCATAAAAATGACAATGCCCATCTTTTTTCCTTCTTTTTTGCTGTTCGCTAGTGCTAACTGGGGATGTCACGATTACAAATTTTCTTGGTATGATTACTGTCTAAGAAACAATCACGATTTTATGATTATTATGCTTAAATCAGTTTTCCAGCACTATAATGTGTAAAATCACCTGAACACTCTTTTTGTCTTTTAGCTTTATTTATTTATTATTTATCTTTTCATGCCAACATAGATAATTATTACAACAAAGAAGTGAAGTAAATAAGAAGTCTCATTCCAACTAAATCTTCACTGCTGTGTAAAGAATAAATAAATCCTACACATTAACTGTGGATTTCTGAATTTCTCTCAGATGGTTAAGGCTACAGGTCCTCTACCTGGACGTGGGAAGCTTCTTTCTGTAAACCCCATCATAAAAATGGAAAAGCTCTAACTTCTAGCTGCCCTTTAGCAGGATAGCTGCTGTTTGCATATCTGGAATTAAATGTTGTTTATTCTCATGTCAAGTCGATTTTGTTTGAAACATGAAACTATCACAATAGTTTTTTTCCTCCTCATCTGTATGGGCCTGTTGTGGGCTTCTGGCTGTGTGAAGAATAACAGGTAGAAGAGAAATATCTACTTCTACTTAAGATTGTGTGACACTTCTTCGGAGCCACAACACATATACAACAAGTACCAGTCCACCTACATTGTTAATAGTGTGAAAACATCTTAAAGTAAAAAGGCTCAATGTCCACTTGTTAACAAAATAGTGTTCAGGGTCCTCATCTGAGAAGGGGAGGCACAGCATCAACATCCAACTTGTGGGCAACGCTGACCTCACCATCACAAACTGCGTTGTGAAATGGCTGGGGTCTGTCCATGATGCTCGTATCCTGAGGGAGAGTGCCTTCTACAGAGAGCTCCAAACCAACTGACCGGATGGCATCATATTAGGAGACAGCGCCTACGTAACATAATACGTGCTTGTATTGTCCTGCATAACATTGCGGAATGTCCCTCTCTGTGACAATGTTAATGACACACCTGAGCCCCGTGTTGAGGTACCAGCCTATCCTCTGGCTTTCTGTCAGAATAATGGCAGAAGGACATGTAGTGAGGGATTTGTTGAATTGTTAGACATTACTTTTGACAGGTTCTTTTCTGATAATCCAGTGATGACTGCTAGGAAAATCGATTATTGTATGTGTGTTTGTTATAGAATTCGTTTGGGGGTTTATTTCCATGGGCACATGATGATGTTGTTTTATTCTTGCTGTACTATGTTGAGGTAGCCCAAGCCTATGTTAACCACTTTATCACTGTAACGGTTAAACAAGTCAGGTCCAAAATACGAATATAGGCATATGCACTGAATAAAAAGTTCTACTATTTGATCAACTGTTAGGTTGTACCGGATGTTCTTCCCAAAATCCGCCTTGTAATCCTGCCCTCTGTTGGGATCCGGATAATCCTGTTTTTGTGGATCAAAGTTATCCGGATTCTACTCAAAAGGTTTTAAACAACCCAAACTGAGGGTTTTATCCGGATAACAACCAGGATTGGATTACGTGATCCAAGTCGATTTCGGAATCCAGATTTCCCTTTTGAACCACGATTTCAAGATTTAATCCTATCCAAAAAATCTGATCAAATTACGTTTGAACAACTGGCCTGATAATTTAACGTTTGGTGAATGCGTCAAGTTCCACTGGATGACCAATCCGAGTTGTACATAATTACAAAATAGCATATGACACCATACAGTTTAATTGTAATGTTACATTAGATATACATTAGCTCCATTTAATCAAACTAGTTTTTATTTTATATGAAGTGACGATTTTGAGGGATGTTTACAGCCAATTATTGTAGTGTTTACTACAGCGATTAATTGTAAAATAATCATGGCATCCCTAGTGCTAACTGGCCTGTCATCTCTGCCAGAACCACCTTCTGCCTCCCCTTTGCACAGAAACCCATCTATTGTACCTTTTCTCCTTTGGGTCCTTGGAAGTTCAATCCCATGTTTCCCTGTTGAGAAAAAAATAGAGTGAGAATTATGTCTTGATGGAAACTATGGAATAAGTAAAGAAGAAGATACATATGATAAATGATCATCTATAAACAGATTAAATAGAAAGTGTCTGATTTTACTTTTGGTCCAGGAGGACCAGGGGGACCTGGACGACCCTAAAAAACAACACAGGAAATATTTCAAGTTTACCACAACAATTTCAATCTAATGACCACTAAAAGTTTTGAAGGATCCCTCCTTCACCTCGTAGCCTCTGGGACCAGGAGGGCCAACTGGACCTTGTAGACCTGCAGGTCCAGGAAAACCCTGTGAAAAGATAAAACAAATAAATAAATAAGTACACAGAAACAATTTTGAGCACATATGGCTGACATTACTAATTTTTCATGTTTTCAAACTTCTGTAATTGTTTATACCAATTACATTTGGCCCATAATAAAAAAAAAGTTTAGATATTTAACCGCTAATATTATTAATAATACATTAGGTGTCAACTGTTTTGGTCTAACTTGACCACAGTACTAACTCCTAAACTCACAGGTTTTCTCCGTTAGCAGCTTGTAAAAAAAAAAAGAAAGAAAATTAACAACATATTTGGTGAATCTGATTAAAATAAGGGGCTTGAATGAGAATAGTTATTTTTTTAAAAGGTTAAAAGATAAATTAATTGACTTACAGGAGGTCCTGGCAATCCTGGCAATCCCACTACTCCCCTCTCTCCAAAACGATTGGTGGAAATTACATCACCTGGGTCTCCCTTAGGACGAGAAAACATCCAGGAGAGACTATCAGACATGAAAAGTGTCCTCAAAAAGCACATACAAGAAGATGAGAAAGTTCTATATTTCTATAAGAAGTGATAAAAACAGTCAGATATCCCATTCAATCACCAATCAATGTCAGCTGAAGGGAAAACTGCTTTCTTGTGATCAAACAACAAAACAAAGGAAGATTTTGTGAAAAGATTTACCCTTTTGTGTCTGACCTTAAAATCCTGAGCAGACACGTCAAATGTCTTTATTGTGAAAAGTCTTTAATTAGCCTTTTAACAAAACATAAAGAAATAATATAAAATAGACTAAAATAATTTGCATATATGTAACATTTATTTGCCTAAATTTGTATGTCCTTTGTATGTCTGAATAATTGTAGTACAAAATGTATCCACCAGAGGGCAGAAGACAAGTTTCAAATTGAGAAAATCAGGGTTTTCAGGATGGATTTGATAATGATGCAATAGGTTTAAGAAACTGTATGTGTTAAATATTATAAATTAGTTGTTAAATTAAACATTATAAGGTTACTGCTTAAGCAAATTTTATGTCCATTTCTAAAAGAATAAATGTAGACAAGTTAATAAAACAAATTCATAAATACATTTATAACTATGAAATAGTGGAGCTTGACTTAACGATCACAAACATTTTCATGAAATATTAAGCTTGCAAATAGAAAAATGTGTAGTGGAATTTTTCATACTAAATATTAAATTTACTGCTTTTGCTTTTGTTTTGCCCCCCTAATACTGACTAAAACCTATTAGTTGTGATAAAACTATAAAAAAAAAAGTTCTTTGATAAGTGATCATATGGAAAGTTGTTAACTTTTGATTTATTGTTATTGTTTATACCTGTTTCTGGTCTGTTTAATGGTCTGTTTAATGAACCTTCATATCTTCCAAGGAAGATATGACCAGACCAGAAAGGTAATTAAAATAAAGATGATAAAGTTGAAAGTTTTGCAGTCAAAGCAATTGTTTTTATTTGTTTATATGTTTGACGGCCATGACGGTCTGCCATGTTAAGACTACAGCTGCCGGTAAGGAACAAATAGCACCAACTTGGAATCCCTGTGAAACAGCGCACAGTGATTCAAACCACCAATCAATGTCGAATAACTCATATGGAAAAGAAGATAAACAAGAGGGCTTACTGCCCTGGCAAGATGGAAAATCTGTTAAATTGTTATTGACAAAAATGCAGGACCATATGCAGCAGCAGCAGCACGGGAGTCGTTTCACTATCAACAAGAAAGCGAAAAAGGACACTTGAAAGGCAGCGAGCCAAGGTGATACAAAAAGGAGGATCAACATCTACTTGCCTTCCCCAGGTAGAAGGAGCTCAAGAAGGTGAAAGGTTTCAAAAGGGATGCTGAAGTTGAGGGCTTCTCTTCGAAAAATAAATCAATGCCTAAAGCTAACTTTTTTTTCATTTTGTTTAGTGCTGCTTGTTACTGTGGGCAGCATGTTCAAGTTGCTTATATAGTTATGGTAAACTCCTGCTTTCAGTCTCGGTAAAGCCAGACTAAAACCCGGGGGTAAGGCTTGATAAGCTGGCTTTTACTGTGACAAAAAGCCGGCGCTGTGTCGAGGCCAGTTTTCTCGTCCAGATCCGTTCTGCCTGTGAGAACCACTCTTTCTTCTAAACACAAAGGAACCATATCTGACAGTTTAATGGGATGCAGTTTGCAACACTTATGAAATCACAAAGCTCTTTACTGGAGTGAACACTCAATAAACTAATAAGGGAGATGACATGTTTCATCTGTGATGCGAGGCTACCATTGTTGCAATGCGTGTTTGAAAAAGTGAGACGCTAGACTGTACTAAACATTAGAATGCAATAAACAATTCCAACGTTAGATGGAAAAAATCTTACGCAATGTCCCTTTAAGGACCTGGTAATGTGGATGTACACTGTGAAGGAAATCAACCAGATATTTCATATCAGTGATTATATGTGATGGAAAAAGTCTTAATTGTTAGGGTAAGAAATTTTGAACCAGAAATTATGATGACAGTAAAACTCATCTAGGCCAATTGTTGACCACCAATTCACGTCTGCCATCTAGTGGTGGTAAGTGGTAACAGGTTTTAGCTCTTTTAATGGAGACTTGGTCTGTTGCTTGTGGCAATTGTGTGACGTTAGCACTTAGTTACATTTTAAGGCTGTATTCGCTAGTGTAAAGACAGCAGGTAGATAAAATATGGTGATTTTAGACTATGTAGTGTTACACTTACCTTTGGTCCTGGCAGACCTGGTGGACCCTATAAAGGAGGAAAAAGAGACAAGTTTCAAGAAGCAGAACAAGTAAAGACACTGAGGTTTGGTGACACTAGTCCTCGCTTTTAGGGAGGCTGGTAATTAAGAAAAATGACCTGAAAATATCTCATTAGCAGCCACAATAAAATGCTAAGGAAGAAAGATGTAAATGCTAAGGAATGCTAGCTTCACTTTATCATTTCAGCTTCAACAAAGGAAACATTGGAATGATCTTTACATATTGAAGGAGGTGAAGTCGTCCTATGACTGCACAGCTACAAAAACAAACAAAAAAAAATTATTTTCCAGATAATCCCATTAATTTGAATTCATATAGATAAATAAGAACTGGAGGGCAAGTTTGAACAGCTGAGACATTATTGTTTTCCTTCTGTAGCTTCTTATAACCTCACAAAAGTTAGTCTATCCTGAATAAAATAACACTGCATGAACTCACCAGGTAAATATCTAATGTGCTTTTGTAGTTAATCTTTATTACAACTGTGGTTTTGCAATAGCAAATCAACAGTGCATATGTCATGGCAGCATACCTATTGTTTTCTAAAAAATGACTAATTCTACCATCTTTCCAATACAGTTTTCATAAAAATGAAGAACAGCTACAGATAGAACAAGAAAAGTTTATATTTAACTGTGAGCAAAATTCTTTCATCACTAACTCACCAAGAGTCCTTGCTGTCCTGGGACTCCTGGATTTCCTGGGAAACCTCTTTCACCCTGAAGAGGAATAAATAAATCAAGAGTTTTCTAATGTGAACCTAATATGCAGCAAACATACTTAATTGATCAAAGACGGTTGATTGTTGCCCTTTAAAGGTCAATTAGTGTTACTATAATCTTTTAAGTCTTATTTTACTCTCTGTCAGACTTCTGATTTGGTACCTTTGTCCCATTACATCCCGGGACCCCTTTTGGCCCTGGAGGACCATCTTGTCCTGGCAGACCCTGGCAGATAGGAAGTAAACAAGGCAGTAAAGCAATTATTCTGCCTTGTTTTGGCAAAATGTGGATTTCTGTATTAGAATTTCAGATTATTGCAAACTCACAGGAAGTCCTGGTGCTCCTGGAAATCCTGGCAATCCAGAAGGTCCCTGTTGGATGCAAAAAATGAAACACTAAATAACATTGGGCCTGATTCACGAAAGGTTTGCGTGTGTAAAAACATGCAAATTTGATTGCATGTTCAAAAACATGTTGTAGTTGATTTACTAACTGGGCGCACCGAGGACTGCGTTTGTTAAATGGACAAAATAATGCACGTTATCCACAGATTACAGGCACAGATGCAAATAGATCAACGTAGCACACGCAATTTGGTTTACCAAACAAGAAACTGATTGCACCAGCTAATTTTATGTCTATATTTAGCACATTTGAAAAGCAGGTACAAACTGGCACAACTTTATGCAGAACTGACTGCAGTTAGAGTTGCGAGGAGGAGGCATAAACACCATGAAAGATGACGGAGAAACCACATCTTCACAGCTTATGTGAATATTTTTGGAATCCCAGAGGCAAAGATTATTTAACATATGGCCGTGTTGCTGTGTTGAATGCTCTTACCCAGGAAGAAGCTGTTGCTGCTATGCTCTGGGTCTGCTGGCATTCAGAGCCCTCACCACAGCCAGTACCCCATCATTAATCACTCTCTTAAGGGCATTATAACCATCGTCAGCCCAGATACAGCATTGACCAGCTGCTGAGTGTGTGCTGCAATGTGCCCTCATTAGTGCACACAGCGTGCAACTCGTTCATTTAATCAATACATCTGAACGCTGAATGTTTTAATTCGTCAATAAAAACCATTGTTTGGTCACACACTTTGCTCTGCAATCTGTTCCAGTGCTTCATACCCAGTATTCCAGTTTTCTGCTCCTCACAGGTAAGTAGGCTGCACCAGTTGCTAAATACTGGTCAGAGGCATCTCCTGTGCCAGCCCCATCTGTCTTATTTGCTGAGGTTTTATTATAAGTGATTTGTTTGGAATTTCGTCTTATATCTCCTCACCTCATCTTAACCACATCTTGTGTTCTTGGGTTTTGCCAACTGCAATTACTGTTTAGCAAATACTTTTCCATGTTGAATTAATTCTGGAAACATTTAGATTTCTTTGCTGGAGTTCAGCAATATTTTTATTGGCATCATCTGCTAACATATCTCCATTGGGTTGAATTTCATTTTGCTAACGACCTACTCTACTCTTTCCATGGCAACACCACAATGCACGCTAAATCCTCATTTGAATACTGTTGTTATCAGTAAACATTCTTAGCTGATCAACTGCAAATCATAAATAAACAACATGGAAAATATATTAGTGTGCACAGGCAATTTTGCACTCTTTTTAGGGATGTTAGTGAATCAGACCATTAAGTTTCTTCATGAACTAACTGTCTGGAATAAGATTGAATGAGGGCACCAGCTGTCCACCAAGCACCAAATAACAAAGAAACTGTATTTTTTAAAAGCCTCTCACTCATCTAATTTATAAAAAACAAAAAGTGGAAATGTGCAGTGTAATCAGGCCTCTAAAAGCATCTGGAATGAGATAAAATACTAAAGTTGTGACACAATCTGAGGTAAAATCATTGTTAAAGCAAAAGCTGATTGACTCACCCTGATTCCTTTTGGACCACCAAGTCCTTGAGGTCCATCACTTCCCTGAAGGGAAAATGATAACACAAAGAGAACACAATAATAGTATAATCAATTTAATTCTCTTTTACTACTGGAAATAATCTAAATAAAATAAAGGACTAAAGAAATGTGACACAACTCAATTTGGTTTACAATACTTTTTAGGTTCTCTAGTTTTGGAAATTGGAGTAGGAGTATGTGGATTATCAAAACTTGTCTTTTGTTGAGTCTTTTGTTAAGTATTAATCCTGGTATTAGTTCAAAAACATTTATCTGACATTTAGGTTGTGTTCTGCTTACATTAGCATTTTTTGAAAATTAGTTGATGTTCTTTACTTGACTAAAAGTATTCACAGTACCTGGTTAAATACTTCATTACAAGTAACATACTTCTTTCAACATATTGCATAAGTAAATTACATTTTTGTTTACGTCAGTAGATTCTATGGAGGACCGAAACTGCCAAAATTAAAATTACGCACAGAAATATAAAATTGGCTCAATAAACAAACTAATAAGTCAATAAATTATACCAAAAAATTTAAAATAGTTTTTCCATTAGGAAACATGTAAAATATGACACAAATCTATTTCTTTAATTTGTCATTTTCAATTGTTTTAATTTAACTTTCTGTTAATATTCCTATTTATTATTATTATTATTATTATTATTATTATTATTATTATTATTATTATTATTATTATTATTTATATATTATTTATTTACATATTTGGTGATTTTTTTTCCTCCTTTATTTTTATGCCAGTGTTTATTTCTGTATTATTTTCCTTTAACATTTTTTTATCCCCCAAATTATTTATTTCTGTATTTTCTTTTCATCTAACATTTTTTTTATTTATTGACACTTTTTTTTCATCACATTAATCTTTATGTGCTTATTATTTCCAGTCTTGCATTGTCTTTCTCTATTTATTTTTCCAAGTGGTTTTTTTTTTTCTGTGTAAATGTGAAACATGCCTGTTATCAGATAGGCAGCCTGGCTATGTTAAACATACACCCCTGTGGTCTTATTTATTACTAAGCTGAATTGTTACTGTACATTCAAAATGTGGGTTGACTTAACTCATTAAAATAAAAAGAATAAAAACATGTGATGTTTGTTAGAAAAACACATGCTGGGAGCAAGCCAGATACTTCATCTCCTTTTTATCTTGCAGAATACATTAGTTTTAAAAAGGAAATTTACATTTTGATTAATTCAGACTTTTATTAAACATGAATGTTTTATGGAAAACTTAGCCTCAGAGGAAACTAGAAACATTACATATATATGTTCTGAGCTTTAATTGCCAATTATGGAGTATGCACATATTTTTTCAAAAATGTTTTCGGCCTTGTCCCTCGCATACAGAGATTTTTTTCAGTGGCTGTGAGTCTTTGAATGTGTGATATGTACCATCATTGAGGAAATATCCAGCTTCTGTGCAATATTGGATTGAGAAAATTTTTTTTCTTAAATTGTATTAGAACTATTTGGCCAAATTTCAGAAAGCAACAACATTTTCTCAGTTTTGACATTTAAAGCACTGACACATGAACCTCAAGGTGAACTGAACAGAACCTTCTCTCCTCTGGGTCCGATTGGCCCTTCAGGTCCCGGAAAACCTGGAAGTCCTGGCTGTCCAGTTAGACCTGGGAAACCCCTCTCACCCTGGACCCCATGACACACACAAAGAAAAACTGTTAGTGAAACAGTGCAATTCCTGCATGAAATTTGTAATAATCATTTCTAAAACTAAGACTTTGACTAAAACTAAATCAAAAATTTCTGTCAAAGTTAACACTGGTAGAGTTTGATGCAGGACTAAATGTTAAATAAATACTCGCTAGCTAGATGTTAGCAGGCTATCAGTGTAAAAGGGGCTGTAGAGACATCTTCACATGAAGTTACCATCGACCACACTGGTGATGTAGTTGAAGGGCCTACTGAAATTAGCTTATTCTCCTAAGTTAGGCTCCTTTGGTCTCAGCATGGCAACTTATCTTATTCCTTTGAAGAGTTACTTTTATTTTGTTTTGTTTAGTTTGTTTTCAGTTTTTTTCCAGTTTGAGAAGTCAGACTTTTTTCACAATGACTCAACATGAAAGAAATACTTTTAATGTTGTTTAATGATTCGGAGTTAAAAAGAAATAACAATTCAACTTTAAAGGTCCAATTTTATACATTTTTTCAACAATTCCATATGGGTATCAGAGATCCAACAACAGTGTTTTCAAAGTGTATTAGCCCAAATAAAGCCTTTTTCTTTCATTTCAGTATTCCAAATGTGGCTCTAGTGAGCTCTAATGAGAACAGGCTGTTTCTGAACCTTTAAATGTTCATGAGTAGTGCCTGTCCACGCCCATCTCTGGGAGAAGATCCAGCTGTTGCTGGTGCCCACTTTGTGATTTTAAAGGGCAGGCTAGGCTAGCTGGGGGTCAATGGCAGTATCCACTACAGGGGGCAGTGGTTATTTCCCTTTGTGAGGTCACAAAGAGAAATATCTCAGACTCACCCGTTTGTGCACACATTCGCTAAAAAGTGGAGCAAGCAAGTGAGAGAGGTGACAGAATTTTCTCATTTTTGGGCCTCATACACACGCTATGAGGACACACATGACTGTTAGAAAACCTGTAGAAAGTGAATTTTGCATAACATGGGACATTTAAAAGAAACCAAAAGGCCAGCAATGACCATAGCCGTTATAATAAACCACAGCTATAGTAAAAAAAAAACTTAAAAAATGGCTCCCCTGGAAAGCCTGAACTTTCTTCCTCTGAAACATTGTGAATCCATGAGATGTTTTTCTTACCTTGGCTCCTTTTTCTCCATTGCAGTCACATTTGCGTCCACAGTCATCGAGAGACTGAGAAGAAGAAAACAAGAAACAGAGATTAGCCTAATTAAACTTTGGAGACATTAGATTAATAATTAAAAATATATACATATCGCATAACACAATAGAAATTTCTTAAAAATATTGCAACTATACATTTCTCCTCAGTGGACTTCAAGAGTCATAATCCCAGTTTTCATGTTTGCTTTGTATGCTTGAAGCTCTCAAAATCACCAATTGATGGCGTGTTGACATTACATTGCTGCGCCTCTGCAGGCTTCTCCACAGGAAGCATTTTTTCTCACAGATAAAAACTCTTTGGATTGTCCGGCAAGTTTGTTTGATCAAGTCAAGGTTAATGTGGGCCCGAACCATAAGACTAATCTCAAGTAGAAAAACAGATTTATCTTCACCTGTTTTCAACAAAAATGACCTGTTAACTTCTGATTCTGACCCTCCTTTCCAGAAAAGCACTGAGTAAGAAAACTCTGTAGGGCAGTATTAAAGAAGAAACGAGGTAAGGAGGGATGCAGCGGGAGTCCCAAGCCGTTGATTAACTTTTCCCATGCTCTGTTGACATAGCCGATGCCAGACAGACATCGCTTGCACGCATGCCAGGCAGTCAGGTTGTGAGAAAGACAGAAAGTGTTCAAGACGGGCAGACAAGCTGGCATTCTTTTGTGTCTGCAGAAGTTTTGGTGTGCCCATGTTTGTGTTGTTTTACAGTACGACTGTTTCTCTTGCAAAGAAGAGCTGCAGATAATTCAGTGTACCTTCTGTTTTTGATTAATCCTCGCTTCACTGGGTCTATAAATTGTGAAATTGGTTCATCTGTAGCTCCCAGAAAAGCTTTATTTTTTTGTCTAAACAAATCCTCAACTCAAAATATTCCCTTTTCAATTGCAAGAGACACAAAAGTAAAAAAAACCTCATTGTTGTGGATTACTTTCCAATACAGTTTTGTACCAACACTCCATTTTGTACATCCATTATCTCTTTGGTAAAAGATAAACTGACTGATATCTGGTTTATAAGATTAAATATACAAGTCAATCTTATATTAAGCAGGTTGACTGGGTATTAATGAGCTAGTAAATCCAGTAAATGATCTGAGCTGTTGAATTCTTACAATGATTGCATTTCTTTAGAAAACATTAATTGATAAACTGTTTAAGGTTAACGTGCATAAAGTGGAAAATCTGACTGGTGTGAGTCTAATTATGATCATGTAAATGTATGTATATTAAGACTGTCAAAAAAAGTGCTAACAACTGACTGTAAATAATTTATGTAATTAATTGCACAAATATTTTTTAATGCATTTAATGCATGCCTGACGGTGGGACGTCTTAAATGGAGGCACCTAAAGGCAACATAAGGACGAGCCGGGTGGCTCTATGTATGGATTTGAGCATATAAAAACATTGATGGGACAACTCATGATTGCCACAGTGAGGACATTTTAATACTCACACTTTTCCCGTATCTTATTTTTTTTATTTATTTTTTTTACTATTCCCGCGGTTTTGCACAAACATGGATCAGCTGACTGACTTTTCTATCACTAGTACCGTCTCTCTTGTTGCATTTCTTTATCGTTCAGCTGAGAAGTAGGACACTAGCGGTTCATACTGGCACATATTTATTCCAATGTATTGTTTTTGGACGCGCTGGCAAAAGCAAGCAAAAATGTATCAGTCTCATGTCAATCAGATCCATGTCACTGTCATTTGAAACTGAAGAATGAATAACAGCAGCTTATTTCAATTTTCCATTGTTTAATTTTATTTCCTATAACTTTTTAGTATAATAAATACCATCACTCACAGAGGACCGGGTGAAGAGCCTGGGAAAGGTGTTTAACTGCAGCCTGAGAGACGCAGCCTCCACACAAGCAACCAACCAAACCTGGAGATGTGGCTAGCTGTAATGGACAAGTCTGGCCTCCCTGGCAAGTTCAAAGCCTGGATTTACCAGCATAGTATCCTTCCTCGGATCCTTTGGCACCTCTTGGTCTACGAAGTCCCCATTTCACCGGTGGAAGGCTTCAAGATGAGGGTCAGCAGGTTTCTCCGCAGGTGGCTGGGGTTGCCACGAAGCCTGAGCAGTATCGCCCTGTACGGGCAGACCAACAAGCTGAAGCTCCCTATAAGCACCCTGAGCGAGGAGTTCATGGTCTCCCGGTTGAGGGAGCTGTTTCAATACCGGAAGTCCAGTGACCCAAAGGTCGCTCAGGCTGGGATCAAGGTTAGGACGGGACGTAAGTTGAGAGCTTCCGAGGCTGTGGGTGTTGCAGAGTCAAGGCAGAGGGTGCTGGTGGGCACAGTAGCACAAGGAAGAGCTGGGTTGGGTTGTGGTAAAACACCTCACTATGGTAGGGCAAAGGGGAAAGAGAGGAGGTCACTGATCCTTGAGGAGGTGCGAACTTGAGTAGAGGAGAAGCGGGTCAGCCAGATGGTGGGAATGAGGCAGCAGGGAGCCTGGACGAGATGGAAGCAAGCTGTGGAGCGCAAGGTCATGTGGACCGACCTGTGGAAAGCTGAACCCCATCGCATAAAATTCTTGATTCAGGCAGTCTACGACGTGCTGCCTAGTCCATCTAACCT
>JBAMHW010000005.1:22780141-22792292 GCA_037177495.1 Rhadinocentrus ornatus | reverse complement strand
GGGTAAAAAACCAAAGGGAAAAACAAAACAAAGGTTTTTACTGAAAAAAAAAGTTCGCCTTTGGGTGTTTGGATCCCCCCCCCCCCCCCCCCCAACTGATGAACCCCAGGTCTCTCACTCATCTAAACTCACACGTGCATCCAGTCATGCCACAGACGAGGAATTCCATTGATATTCCCAGGAATTTCTCCTTTTTCCTCACTGCAATTTTCATTCCACTCTTTTCTTTTCATTTGGCCTTATGAATGTTGACCCCAGAGACCTCGTGCTGAGAGATGGCTGGAGGGGAGCTGACCATCTCCTGTGCTAGACTTGCTTCACGCTGTAGCAAAGGAGTTTTCTGTGTACATTTTGATATAGATATAATTGTTTAAATTAAAAACAAGTCACTGGAGTTTACTTCATGTTTGACGATTTAAAACAAGAAAACGGGAAACTTCTAGGGGATCAGAATTGTTAAAATCCACTAAAAATACTTACAATTTAAAGTGAATTTTGCTGGAATTTCAGCCTGAACAAATAGTGGATTAATGACTAAACGATTAATAATCTTGAAGGATAGTAGGTTCTGCTTTAAAGCCTCACAGTACAGCCTCACCTCTGTCTTACTATTCTTATCTGTCTGCAATATTTTGAGCTGTTCATGACCTCTTCTCATAACTTAGCAATATTGTTAAAGTCATTTTAAGAGAAGCAACTAAGATAAAGTAGGGCTACGTATTAAAATGACATTTCAACATCCAACATTTTCAGTCGATCCATGCACATAGTTGTGGACCCTCAGCACGTAGTCATGGTCTTGGTCCTCTTTTCAATTTCTTTGATCACATTTAAGGCACTATAATAATTCAATAGCGCTGCAGTATGGCGTGAACACATAAACCTTGTTTGGTAAGTCACCACACCACAGAATGGGGGCATTTAAAGCTGCCTGCAGAGATCCCTAATACAAAAACACTCACACAACCTCTCTCTGCCCCCGCATACATCTGTTAAAACATGCCTCACCCTCTGCTGCACTCTTTCATGTCTTATTGCATTTTCTTTTTACTTCCACTGAACCATGAACAAAACCTGCATCCAGGGATGCAGAGATGATGACTGAAAAGTCTCCATCTCGCTCAAAGACACTGTCAGACTGCTGGAAGTTTAACAGTACTGCAAGAGTTTGGTTTTTGCTACCAAACGGTAAGTATAATGTCCTTCTCCTCCAAAAACACAAACTCTAGAGTGTGTTTGGGAATTTCTAAAATGTTGTATCTCAAGTTGAGTTTTTATCTAAACAGCCACTCAGAAGTAGAAGTAAACACATGCCTGTACCACTGTGCATGAGGGAACAAAATCAGGTCCCACTCATCTTTTTCCATTCAAGAGTAGTGTGTTCATCCAACATTGTCAATAACACAAAACTGGGAAGAAGAAAATGTCAGACTAAGTTTCACACACCTATCAAAGATCAATGTTTTGTTTTGTTTTAAATTAGGGGAATCTGTTCCGTGAACTAAGCTAAAGGAAGACTATAAAAAGCTGTTTTTTTCCAGCTTAAAACAACTCAAAATTTAAATGTTTCATTGCAATTTAAATGAATGAATTAAATAATAATTCACTTTTTAATCAATTGTACAAGCCGCATAATATGGTCTATGTTGTTCATGATGCAATCTTCTCCATGTCTGAAGTGACCACAGGCTGTGTTGTAATTTGATTGCTTAGTAGAAAAAAAATGTTGCAAACTAAAAGGGAAAAAAAAGTCTGAGAGTTGAGTGGTCGCCCAGTGGGATTTGTTTCTGATTCTCCAAACAGAGTGATGCATCCATTGTCTAGTGCAGGTAGGCCACTGACTAATAATAAGCACTACAAGAAACCTGACTTAAAAAAAAAGAAAAATAATGAAAACAAAATATCCATCAAAGGGGATTCTCATAAGAATTAATTTACTTCCCGATGACTCATATTTAAAATCATATCTAAGTGGCAACGAGGTGTTACACAGGACATCCATGGATAGCTGTAGTTATTAAGAATTCAAAAGAAAACTGCAACAGGATCTTTAGAAAAAGTTCTATAGTAAGCCAAAATCTAGCTGAAAGCCAATATTATTTTAGTATAATATACATACAGTCAGTTGAGTTCTACAGAATCATAGCTCTACATACCATGTGCATGTGCACCTTATTTTTTTATCATTCACCTGTGGAAGTATGGAAAAACCGGTAACATACAGTGACATCAATTCAGTGATATATTTAGCAAGTTTTCAGACCTCTTAAGAGGCACTTTTTGAAAAAAAATTAAAAAGACAAGCGACAAATCTACTGACTTTATCTGGTGGTATCAGAGACTTTTCGAGACTGATGTTAGAGCACAGATTATTCTCTCTTCTCAATGATCATCAGGTTCAGCTGTATGCTCCTCATGTTGCTTTGTTTTTATACAATTTTCATAAGATTGTAAGGTTAAATTAAAAGTTAATATTTCAAACATTTGTATTGTACAGCTAAATAATTTTTAGGTGTACACCTAAGTCATTATTTTGCCATGTGCACCAGCGCACAGAGCCCTGATTGAATACAATTAAAGTGTTCATAAAATTTCCAGTATGTATCTCAAAAACTGCCACCAGGTGTCCGACCATTGCTTTAAACTGAAACCAGTACGACAAGCATGGGTGTATGAATGATGCTGCGCATTATTTTTTGCTACTTTTTATTTTTTTTATTTTTTAGCTGCCTTTGCCACAACTTACCTGTGTTTACAGGTGAAGAAGCTGAATGCAGTCCTTACTAATACACCTGTGTTCAATGCCACACACTCATTTCCTCATTGCAATATTCATTTATATCACATATTGCATGTTTTGTTTATTTTGTGCGACCATGTATCAAGGCCATGATACTATGACTTAAAGTGACTATTAATGCACTGATTTATGAAAAAAAAAAATCATAATACTGGTTAGCATACCTATATACACCTGTGTTCCTGTAACAAGCCAAAATCAGCAAACAATATGAGGCAAGTGATACATATCAGCCTGGTTGCATACAGCGCTACGATTAGCATGTTATAGATCGGATGCCTGATTAAATTTAGTAAACACTCAGATATTTACAGTGTGGTGTTTTAAGGGTTGAATGTGTAAAATTTTAGTGTGCAGACAGCCCAGCCTTGCCCAGCCCAACCCAGCCTTGAATAACACAGGTTCAGACGCGCCCGGCCTGAAGGGAGGCAGGTAAGAGCGAGAGAAAGGGAGGAGGAATGGCGAGAAAATGAGTGACAGAAGTTGAAGGTTAACCAAGAAGACTGGAGAGAAAAGAGGGGTAAAGGAAACCAACACTTTTTTTTTGTAAATAGGCCTTAAATTCATGCAAATTTTCTTTAGTCTGAGGAATGTGATCTGTGGATAAGTGTAGAAATACGCTAAGTTTGTCTGAACAGTTTAGAAGTAAGTCAACTGTGAACATCTCCTGTTGCAAGAAGGGGAATCTTCAGCCTGAAAAACCAAATCTAATCACAAGAAAATGTTGAACTTTCAATTAAATAAATATTAGGATGTTTAGACATCTTTGTAAATCAATCAGAAAACCTGCAGGTGTATTACTGTTTGGGTTAGGCACAGCCTAAACGTAATATTTAGTTAGGAGTCTACTGTAGTCATAACAGGGAAGGACATCCCGTCCCGATGAACTGTAAGATTGCGCATGTGCTTTAGATGCACTCTTTCACTTGGCTCACGTTCTATGCCTCTGTTTAGACATCTCAGTCATTTATGAGCCACAAACCTTCACATTTTAGCTTTAATAGCAATAAAGTTAATTTAAATATCACAGTGTGGGATCAGAGACATTTCAAAGCATTAAAAAAAAAAATTCTACCTGCAGCTCAGCATATTCACCACATATTTTATATATTATAATAATAATGATATTATTATTATAATAATGACATTTAGGAAACAAAGTCGTTATAATGTAGAGTAACTATAATTGTATCAAAGTGATATGATTTCTATAAAAATAAAATTTTATTACAAGTTATGAGACCGCTGATTCTAAAGCTAAACTTATTAGCTGATATGTTCATTCATGTCACAGATTTATTTATCCCACATAGATGGAGGAAAGTCTGCATAAGAAAGAGCTTGGGTGTTCAGCAGCAGTTTGATTCTGATCCCCCCCAGCCCAACCCCCCGAGTGTCTGATCATATCTTTAAGGAGGCAGGCCTCAGCAGGTTCCCAGCCTGCTTGTATTTCTCCCACATGCCCTGGTCATAATGAGAGCAGACATATTTGAGTGTCGCAGAGCTTAACAGCTGCATGGCTGCCTGCTGGTTTGTCCGGCTGCATTTAAAGGTGGGCAAAAAAAAAACCAGAAAAAAACTTTTGTTTGTTTGTTTTGTTTTTCTGCACTAAACTGTTGCTTCACTCCAGCATCGTGTGGAATTTGTGTGGATTCAGTCCAATAAAGCACTCATCAGCTACAAAATTTAGAATGATAATACTTGTTATAGCCTATAGAAGTTAGAGAAGTAAAATTATCAGCTAGTTCAGCCTTTGACACTAATCATGTACCAACAGATAATTAACACATCAGGCCCCGGGGCACAGACAGGTGGTGTTTCTTGTGTGATGCAGGAGAGCAGAGAGAGTTTATAGGAGCCTGTCATCTTCCAAACAACCATGTGTGGTGACAAAGCTGCATGGGTTTCCAATCAATTAGCAGCCTGTTTTCACAAGCATTTAGTGGGCTGAGTGACGCTCAGAGGCTTTGAACTATGGTTAATTCCTCCTCCTCTGATGCTGTGTCCCAAATGTCTAATAAGGATAAGATGTGGAATCCGACAGTACAAATCTATCCTAACATTAAATGCTAAAATGCTTAAGAAGGAAGAAATTTTAGAGGAAAATTTAAAAAAAGAAACTCCACCCATTTCATAGCTGTTGTCATGAACCTGCAGTGTGTCTGCTAGCAGCACAAATTAAATAACCAATAAAATTCACAGTTTAAGGCCAGGGTGCGGACCTACCATTCACTATACTTAGCATCACCAGATGTAAGTTGGTAAAAAAAAAAGAGGAAATTAAGTGTGTGTGTGTGTGTGTTGATCAATAATCCAGCAACATCTGTCAAATTGGTGATTGGAAGTGATTGACATGAGATATCATCTTATATTGATTGTTAAACCCTGTGTCAAATTAAGTCTAAATGGCACTATGGAATTCGTAATATAAGCAAACAGTAAATCGTTATCGATATATACCCCCTTCCAGTTGGGTCCTTAGGCAAGACCCCTAACGCTACTGCCGAACCATTGTAAGTAGCTTTGGATAAAAACGTCAGCTAAATGACTGTAATGTAATGTAATGTAATATTTTCTTATGGTTTTGGTTTTTTTTAGTTTTTTTTTAATTTAAATTAAATATCGTCTTATGGTTAAACCTGTGATTTATACCCGTGTCAATCAATAAATGAGTCAACATGCTGATCAAAATCTTAACAGTATTAAGAAAAAAAAAGCTTTGCTAAGAAACATACTGAAATATGAAGATAAGACCAATTTTCAATGATTAATTCAGTTATTCTACCAGTATATTTATTATAATACATGCACACACAAAGTCCAATAAAAATTAAATCATGGCAGTAAAGTTTTTTGCTAGCCATGATCATAAATTTTGTGTTCGTGCTGTCAGTGGAAAAAGTTAGTTTGAGGAACTACAGTTTTCCCTACGAGGGGCCGTTCGAGACATTATTCGGAATTATTTTCACACAGATTTGTGAAATTTAAGCCATTCACACATTACACTAAAACCTCTTGTACATCATACTGAAATCATTCAAACACTGTCTTTCTAAGAGAGGCATAATCATTTTCTGAGTATCTTGTTTCTCTCTTTTCATGTTTCCCACTTCCTCATAGTCTTCATTTCAAAATCTGGTGTTTTTCCTCCTCCCTCTCAACCTCACTTGTCATCACCTCCTCTTCTTTGTCTGTGCTGGGACAGATGTCTGATATCTGCTGTTATTTTGACCAGTGGGGGTCTATTTGTCCTGAAGAATGCCACGCATCCAGTGTTGACACAAATGCAGAGAAATTAAGAAAAAATAACATGTCCTCATTCTTTAGACTTTAGTCCGAATTCCACCATCTTAGCAATAAAGATGGTAAAAGAATTCTTACATGAAAACACATGTGCACATACATGTGAATTTCAACAGGACAAACTTACATCAACATAATGTAATCATGTTTTTACTTTTCCTGCTATGCAAACATCTTGGAATAATTTAAATGCAGCATCAAATAAAGAATAATAATCTTGTATGGTTGCCTTCACAATTGCACACTATTACACTACTGTGCAAATTGGATCATCCGACTGTTATATCTTGCTAATGCCTGTCTTGTTTTAACCAGCAATTGGAAGTAATGTATTACTATCACACAATTTAAGAGCATCCTTTAAGAGTGAAGCATCGGAGAGAAGGTCCATCTACAAATGAGCAGTCATTAGCCAGCTTAACCAGTTAAAACTAAGTCTGATGTTTGAAATAAAGGGCAAAAAGTGTGTCTGACCTGGGAACCGTGGGAGCTCGAAATGCCCATCACCAAGCAGCCAACTGAACACATGAAGGCTGCAGGATTTTGCATGTAATAAAATCCACATACTATCACAGAAACAGCAGGTGAATGAATATGATTTTAAAAACTTCTACATTTCTGAAAGTCATTACTGAAGAACTAACAAGCACAAAAATCTCTTAAAAAGTTATCAGAAGTGGAAGAAGATGAACTAATTTCAAACAAACAACTAAACAAATGCATATGCAAGTGGATTAGGTTATTTTATTTCCTTCCTCCCATTGCTGTGTCACTCAGCAATGTGAAAACTACTCAGTCATACACACACAGGTTCACACGAACATACTGAACATTATCCTACAACTCAGGATAAAGGCTTAGCTGCATACCAGCCAGTACACTGACCTGGGGTTAACTAAGCCCAGGCTCCACCTGAGGAGCACACACATTTACTCTTCTGACTTTTTTGATTCCTTAGGATTCCTTTTTGTCCTAAACTTAATTATACCTAACATTAAACGTAATCCCAAACTAAACCTGAGTTGAAACCTTTGCAGCCCTTAAAGGTGACATGTGTCTCAGTAAATACACAGTGAAATGGAACAGGGTCCTGTGCAGCTTAGTTTAAAGTACAAACAGTATTCACCTGTACTTTTCATATAGTTATTAGGATCTGACGGGTCTTGAATGATGTGGGGAGAAAAAGGACGTTGTAATCAAGGAAGATTAAAAGAAAAAACAGAAGAAGAAGAGAAAAGGTTGGACTTATCTGAGCCTACATCGACGTAACAGTATCAGCAAGTTCCTGAATTAAGATATTGGGGTCATTCTGAACACAAAGAAATGTCCACAAATAATGTCATCTATGACAGATAGTTTAGTCACATACTCGCAGATGTACCAAGCAAAACACTTGTGTATGAGCAAAGTTGTGCTTTTAATATATGTCTACAATGGTCTTTTTTTTTCTTTTTTACCTAATCTGTCCAGGTCCATGAGGCTCAGCTATGTTTGACCTGATGTTTGACTGTGCTAAGTAGAAAACAATACACCCTATAAACTGTGGCAACATTACTTGGGAAGTACTGTAACCTTTGAAAATTTGTGACTCCCTAACATCTCTGGATTTAGAACAAGTGCCTTTTTTCTAACCCAGACCTGACAACTGAATGCCTTAACCCTTTAATATCAGTGGGATTGCCATGAGTTTGGGCTGAGTCAAATGCAGCCCAGATGGGTGGTAAAAATGATAGACTGCTGTCTGTCTTTATTAACAGATGGATGCTGAGTGACGTAAAGGTGAGGCCAGTCAGCTCAGGTCAGATGGCACTCACAAATATTTGTTAATAACTTTATTCTGCTGAAAGAGAAGCTGTAAAACACAGCACACATTCAGCTTGTAGGTGCTAAACTACTGCTCTTGAGGAGAGGAAAAGGCAGAACAGGCATCTTTTGGTCAAAATAAGCTGCTAATCCAGAATGATATTAACGAAGAATACAAAACAATAAATATCCCTGTTTATAGGACAAATTTGAGATACTTTTCAATAATATATTCCATCCTCTTCTGTATTTAGTTCTTCTTTCAATCTCTTTATATTTTTCCCCCAATTTTATATATATATATATATATATATATATTTAATATGGAACTTTTTTTTTAACTTATTTTGCCTCCTACCTTAAGTTTTATTGGCTATTTTGTTCCCAAAGTCTTCTCAAATTCAAACACATCTCTTTTCTCGTTGGCTCAAGGCAGTGTTCACTGCTTCCCTTGGCACGGAAATTTATTTTTATTAAGATAACAATACTGCAAAATGAACAAATAAGAGTCATGGATGATCTTTTTTACAAAAGGAGGTCAGGAAAGTACTAGAAGAAAGTGGAGGAGGATGACATGTCTTGTGACTGTTCTGTGTAGGTGGATTTGTCATGTAGCCCATGGATCACAGCAAAACACAAACTCACCAAGACTACAAGGGAACACAGTTTAAAACCTGATGCAGCTCAAGCTGAAGCAAAACTCTGACCATCATCTCTACATATGCAATTTGAAGCCCTGGCTGATATAAAACTATATCAACAGCAAATAAGAAGACACAAAAATACACAATTTTTTAATTTTCTATTAACTTTCAAAGGGAAATGATAAGTTTACATGAGAAATTAAAGTCCACTAAAACCACAGAGTGAAAATCTTTTCCTGTCTTTTCAAGTGATTTCATGAAACTAACACAAAAGTTGGCCAAAAAGAAAAAAGTTTAATAAAAAAGAAAAAGATGACCTCCCACTGCCACTGAAACAATAATTCCAGATCTGACTCATAACCAAAACTGATCACAGAGTCCAAAACTTTGAAATATAAGGTTCTATCTGTAGACATGATGAAATCTATTCCTACATAAATCTGACTCCTGATCTGACTGGTCATGTTGTGAGATGTGAGGTGATCAAAGAAAGGTGTTGGGGTAATTCAGAGCTTGACAAGAAAAACAAGATGAAACAGACACAGAGTTAAATACAGGTGCCCTTGTGACTGCTTACATCCAATGAAGGACAGTTCATTCATCTACAAGGTACTCAAGTGGAGAAGCAACCTTGATTACTAATGTCTCTTGAAATAAGGCTAAAAAGTAGGATAATAAAACATTCAAGTTGGAGTAACTGAATAGAGGTACTACCTGGAAAAAACTGTTTGAACCACAATTTGCAAAAGCTTTGTGCAGCTTCTGTGTTGTGCTCTTCATCTGGGATCAAGATGGACAAACATCTACTAAACAAACTGCTTAGTAAGTAAATATTAAGGTCTTTTGAGTGCAGTCTTCTATGGCTAATTACCAGCCAGGTTTTTATAGCTGTTTTTGTTTCACATTTAGAAGATCTATACAAGAAAAATTATAATAAATGTGGTCAACATTAAAAAAAAGAATAAACTTTCACTTTTCTGTAAAGGTTTGTATGCTTTCTTGAGATGGTTTTTGCCTGTTTCCAAGAAGTGTTGATATGCATTTGTGGTGCAAACAGCAGTTTGCACCACAAATGCAGCAGTCAGGGTGACTTCTGTACTTGATACTGATGCAAACCTGAGGCTTGGTTATAAACCAAGAGGTAAAACATCTCTTGGCATGGTATTAGATTATTAGAAACTGGGAATATTTAAGGACCGTTTATATAAATAAAAAAAGGATCTATGACAGGTTTGTCCTTACCTACAGTATACAGTATATTAGTTTAATTTACTTTTATTTAATCAAATAAAATCAAATTTTATTTATTTAGCACCTTTCAAGGCAACACAAAGTACGGTACACAATAAAAACAAATCATGCATATTTACTACAAAATTTTAAAAGCCTTCACATCAAAAATTATAACAAAAATAAAAAGGCACACCCCATAATTTTACACACACACAAACTCACACACATACAATCCAGGCTTCATGCATGCTCGCCCCACCCAATACATGTTTGTTCTGTACAAACATGAACTCCGATAACTAATAACCTTCTCTGAACTTAAAGTAAGTATAAAAGGAGTAATAAAATGAAAACATCAGGCTCAACACTGCTGTAAGGAAACGATATCTTGAGATTGTTGATTTGGGTTTTGTACCTGGACTTGTATGAATGGGAATGAGACATCTAACAGTAGATATGTATTGATATGGAGGGATGGTTATAATGTCTACTGGTGATGTGCACTGGTATATGATATGTAAAAGGGGAGGATCTGACTGGGGAAGCTGTGTTCTGGTTGAACCATCAATCATCAAATGTCGTCAAATGTTTGATTTGTATTATTAATTTAGCTGATTGTTTGTGGACTTAATGGTTTAATTTATGATGGTTACCCCCTGATTATTTTTTTTTAATAGGAAATTAAATTTTTCATTGCAGTTTGACAGACATTTACAAAAATCCCAACTATAAAGGTATATGACATGGACCAAGAATGCCTCCCTTGAAGAAATGCTGGGCAGTAAGTAAAGCATTTCACATACGCTATAAATTCAAAGATAAAGTCTCTGAACATACATCTGGAGCCTAATTTGTCTTAAAACCATAAAGAGGTCTGCTTTAATCAGGATAAACTCAGTGGTCTTCAAAGGGAGGTTCCTCAAAGCTGTGAGGTGGTCTAAATCTCCAGGGACCTCATTTTTCAAACTGTGCGTAGCAAAGCAAACTACAGGTGGAGTCTGCGGCTCAAAAAGGAAATGCTGCGCACTTCAACTTTCAGATTTATAAAAAAGTGCGCACGCATGTCCCACACCTGTTTCTGTTTATAAATCAGAATCAACTCTGAAGTGGGCGCATGTGAGGGAACGCCTTCCAATGCCCACATGGTGGCTATAAATGGTCAGGTGAATGCCTATGATACATATTCATCAAATCATTTGCATGATTGTTCTGGAGGGAGAGAAGTGGAATTTTTCGGGGTGTGAGACAAAGATCCTGATGGACCATGTAAAAATATTAACTTGGTGGGCACGGCATAATGACATATTTTAGTGGTTGAGGTTCTTCTTAATATCGTCTCCCTTTTTTGGGGGGGAAAAACCTGCTTTTGCCCCCCGCCCCGAGCGTCTTAGGAGAATTAATATCAAATTGGCATCTTTATTCATTTCTGCAAACAGCTTTGATATATAACATTTGGTGTGAAAGCTAATAGTGGATTGTCTACACCATGGTCAGAGTTGCCATGAAGGCAGGAACATTTTCCCGTCAAGTTTGGTTTTCATAAATCCCAACAGCTGACTATATTTGTTGTACACTGCCCACTAGTGGAATGTATGAGGAGGGTGAGGTATGACAACATTTGAAACGAATGTCGCATATGGAGCATAAATGTGTCTTTACAATCAGATACGATTTCAGACATGCAATGGAAACTCTTAACATTTCTTCGCATTAGGAGCAGCTGTCTGCGGTAGGGCAAATCTTTTTATACTGGGCATATAAAAGACTTAATTCAGAGTTTTTCATCATGCTAATGGATTAAAGTGGTAAATTCAACAAATCTGTTTATGGAGAACCAGGCTTGCATAAACTAACAGAAAGATAGCTAATTCAATTGCTAACAGAGGCACTATGAGACTGGGCTGTTGTTAGGCATTACTACACAAAACACATATTAAACTCAGACATTTATTGAAAGATTGCGTGAGGAACTTGTGAGTAATCTTACTGCAGTAGATGGCAGTCAGAACACTCTTAGTTTGAAGAAGTAGGAAAAGTGGCTAACAGGCCACCTGAGCTAGCAGCTCCTCAAAATGGGGTCAAAAGAAGGCAGGATTTTCCCCATATAACAGTAATTCGTAACTTTATAAACTTGTAGCAGTCTACGCTAACACTACACTTTGCTAAACCAAAGAGCACCGATGTTGTAGCTTTCACAGTGGCTCCACATAAAGCAACACTGATATTTTTGGGGTGAGAAAATAATACCAAATATCTGTCTTAGGCAAAAGTAAAGCTGTTTAAAAATAAATAAATAAAAAAATAATATATATATATATATATATATAATATATATATATAGCCTATCCCAGCATTTAACAGGTGAGAG
>JBAMHW010000005.1:22766385-22780041 GCA_037177495.1 Rhadinocentrus ornatus | reverse complement strand
TATAATATATATATATAGCCTATCCCAGCATTTAACAGGTGAGAGGCAGGGTACACCCTCACCAGGCCATCGCAGGGCCAACACAAATGGAGACAATCACTCACGCACACACCTAGTCACAATTTAGAGTCACCAATTAACCTGCATGTTTTTGGACAGTGGGAGGAAGCCAGAGAATCCAGAGAGAACCCACACATACACGGGGAGAACATGCAAACTCCACCATCCTCAACGTTCAAACGTCCCCCCAGCTGAGGCTCGAACCAGCGACCATCTTGCAGTGAGGCTGTGGTGCCAACCACCACACCACCTAATGCAATGGAGGACATTGTTAACTGGCTGCTGGCTTAAAGTAACCTCAATGATGGTGTAAATGTGATGGAAACATTTTCCCATCAAGTTTGGTTTTCATAAATCCCATCAGCTGACTGTTGGAGAATAAAGGTCCCTAATACCCCTCAGTTAGCCTTATTGAGCACCCAGAACAGTTAGATCTTAAAGAGACTTTGAGGTCATGGTTAAAAATGTCTCAAGTTACACAAGTGTCTTACATGAACCACACAGACTGGTTAAAGCTCACCTCTCTTTTCATGGAGGGCGTGACAGTTAACACAAGTATGTCGACTATAAGCTGTTGTTTAGGGTCATAAAGGAAAAATAGGTTAATTCTTGTTGCCATAGAATTAAATGAGTGAGAGCGTTAATGCAGAAAACAAGGAAGGAATGTATGTGCTGGATTGGAGTAATTAGTTGTCTTAACATTTGGTTTGGTTAGCTTTCATTGACTTTTGTCCACCTCTTAATCCAAATGGAAACTGCACCTCATGGACACCGCAATGCCAGTTCTACCCGCAAAACACACATATATACACATAAATACATATACTCGTCATTAAAATCATTTAAATCAATAATTTGGACACAACTGTTTAGCTGTTATAAAAACATTACGTGACAGTTCTATTGTGAAAAAGGGTGTTAATGCTAATCACAAGCCAACTGGAGAAATTTTTTAAGCTTCATATTTCAAAAAGACATCTGTGAAATAGATATATGGAAGATGTTTGAACCCATAACAGAAGCTCCCACTTGAACAGGTTACTTTCCAGTCCATCACAGGGCTATCACAGAGACTCCAAATTATCATGTTAACATGTAAGTCAAATCTATACCTGTGTCCCAAGTCAGGGTCTGCACACTTCGGAGTGTGCAGACTACGTATGCTACGGAGTGTCCTACATAGTCTGCACATGGTCTACACATAGTCCGCTTAACATTCATTAAATGGGACCGCCTACCTAGCCAACGAGAATTTCCCATTGCAGCAACGTAGGACATTGAATCACTTAAACCTCTAAAATTACTAAGTTTGCATATCATCGGACACTTTAGTGTACGTTAACACCGGCCGAGTAATAATGTAAAAAAAAAAACAAAAAAAAAAAAACAGTCTGAGGCTCTTTTGTGTTCCAGCCTGTAGACACTTTATTAACCCCTTGAAATTCCACGAATATCAAATATGACAGAATTTTAATGCCACGTTTAACAAACATGTTTTTAATGTACTTGATTTAGTTATGTTTCTAGTAAAGTGTAGTAAAAAAACATACTCTTCTGAGCTTTGTTGCTCATTTGCCACTGTCTTGTGCGTAATGAATACTGAGACAAAAAAGGCCGCGAAGGATGCATCACCAGCAACCTTCAATTGAGGCCAAAAGGAGTGTATGGATTTGTATGGTGGATTTAGAGGTTCCTTCAAAATGGGACAGTGCTTGGCACTCCACAATGACGTATGTAACCAACGAATCTGCACTTCGAAGTGTGCAGACCCTGAATTGGGGCACAGCTTATCAGAATCAGAATACTTTGTTAATCCCGGAGGAAATTGTGTGCACACAGTCGCTCCATACCAAATAAAGAAGGATAAGATAAAGATAAAAATCACAATAAGAAAAATCAATAAGAAATTAGTTGCAATCATCTATATAAACAGATACAGGATATATCCTGCCAGCGAGTAATATGTACATTACTTTCAATATGATAAAAAGTATAAATATAATGTTGTGCAAAGTGTAAATGTGTAACAATGGATGTTATTGCTATGTGGAGGAGTTTTACAGTTTGATGGCCACAGGTAGGAATAATTTCCTGTCTTGTTCAGTGGAGCATTTAGGTGGTATCGGTCTCTCACTAAACGTACTCCTGTGACTGATCAGCAGGTTGTGAAGCGGGTGGGAGGTATTGTTCAGTATTTTCTTTATTATGGACAACATTCTCCTCTCTGACACCACTGTCACAGAGTCCAGTTTGATTCCCACTACGTTATTGGCTCAGCTTCTTTGTGTCTGCAACCCTCAACCTGCTGCCCCAGCATGCAACAGCATAGAGGATGTGACAAATTACTATGAAGCAATGACATTTTTCAACAATCAGGATAAAAGAGAAAAGTTACAGGCAGACAAAAAACAAAAATCTCCCTAGACACACGACTTAAAAACTCTTTCTGCTCCTTCTCTGAAGAGGTGTTATCTGATGTCACAAATTTATCTGCATCTGTTATGGCTAAACTCCCTCACCAAACACACAATGAAGTCAAACAGCAAAGAGGTCCCCTCCTTAGCACAAATTTCACCTGGGGTTGCATGTCACGTGACAGGGTAGCCACAATGACCTGTGTGATCATGCACGCGTGTCCCCCATCAGCATGCATCAAATTAAGAGTGGGTTTGTGGTTTGCAAAGCATGACGGGCTCAAAAGAAAACTTGAAGGTGTACATTACAGATGAACTCCCTCACCTGGCAGAATCGAGATTCATATATGTGGGACAGGTTTTATACTCAACACGCAGATACATCATGGAAACCTATGTATAATACTCTCAATTCTAAAAAACTGGATTACAAAACCTCTGCACAAGTAAAATTCCAACAATCTTCTGAATTTTTACAGTTTCATTAACCTAAGTTGCACCCATTTTCAAAATGAAAGGAGCCTATATGGATTTATACACAACTGCCTCCACTAGGGGGCCTCAGTGAGATCACCAAGAATGCTGAGAATGAGGGGAAAGATGTGTTTAAGCTGCAAGGAGACGCTCTGCATCATCACATTCTCGCTGTTTCTTTCTGTTTTGACGAAACAAACTTCACTCAAGGCCTTCTTACTGACGTTTTACTGACTGATACCAAAGTTTGGCTGCACAGTTTTGTGAAACACAGACATTACAAAGGGTGAGAAGTTTCAGCAAGCTGAAACACAAAATCTCACGTGTAGAGAGAAATCTCCCCAAATGATGTCACAATGATTATAAAATAAAACATGCAAAGGTTTAGAGGAGCACAAAATGATGGATGCACACCTGCAGAGGTACACCTGATGTCACTGACAGGACAAATTTGTTGTAGTTAATATTCTCCATTGAAGTCAAGCAGGCCGCGTCACCTCGTTTCTTCCAGACACGAGACTTGATATTTAGTCTGAATCTGTGACCTGATAAACAGGGTAACAAAGACGCAATCAGTCCACGAGAAAAATCTGCGCCGGTGGCTGGCATGTTGCTACAGGTTGCAGAGAACACGAAACGTGATGCGCAGGGAACAGGACAGAAAAACTCCGTCCGGACTCCATTAAATTACAAAGCAGGGCTCGTGAAGGTGCTCGTGGAACACCTCTTGTTTAAAAAAGTTAGTAAAGCTCAGCGAGGTTTATAGTTGGTTTTACTGCCTAATAATAATAACAATTATTATTATTATTATTATTATGATAATAAAAAATATTATTATTGTTATTAAAGCATGTGTTATAAAGAAGCCTCTCTGTTTATAAATGCTACTTTGCGGTCCGAGAGAGAGCCTGACGGAGCTCCGGCGCAGGTTTTGTGGGAGCCGGCGCAGTGAAAGCAATCCCCCCTTTCTCAGTTTCTTGCTTGAAAATCTCTGCATGAAGCTAGAAAAAGACAGAAAGAAACGTACTTACCTTTGAGTCGACTCGCTTCACCGCGACGCACAGGGTGAGTAGGAGCAGAGCCGCAGCGAGCTGTCGCGAGCTCTTCAAATATTTATTCATCTTAGAGGAATAAAACAATGATCCGCCTGATCTAACACTGACAAACTCTCTTTACTTGCATGACATAGATCCGCTGTCCCCCCCCCGCTTTAGCTCTGACTGAAAGAGAAGTAATAAGAAAAACACACTTCGTGTTGCGCTTCGCAGAAGCTCCTAGTGGTCCTGGCTCTGGCACCGTGCGCCTCTGCAGTCCCCCTCTAACTTTTTACTCTGCTCAACCGGATCTACTTTCCGTACTTTCTGTATTGTGGCGTATGACAAATTACCTCTCCATGCCTGTCCAATCCGAACCCAGAGCCTGAGGCGACAAAAAAAGGGGTTTTCATGAAACCTTTTTGTTAAAAAGAAGAAGAAAAATCTATACGCCCAGGCATGTTGCATTCCTTTGAGATTATTAAAGGTCAAATTCTCTCTTTTAAAAAAAAAAAAACTCCTGACAGGGTGATGCTGCTGGCGAAAAGGTAGAATGTGAACTGAATTTCACTTAAGAATTACGCAGGAAGATGACATAATTTAGTTTCAGGGGTTATATTACTGAACGCTTATATCAAGACAGATGAGTTACAAATGTATCAAACTATTTTAAAGGGATGAGAACAAAACTTCTTGATACAAAAGCTGGCACCTGTCATAATGTAACACTATATTATGTAATAATAATATGTATTCAATGCCCATGATTAGTTAGAGCAGTGATATTTAATTTTAAAGTCTGCACAATAAGTAAATAAGGTAAAAAGTTCAAGATGTTTTGTCCCATGTTCTTATATAATTGTGCTAAAGTCTATTACAGATAATTATTTTAAAATAGTATTCCTAAAACACCTTCACAATAACTAGTATTGGTTTAAGCTAGGACAGGGGTCTGCAACCTGTGGCTCCGGTCCAGCAAGGTTGCAGACTCCTGTCCTAGCTTGCCGGCAAGTGGCTCTCTGGACCTTTTTCAATTGTTTTTAATACATGGCTAAAAATGCTAAAGAACTAACTAATGTTTTTTTTTTTTTTTTAGCTCTGGACGGGAGAAATAGCTCACGGTCAGACATGGAAAAATTCAGGAGAAGTTTTGATAGGAATATGATTAATACAAGACCATTAAGATCTGATGCAGCTCAATATTTTGCTGTTTTGTACTAGATAAAACTTTGTCAAACTTAGTATAAATTACAAAGACAAAAAGTTTCAAATGCACAAATTATATTAAATGAGGAGAAAGCATGAAAACTTTACCCGTTAAAAAGTTTATGCTTTCATCCAAACCTGACTCAACAGGCTCCTAACAAAGCATCGATCAGGAATGAGAAAAGTTTGAAAAGCAACATTTATCATTAAACAGTCTTGAGGCTTGATGTCTCACTCCCCATGGAAACGAGTGCCCAATGTTACACGTGTGAGTGTTGAACAGATTACTTTCTGACTATTGTAAGAGATCAGTGTGAAACTATTTCCATTAAATTCTAAGCTTTTGGTTTAGGTTGGTATTGCAAATGGACATGTGATATATCAATGAATGAGGCAATAAAAACCTGATATAATTTTGTGAAATGTGAAAAACTAAAACAACAAAAGCCCCAGGTATCTGCCCAATGTGCACCTTAAGAAGTCTATAGGAGATGTTTTATAATAAAAACTGAATCATGATGATTTATAAAAAGAATAACTAAATTAATTTAATATTTTAAAACACACTCAAAACTATGTTGTTGTTTCATTCTAAGCTGAACAAGGATAAAAAAAAAATATTCTATGGCCATAGGTTGAAACTTGAGAGGTTCATCACTATTTCTAACTTTGCAACGCTTTAAAAAATCCTATTGACGTTGCAGAAAGAACAAATGACCATTACAAACTAAAACAAGACTTTTGTTTAGCGGATTCTCATCTAGTTTATCATGACTAATATGATCGAGGACTAATTTCTTTGTGACTTTTTCCACTAATAAAAACTTGGAGTGGAGACCCGCGTGATCCCTGGGGTATGAACATGTGCTGACTCCTCCTCTTGTGGCTGCTGAGTTGAATCGGAGCAACTCGGAGAGCGCAGTGGAGACTGCACCGCGGTGACTTTGGTGAGTTGGATAAGTTCTCTTTCTTAGTGAAAGGAATCATAAGGCATAAAAAGCTTCACTGCTCGTAGTGTGTAAATGCTTGAAGCTGAAGGAAGTCTGACTTGCATTTTAGCGGTGGAACTATTTTACGTGTCTTTCTTCAGGCAGATTGACAGAGTTGGGGAGCGTGCTTGAAGTACCTTACTGGTTGTGGTGAAGACGAGGGAGCTTCTAGAATCGACCTGCGGTTCGTCCCCCTCAACCAGTTGGATAAAAATGAAGCTCCTGTAAGAATTTTTTCTATTATGTTTTTTTTTACCACCACTTTCCTTTTTAGTTTTCGGCTTTGCGAGCTGGCGCGGGTTGCGAGCTTCTATAGGCGCAACCCAGCACAGTTCTACCTGCCAAATAGTTGTAGCTAGGAGCAAAAAACATACTAACTAAAGTGTTTGCTTATCTGGCAGGTTTTTTTTAGCAGTTGCACTCGCCGTTGTGATGAGACCTACGCACGGAGTGAGTACTATTTGTTTACTCTTCTTTCCTGCAGGTGAAGTGGTTCTCCACTTGATTTATCGCCGATGCAACACATGAAATATAAAGCATTTTTTTGTTTTGTTTTTTTAGCTGGAGTAGATTAGTTTAAATGAAACATTGCTCATATATGAAACTTTAGCTCAGTTATTTGTTGCCAAATGGGGATTCCATGTGTCCCAAATCCTATTTAGAAGCAACAATTTAAAGTGTCTCTCAGCATGTGTGAGTTCATGTACCGGTTCTCATTGTGGAAGGATTGTCTTAAAATTTCATCACATCATCTTTTGCAAAACCTGAAACAAACACTAAAGTTAGCGGTATTTTGGACTGTTTTAATATGAATTGGATCTACAGGTTGCAGTTTCTCAACTATATGCGCGCTGGACTTTGTCTGTATTTAAATATAGCCTGAGGGGACGAGGAAGCTGTGGATATTTGAGTGGGCCCGCTCACAGTTATTTGCAATGCAAACCCCGCCCTGCTGATGAATATTTAAGATAAAGAGATTATTAGACAGCAACATGCCTTTCCCAGCGGCACCTTTTTTTCTTTTTTTTTTTCTTTACACTGTACTGCTGCTCAGGTTCAACTCTGCAGTCTCAGTGACAGATTGTTGGAAGTTCTTTAGACATCACTTCAAAGTGTCCAAAGAAAAATATAAATCTGAAAACTCCCCCTTTAGTGCATTTAAAAGTAAGAATTTACCGTTGTGTTTCAGAAATTGTAAAGTATACACTTTTAATGCTCCAAAAAAAACGACATACCTTTTTTTTTCCTTAGCAAATCTGAGGAAGGTCATGTTTTGTATAACCTACAACTGGCTTAGGTGTACAAACATGCTCTCATCTAGAACTGTCATGGCAGAAAATCAGGCTAATTTCACTCATTATTTTCAAACAATTGATGATTTTTCCACTTTTTGGGTTTTTAAGGGTTTGGGGTAAAAACACTTGCTTATGCATGGAAACATGTTTCATCATGTTTTCTGAACGCATCCTTATGCAAAACCAGTTCTGATGTACTGACCAAAGTGGCACATGCTGGACATGTGTAGGACAGAAAATCACAAAACAATGCATGTGCTGAACTTATTCAATAAATACATCATACTGTAGGAAGCTGTTTAATCATTAGGTTTTTCCTGTAAACTGTAATAATGCCAGTGTTTTTCTTTATTAACTGAGTATACATATAGACTTGGCACAAAAAAAATAAAGGAAATTTGTGTTTCAGTGATTATTTCTCCCCTTTAATAGTACAAGTTGGTGGTATATTATACAGTTTGTCAGCAAAGTATAACTTGTAGGGATCATACTACTGTGAAATGAGTCAAACGTGCGGATTGCCCCCACCCCACCCCCCACCCCTCAAGGAAAAAAATAAATAAATTTTTAAATTAAAATATAAAAATAGTCTCCTGTTATTCACTCATTGTTCTGCAAGTGTTTGATTGGGTTGAGATCTGGACTCACGACAAGTCATCCCAGCCTCCCTCCTAAATTCCGAAGGAACTCTGTGATGATCCTGGCTCTGTGGTGGACAGCGTTGTCATCTTGGAAGATGGCGTTAGATCCTAGATTCTGGAGAGATGGGATCACCACAGGCTCCAGAATTTCATTTTGATATGTCTGCCTATTAATTAGGTGCCAGTTGGGTCTCAGTCATACATCTGTGACCTGGCAGCACTTAAATCTCAGAACAAGAGTAAATACCAACAGGACAATATTTCAGGGGGCACGTTTTTGGTTCACTATCTGCATGTTTAGCAGTGTTGCTCATTCCATGAAGGCACCATCCTTACATGCTGTACCTTGTAAAGGAAAGTAATCAGGCTTTTCAATGATGTACAACACAGCATCAACTGGTATGATTAAAGTGGAAAAATAGCTGACCAAACACAAATTTCCCTTACTTGTACTAAGTTGATATGCAAAATAAAATAAGCTTTTTTTGCAGTTATGGTGTGAATGTACGTACACTGAGGACTTTTCAGACTACTCTTTTAAATAGTGTTACATTGAATATATTTATTTTTTCCTAGAATATTTCCACCTCTTAGACAAGACGGCAATTTAAGACAAACCTGTCAGTGAGCAAAATAATATATTTTAATTTATACAAAACTTTAAACATTTCTATTAAACATTTCTATTACACCATGCAGCTGTATACACAACCTACCTTACAGAGCTATACTATTTTGTGCATATAATGACAGATGTAGCTGATAAAATTTTATTTATTTTTTATATTTTACCACTTTTATTACATTTTATTTATTTAAATTGTTTTATGTTATTGTTATTTTTATGCTTTTACTTTACTAATCCTTGTTGTTGAGCACTTTGTTCAGATTTGGCTGGTGTTAAAGCGCTTTATAAATAAATAGATGATGATGATTTCCATTGTGCTACCCTGACAGGGAATACCAAGTTGTCAGATAACCGATACTTAGGAGCCACTGTCCTGCAGGTTTTAGATGTTTCACTCATTTAACACACCTGGTTCAGATTGAATGAGTTATCGCCAGATATGAGCAGTATTTCACAACAAGCGGTTGTTGTGATCCATTTAATTGGATTTAAGTGTGCTGGAGAAAGGAAACTGTTGCCGTCCAGGCCTGGAATGGGCAAAAAAAAAGTAAAAAAAAGTTGATATTGTAAAATTATTTAGTATGATTTCTATAACGTTTGCTTCTGAAACTGTCATAAAAAACACTTAAAGAGCCTTTATGTAAAGGTAAACACATTAATCACATATTAGTAGTTAGTTATAATGTGTTTATGCACCAACCTTGTTTAGGTGCTAACTGCATTAGTAAGAGGCATCCTCATTGCAGCATTATTAATTTTTCTTTCATTATCTCACAATTCCTTTATTTTAACTATTCCTTTGCCTGTTTTATATTACACATAGGGACATCCATGTGTTCGCAGTATAGGAAGCACATGATGAGTTTAGCAGAAATAGGGCTCTGAGACATTACAAATGAATCACATGTTTATAATTTCCAGCAGTGTGATAAAATGGAGCATAAAGTTTTAACAGCACAATATTTCACTCAAGCAATTTTTATACCAAAGATGTCAGGAAAATAATAAAGCATTATTAAAAGCCATTCGGGGGGGTTCATTTACCTCTATGTTGACTTATTGATTAGCTTGTAGAAATAATTCAAATTTATAGTATAATTGAATCTTATTGTACTGAATGAAGATGCTGCATGCTGTTTATGGGAGGCCCAAGCATCACAGGTGCAATGAGGACCTAAAAGATAGCAAAGTGGTCGTTGAGAGGTATGTTCCAGCAGAATCCATACAGTCTGTATGTTCGCTAATCTTGCTTTAAGGAAAAAAACAAAAACAAAAAAGCATGTAAGGCCTTGATTTCAATCATCAACTTTCACATGAGAGCTGCTTTTCACAACCGTGTTTTGGCATTGCTTATGCACTGTAACTTACAGGTGTGACTTGTGAAAACTACAGTTATTGGTCTTTAATCTGAGAAGGATTTTGAATATTCACTTAAGTCATAGTATCTAAGCATTGTGTAGGTAACTTAAGGCAAAAGACTAAATTGTTGAGGCATTTTGGAGTTTATCAAAAGATTTATTTAGTTGAAGTTATTTAAATATTCAGGTTTGATAATTACACATCGTTTTGTGACACCTCCTTTCATTTGCCAGCCAATAAACAGGAAATACAAATAAGGATACCCCCAACGGAGGATAACTAACATTAAAGCACATCAGTGGCAGAAAGCTTCCTGTGTCTCAATAGAAACGAGCTGGTGGAGCTGTGACGAATTTGAATTGACTTCTCCACCCACCTCCCACCTCTCCGTTGTTTTGTGTTGCATATGTAGGTGCGTGATCAGCGAACTGATTGGATGGATGCCTGTGTGAATAAATGACTAATGGATTCGATGGGTGGTCTTTGGCAGCAGTACTGTGGTCCAGAACAAAGTTTATATTTTTGGCATAATTGAAAATCTAAGGCCTCATTGGCTTTCTGAGCTACTGTAAGCTTTGCATAGAGGAAACATCTTTATCAGTTTATCACAGTTAGCAGATAAGATAGAACTCATACATCCTCACATTCGTGTTCATCTCGCACTGAGAATACCAAAATGTTCCAGATGACAAGACAATCACATTGTGCCAGACATAAGATAAAGTGGTTAAGGTTTAGGTGTATCTTGAACCATAACCACACTGGTAATTAAAAGTGTTCATTCATCTTGATACTGTATGTGCTATTAAAATGTCTCTTTGAATTGATATACCTAGTAATAATGAGTAGTCTGGTCTGTGCTTTCCCATGTTTTCTGTCATTTATGGTTTAACCCTCTAAGGTTGACGGACATATCGCATATCCGATTTAAGATGTTCTATCAGCAGGACGCAGGTTCACAGTCTCTATTCCAACCTTAGTCGACAGGGCAGACTTCAAACTATTAGCCGATGTACATTTCCTTTGCACATTACCGCACATTTGGTGCAGGAAGAAACAGTGAAAAAAATAGGTGATTCTAAGGAAAGTACTAACGAGCAAGAACAAGTAAATTAAAAAAACTAGCAATAGTCTAGCAGTTGTACAAAAACAGCCTTACATGTTGTTGCATTTTGATGTAAATAGTTGTGTGTAACTTTTGTTGTTAGCAAATTTTGTACCTTTTCAAGATAAACTGTTTATATGAGGAAGTGGTGATCGTGCTTTCACTGTTTTGGGTTTAAAGCTATGGAACAAGCTTCCCCAGCACATCAGGCAGGCTCCCTCAGGTTTTTAAATCTTGTTTAAAATCACACTTTTTTTCATTGGCTTCTAGCCCCGAGTGAAGCTGTGACAGTCGCTATTTCATTACTGGTGTTTCTCTTTTGCTGGTTTTATTTATTTATTTATTTATTGTCCCTATTTACTTTTTATAAATTTTTTAATGTTGGTCTAGCGTTTCAATGTTTTGATTGTTCTATTTAAAAAAAAAACGTAATCTTATTTTATTTCTATTTTGTTATACAGCACTTTGGTCAGCCACGTCTTTGTTTATAAATCAAGATGGTGTTGTATGGTATATTTGTATTATAAGTAATAAAAGTGGTTCATTAAACCTGAGTGTGGGTTTCACACTAAAAAAATAAAAACTTTTTCTACTTAGACTTGATGTTCTGTCAAAAGTGGGTTTGACACAGTGAGTTTGATCTGAGAGGAATGATACCAAACTAGGCAGTTAAACAGTTCATTCATTCATTATCTGTACCGCTTATTCCATTACGGGTAGCAGGGTAAGCTGGAGCCTATCCCAGCATTATTTCAGGTGAGAGACAGGGTACACCCTGGACCGGTCAGCAGTCCATCGCAGCAGCCAATTATTCTGTAGACCCCAGAAGATTAAAAATGGTACATATTTCCATTAAACATGGCCAAGATCTTGATGAATAAAGTAAATCACATTGAGGCTCAAACATGTTGGTTAGGATATAAGGTTGCCGACCCCTGGTCTATGCCATACTCTGTGCAGCCGATGTGCTCCTCGAGCAAAAACACATCCTCTTCCGTACAATGTACAGGACCTCCAGCAGTCTGATGGGGTGTGATTGGAACTGGTTAATGAGTCCCTCTGCTGCTCTGAGGAGCCTTTGATGTAGAACTCAACTAGGGCTGCGCGATATTAGTAAAAGATGCGATATGCGATAACACTTTTGAAACTTGCGATGACGATATGACCTGTGATAAATAAAATAAATAAAGCTTTGATGTTTCCTCACATGGAGCTGCACTGGCAAAACTCTCAGGCACATGCGTCTGCTGAACTTTATAGCTTTTCAAAGACGAAAGCTGTAATTTCAACATGTTCAAGTATCCCGAATTATAGCCACGTTAGTAACTTTTGTAAGAAACCAAACCGTTTGTACATCCGTCAAGATTCCAGTGAAATAAGAGTATTTCACTTTCCCTCAGATACAACGGAGAGAGGGCAAACCTGTGGTAAGATGGCCGCCGGATGAGGACGCTCAAAGCTCCACCATAAAGCATCTAGCCTTTATTGTAGATATCTATGGGGTCTAGTTGCAAGTTACTGAGTTACTTTTTTTTTGGCTATATCATGACAAAGTAATTTCTTTTCAAACCACAAGCTGCAAGTGATATAAATGAACATAGCGAATAAAGCTTTGTAGCTTAATTGTTATAGCAAACCATAACATTTACTTAAAGGGGTGGTGTAACCAAAAATTTGTCTTTTATTTTATTTTTTTTTAGCTGTAAACAACACAGTATTACTTATGGAAACCATGTTGATAAAATCTATCTATATATTTTTTTATTTATTTTAACAACAGGATTTTGTGGGTAAAAATGGTTCATAACGCCCTCTTACAGGGTCAAACCAGGTTTTGTTTTTCATGACATAGAGAGGTTCTCTACCTTACGAGAAATTTAAAAAACTGCACAGCCCCTCCCTCCAGATGCAGATAGACGGATCCCTGCCTAGCAGGCATAGAAAACCACGCTCACCACCGCATATGAAGGGATGTGAACTTATATGGTGTAGATTACTACTTTCAGACTTCTATTCTTTCACAGAGCTTCTGATGAATATTCCTGCAATGTGAAGGATTTGTGCGTGTAAAAGTAACACTGGTCTTTATTCTTGACTGATCCTCATCTAATGAGAGAGAGCTGAAATCGTAGCCACGGCCACTTACAGCGGCAATTCCTGCTTCCATCCCTCCATCCATCCATTTTGTGCCGCTAATCCCGAGTCGGGTCGCGGGGGCAGCTGTCTAATTACGGAAACCCAGACTTCCCTCTCCCCGGCCACATTCACCAGCTCATCCGGAGGGATCCCGAGGCAATCCCTGGCCAGCCAAGAGATGTAGTCCATCCTACGTGTCCTGGGTCTTCCCCAGGGCCTCTTTCCAGTGGGACGTGCGCGGAACACCTCACCAGGGAGGCGTCCAGGAGGCATCCTGACCAGATGCCCGAGCCACCTCATCTGGCTCCTCTCGAT
>JBAMHW010000005.1:22731379-22744744 GCA_037177495.1 Rhadinocentrus ornatus | reverse complement strand
TATATATATACGATGGTGCTCTCCCGAAAGTCCCGGTGAAATTCGAACTTTGGAGACTTTGGTGGTAAGTTGAGTGGTATCCCTTTAAATAATTAAACAGATTTATTGTGTTGCTGGTTTATGAGGGCACCAATTGCTGACATACCTTGCATATCGGCTTAATGTGCTCCACATCTATTTGGACATATCCAAACCACTGCTACATAACCGACGTTGTGACCTCATCTTCGGAGGATAACTGTTTAGTTCTTCAGCTGTTAGCATAGTTTATGTAGAGGGCAGCCATGTTGAATTTTAGGGTCAGGGCCGGTGGGGTTACTCAAACATTTAGAGTCAAAAATGGCTTTAGAGGGATGCTCCTGTTAATTTTTTTTTACATAAAACTTTATTTCTATATTCTGAACTTCTGTTTCAAATGAACTACAGTGTTGCATCTACAGTATGATAATAAGTATGTTTTATAACTTTTAACAAAGGATTTTAAAAAGAGTAGGGATGTTATACTGTAGGTATTAGATATCTTTTACAGTAAGCAAGCACTTTGAGTGCATTTATCTTTCTCAGTCACTGTCATTTGGACGCTTATAATCACATATTTAAGCTATGCTGAATGTAGCTGTGTATTTGCAATGATGCTAAAGCAGATCTCCCAGATGAAGGAAACAAAGCAACATCGGTAAAAATCCACACATTTCTTTGGGATGAAGCACGTGCCCAGTGGCTTCTTCTCCAACTTCCTGTCTTTCATACATACTCACTTAGGACAGGACGTTGACTTTCCATTACATCCTACTTACTCTTCAAACCAGCCGTTTGCATACAAACTATTAAGCTGTGATTGTAAATCTCTGAGAGTATACACTGTCACATTCTACATCAGTGATTCTAGAAATGCTTTTAACTTAGAGGTTCAGTAAACTCTGCTGTCGGGTATACATTCACATGTTTATTAAACAGCTGTAATGCATTACAGATGCAGTTAAGACATGCTTCAAGATATCTGTGGGGGGTCCGAGGCCCCATGCATGTGAATTCTTTCCCTATTGCTTATCTGGAAGTTAAGTATTATGAAATGAGACAGTCCTGCCTATGACACATCTCACCATTCATCTGATAAAGATCGCAACTTCTTTTATATAAATGATTGTAGCCCAGGAGGAAGAGCAGTTGTTTGTCAATTGGAAGGTTGGTAGTTTGATCACTGGCTTCCACCAACCTATCATATCCTTTTGCACTGTTGTTTTTCCTTGCTGATATCACACCGTCCCTTTTTCTTTAGGTGTCCATTATGTACCAAAGATTTAAAGTTTAGTTCTCGTATGTCTTGCCAGGAAAATTAAGAAAAGTGCAGAAATTTATCTTAACAAGTATAAAAATAGATATAAATACAGTTAAAAAGGCAAAAGTAGACTTTGTACAATTCTAAAGCGCTTGAAAGTCAACATTTGGTCTTCGCATCTGTATTCTTCAACACAGTCTAGACCCACTTAGATAAGTTTTCTTGTCATTTCTTTAGGTAATCTTTAGGAATAGTTCTTCAGACTTTTTGAAGGACTTTTAGGTCTTTTTTGGATTGGCTGCCTTTTGTTCTGTTCTCTGCCAAGATGATCCCACACTGCTTTAATAATGAGGAGGTTTGTCTTCTAGTTGTCAAGTTTCCTTAAATATCTTAGGACACTGCTGAGAAATGGCAAAATCTCTAATGACAGCTGTTTATAATCAATTTCTTGGTGTTTTAATCCAAATACTATTTTATGACTGTCAAACTTTGTAGTATTGCAACTAAAAAGTGCCAAAAAATGCTGTTTAAAAGTAGACCACCTAAAAAAGCAGGTAATGGCCAATGAAAAACTTCAAAGACCATCACAACATTTCTTTCAGTGACATTGGAATAATTTTTTAGCCTGATTAAAGTGTAACTATGGCTACAACTGGACAACTACGGAGGTGAACCATTAATGATCAATAAACGTGAGCCATGAGTCTTACAGCTTGACAGTGTGTTTCTTATTCACCCCTTCTGCCTGTATGGAAAGAATCATCTTTCTTCTGCTCAGAAGACATGTTTAAAATGGCCCACAAACTTGTGTTTTTTCTGCAGTTAAAAGTTCTGTAATGCTTCTGGGATTTTAGAAGCTTCTCAGGTAATTTTTTCAGCAGCATGTTTTCAGTGGTGATGAAGTTGCTGCAACTAGAAGTGATAAACTACTATTGCTCCGGGTCACGTCTCAGAAGTGCTAGCCTTGTTTCCTTTACAGCTTTATATCTATAACTACTTCTTGGTTGTTTTTTTCATGATATAGTGGTGTCTGATGCTCCAGCAGCTTCGAAATATCATGAATTAAACAGTGGTTTGTGTTAAATTCAGAGACCACTGATAAATAAATCTTTGTGGATTAGATGGATCACAACACAGGGCACTGCATTACTGTTCCACTGTTCAGTGTGTGTGTTTGTGTGTGTGTGTGTGTGTGTGTTTGGCAGAATCCCTGACCGTCTGATTTATTGTGGGAGTTTCTACCTTCCCCTGTTTTAATAGCTGTTGCTCCTGGAGTACAGCCGACTCCACATACCTACCTGATGGAGTGAGTGAACACCTGAAATCAAAAAATGGATATATGTATTGTGTTGGAATTTTTTTTCATAAAATTTAATTTGTTTGGTGTTTAAAGTCTTACGTTAGAAAAAGTATTTTTGTGAAAATTGTTGCACAAATGTCTTCATCAGTTTCAGCTCTGATGAAGACAAACACTTTGTCTTGGCACAAAGAGTGAGCAAAACTTCACAATGATTAGGTAAAAGGCTGAGATCCTGGTAGCCAAGTGTCCTTGGCTCTATGTACATAGTTGCCTGGCCAACCCCTGCCCATCGCAACTTGAACAAGCAGAGTTGACATGCATGCACAGAGCTTGCCCTGCGACATGCATACATTGAGTGTAATACACCTAGTGGCTCTGGCTCTCACACTCCGTCCATGTCTCTGTCACTCGGCTGTCACATTTTTTGACAAGCTGCTGTGACATTGCTGTGGCGTTTCATGTCCAGCCTTCACACCCCCCAGCCAACTTCCACAGCACACTGCTCAGTCACTGTGTGTGTGTGTGCCACATTGTTATATGGCTAAACATTTGTGTCCATTTGTGTAGCTCAGGCAGGATGAAGAATAATGGGAATTCATCCATTGTAAATGCTATGAAGACACATTTGTATCATCACCGGGTGATCACATTATACATATAGAACCGTTTGCACTAGAGTTGATACTGATACCAGCATAGGAAATACTCGCCAATCCTGCCAAAAATAAGGGGAATGGTATTGACGACTATTTCTGTCTAAATACCATCCGATACCATGGAAACGGAATCATTATTCTTTGTTTCCTCCACAACACACACAAACACAGGAAGTTATGCAACCCTGCGTGAGCAATGTTTTGAATTGGTAGGTGGAGAATCAGCTGTACATGAGTCATTGTTGTGCTAACATTAGCATTAGCAAGATGTTAGCAATTTGGCATCATTTACTCATTGCCTTAATGGAAAAACACAACAAACCCCAGCAAAGCCTTTTGTTTAAATAAAACTTTCAATCAAATCAAATTACAAACGCTGACAAATGCTTGTGAGGAATTTGCAGAAGAAAGCCAGAAAGCCAAAACTTGATTTATATAAATAAATATTAAGGCTTTTAAAAAATAACGCATCAACGGCGGTAATTGATTTATGTAATTAATTGTGTTAATCTTTTTTAGCAGAATTAACGCTCCCTCATCCTCCACACTTTTCTTTATAAGAAGTTTGCCATAACCCAAACGGGAAGTGACCAATCTTTTATTTTTGGTCGTTGATTGACGTCTATCAAACTCCGAGCTGCCTGTAGCTAAGAGCGAACTAAGCCAACTGGGTTCTAACGTGAGCTAACCGGCTAACGGAGGTAGGTAGGCTAAAGCTAAGGCGCACTGTTAGCGGGCTAAAAACCACGTTTGTGCTAGACTCTCCCTTCTTGCCGTGGATATTGGATACATGTCAATCAAAAGGACACGCCCCTAATTATGCCGAATTTAAAGAATAAATAACATCCAAACGGATGAGTTAGAAAAAAATTCACCCCCCTCCCATGAAGGTAAACTTGACCTATTAATCCTAAAATGGATTTTTGTACCAGTCTATGGGAATTTGCTCTGTTTTGGAGCCAGCCCCCAGCAGATTAGGGGTGAACTGCAATTTTTAGCACTTCCACATAGGCTTTACGTTTTACAAGCGTAGGTTGCCGCTTGATCTCCTCCCACAGAACATCATTCTTGCTGTCATCCAATGCATTTGATATGCAGCACTTTTTAAATCCACTGATGATGCTCTCTGGTGTTACTTCATCCCATGCCTTGAGGATCCATTCACAAAGCCGACGTACAGCTGGGTTTTGAACTTTTCCAGACGGTGTGAGTGTGTGATTACGGGAGAGGAGCCACTCAGTGTACCTCTTGCACAGATTATTTTTGAAAGGCTTGTTTACCGCCACATCCAACACCTGTAGCTGGCTTGCATCCCCCTGGTATGATGATGACTAAGTCGTCGTTTATCTTCCTCACCTGAGTTTTGACAGCATCAGTCAGGTGTCCGCGGAATGCATCCACAATGAGCATGTTTCTCTTTTCTGAGAGCTCCACACCGTGTTCCCCACACCACTTTCAGCCAGTTTACCACAAACTCACTCTCCATCCAGCCCTTTTTCCTGGGCACATACAACAATGCCAGCTGGCATTGCCTCTTTCGGCACTGTTTTGCATTTTAAAATCACATATGGGGGAAACTTTGTCCCCTCTGCCAGGGACACATACATGAAGATGACCCAACTCTTCATTTCGAGTTGACTTCACAATAACAGACGTCTCCACTTTTTTGTGCACAGTCACAGGTGTATGCATGACAAAAAACGCGGGGATCTCCAAAGTCTGAGGGCAGGTGACATAATGCAAGGCTGCTATGGCGCATCCAGTCGATACTGGCTTTAAACTCTGTGGTGGGTATGGCAGCTCGATGATAGCTCTGCTAATGGGCAGACATTGTTACATTTCTCAACCTCGCATACCATCCTGTCAGTCTCTTGGAAGTGGCCGCTTTTAGGACCACAATAAGCTTTTCTCTTACTGTTAGCCTTTTCCAGACGGTCTTTTTGGATGCGCAATCTTTGGACATTACACTCCTTAGTGACCCCAGACAAATATCACCATGTGTCAATGGTTAGAACCAAGTCATAAGACGACCCCCCCTTTTTAACATTATTTTCGAAATATTTGATAAACAAAACAAACTTTTTCCCATATTTGGGTCAATATGGTAATTCAACATGCAACGATTGTTCAGTCAAAAAGGCCGATAATGCTAAAGAAACACTAAGAAAACCTGTGATTTGGAACAAAGAAAGTTTTCTCATCAGTGAAGTACAATTCTGTGCAGTGATTAAAACTAAACAGTACAGGATTTTTTTAAGTAAATAATTGTTAATTAAAAAATGTCATTGACTGTTTGCTTTTACAAAATTTGCTTTACGTGTTATATTAGATGACCTCTTCATAATCAGTTATTTCCTCAAATCTAAACTTCTTTTTCATTTTTTAAAAGCTTTATTTACATACTGCCTATGGCGTCCTTGACTGAACTTAACCAACAAGTGAATAACAGTGGTCATACCTTGATTTAAAACTCTTGTATCATTACTATGGCCCTAAAAAGAGGGAGATGGAAATGTTCTTATCTTTATGCAGCTAAAACACATTTAAGCTAGATGTTAATCCAAAGGCACATTGATAGGAGTAATCATGCATGTATAAACACCTCTATTTTTAGAGACAGGGTAAAGCTCATGTCTGCCGATTTTGCTTGTATTTGCTGATGCTGGTGGTCCTGTGCAGACATATTTATGTTTCTATGGAGCTTGGCCAGGAAAACGACTGTCAGGCATAGCTTGTTAAAGATTACACATATACTGTAAGTTTATCTGAGATTGGCAGTGTTTTGAAGTCTATGGATTGACATGAAATATGTAGTGATGATGGCTCTGTTAATGAAACTGTACAAGCACAGTTGGACTGAAGCCAGCTGGAGGCTGTAAGATCATTTCTCTTCAACCAGGTGTTTTGCTGCAGTATTAATTTCACACACAAAGTATTTGAAAGACTTTGCATTGTGTCAGTTTCTGAACAGGTTGATAAACAACACATGGAGAGATTTGATCCCTAAGAATGAAAATAAGTTCTGTAGAAAAGGCTGTATTTGCCTTTCTGTCAGGTTTCATGTGAGATATCGGTCGTTGACATTGTGTTTTTTTTAAAGAACTTTCTAAAGAGTCTGATTAATTAGATTAAATCAGTTGTTGAAAACATTCGTAGTTATTGTTCATTTTCTTAAAGAGTTGACGGCTATCAGATCCCAAACTATGTCAAAACATCACAAATTTAGCTTTTGGGACAAGTTATTTATGGCTGCTTTATATATTGTAAGAATTAGGCATATTCTGAACTGTTTTAGCTCTGCTCTGACTGTTTCAAAAAGTGTGTTTTTAGTAGAACCTATTTGACTCAGCGTGTCTTTCAGCGTGTCATCTAGTACAGAGCATAACTGGTAAACAGAAACTAGATGTAACAACAAATTGTCAGATGTCAGGTTGAGCTATCAAAATAGAGACATGCCTAAGTTTAAACATACAACGCATGATAACTGGCCAAATACAATTGGTTGCATGTCAGTCCAACCAATATCTGTACTGAGCGGAGCAGGCCCAGGAAGATAAATGTAAACAAAAACCAAAAATCAACATTCAGACTGACAGAGATCTTGCATTCCTAGTCTCTATAGGTCCAGCGCTGCATACTTTATATGAATTCCTACCAAGTTTAAACAGATCCTCTTCTGTTTTATTTTTTGCTCTCAGGCTTCCTATAAAGAATTGGGTTTACAATACCATCTGAGATCTGTATTGTAACTGCAACATGTGTAAAGCTGGATTTATACTTGTGCTGTATCTGCGTACTTTAGGGCGTAGCTGACGCTAGTAAATGTGCTCTTGCTCGATTGTGTTGTGTTGTAGTTTCTCTTCACAATTACTGCATAAATTTAGCGAGAAGCTCCAGAAATCCGAAAATAAGTAATCACAAACTAACTAATCACAAAGGAGTACTTCCGTGCAATTGTGCTGCAAGCACGTCAGGTCTGAAATGTGTGCACATGGACATGCATCAAGCCTAGATGGACCTATGCGGAACCTATAGTGGTGATACCATAACTGCCCTTATGCAAACACCACACAAGTATTAATTCAGCTTAACTCAATTTTAAAGGGTCTCCATCACACCATTGGACAGAACTCTGAAGCTGACTGTACATACATATTAAAATTCACATCAAATTTGTGACAGATTAGCATGAAAGGACATAGTCAAAGAAATCAAGAATGTCCTTTATTCAAGAGCTAATAGTAGAATGCAGGCATGTAGTCAACGTGTGATGCATTGCAGGCAAAATGCCGGTAAAAAGTAAGAACAGCAAACAGTACAGCAATTCAAAGAAACAGGTTTAATAACAGGCTGCAGCCAATGAAAAGTAAAAACAAGAAAACATAAGGAATACAACTGTGGAATATCTGCAAAGATTGATTGCAGGGAGAACATAAAAAGGTGGCTTATAGGTTGTGAATAATGTTATTTTATCAGCCATTTTTAAATTTAGTCAAATTTTTTGTCCAGTTTCAATCTTTCTTGTCAGTTTTTATCACATTTAGTCAACCTCATCCCGTTTTTATGTAGTCAAGTTTTAGTCAACTATAAGTCAAGCATTTTAGTCTTTATTTTAGTCCGAGAAAACATAATTTTACTTGTCTAGTTTTAGTCAACAGAAACTGTCAGCATTTTAGTCTAGCTTAAGTCAGGACAATCATTTTACCCTTTTACTTTTTTTGTCAGCAGATATTATTAAAGATTGTTAGTGGTTACATTGGTAATTAGTAGTTAGTAAAACATTGTTAAATGTAGTTTACCATTGTTTAACTACATTTAACAATCCATTTAAAACTCATACTTAAAACATAACCTATTTTATGCAGAAATAATTTCAGGCATTTTTATGTTTGCATGCATTTTTAATATTATTTTCATATTATATTTTCATATTAATATTGATGCAAATTCAAATCAAATGTCTTTGTGATGGTAACCTGAAGACAAACAGAACAAATAAATACATTGGGATGCAAACTCCTAGAGCTTCTTTTTTTTGCTTGGAACCCCATTTTGATATCACAAAACTCTGGGGACCCCAGGCATTCAAAACACAGACTATTTTACGTGCTTTTATACCACATTTAGGCTTATTTGTGTATGAAAATGTAGGTTAAAGTAATTTTAAATTAAGTGTGGCGTATTTTTTTATTTTATTTTATCTAGATGACTTGTTTTAGTATGTTTAGTACCGCCCAGGTGTTTTGTGTTAACTACAGTTTGCTTGCAGCTCCTTGATTGGCTCATACTGCTTTAATTAAACTTGCAATCCATCTGAAAACATAAGTGCCCAACCAGTATAATGTATTTAAGTTAGCAAAAATTCAACTTCACACACAATTCTATCAACAAGTGGCTACAGATGCTACATTCTGAGAAAGCTAGTAAGTTAACCAGCATTAAGTTGCATTCGATTTAACTTTATTGTTGGAACATTATAGCCGTTGATTTAATGTTGCATTATAAACGACCACCACCGAACTTTTTGTTAACTTACCACAATGTCTTTGTGGTGAACTGCGACGTGTCTTTTCAGGTTTGTTGTGTTTTTTCCAGGTACCTTCTGCCCACATTCTTTCCTTCAACTAAAATCAAGCATAAGGTTTTTTTTTTCCACTTCAATGTAGCGAAATGGGTCCATATATCACGTCTTCTTTTTCTCTTGGGTCCCGTGCAAAGCATGGCCACTAATTTCTTACTTTTAACCTTTCGCTGTGAATCACCCTCCTGTCTGTCCTATGTACTTGTGCACCTGCCCGCTGCAGGTTTGAAAGGGGGTGTGTGTGAGTGGCGGAAGAGCCGAGGCGGAGGAGACAGGATTTGACAAAATCCTATCATATAATAATATAATATAATTTTTGTCTCGTCTTTGTTCATGAACTAAAATGTCCAAAAATTTTAGCCAAGACTTTATTCAGTGAACTACATTTTCATCTCATCTATTAGTGCATGGAAATGCATTCTGATTTAGTTCCAGTAAATGTTTATTAATGGGGGTTTTCGTCTAGTCTAGTTTTTGTCCGGTGAAAAATGTGCGTTGAAAATATTTTCTTTTAGTTTTCGTTAACAAAATTGACACTAGTGGTGAGCAAACATCTTGAAAGGCTGGTGCCAACAGAGTCTTACCAGTCTAGTGTACGCTTGTGCTTCAGTGTGGGTGTGTTTTTTTTATTCAAAGCATTTAACCATTAATTCAAATATCCAACCATTGTAGGTAATAGCAAAATAGAAAATTAAGAATATGTTACAGGCCACAGACCTAGAGGAAATCTGGACCTGCAGCAAGCGGCACACAGGCTAGGGAGCACTGTGTAGCCAGTAGCGTGTTGTACAGGCCAGAGCTCGTTCATTCTGAGCTGCGCATGTCCTAAGCCTGTAGCTAAAGCATTTAAGTTGTATGAACACCATGTGAAAAACAAGCACAAGGGTTGTTAGGTTGCTTTAATACAAAATCTCTGTCTCCTACAGTTTGGAGCAAATCTTCAGAATCATTACATTCCTATCATCAGGATGTAACATTATCAGAAAAAAAAGAAGAGGTTAAGGCCACAAAATAATAATAATAAAAAAAAGAAAAACTCTGCCGTCTGCCAGGAATCTGGTTCTGATGGACACGATTTCTTCCTATTAAAAAGGAGTTTTCCTTTCCACTGGTGCCAGCTACCCTTGCACATGCTCTGTATACAGGAATAAATTGAAAAGCAGATTTAACACAATTTGATGTTTTATTTATTTATTTGTTTGTTTGTTTATTTGTTTATTTTAGCTATGCAAACATGTTTAAAAGTCCCATATTATACATTTTTTCAACAATTTTATATGGATGACAGAGGTCCAACAACATTGTTTTCACTCGGTGATTTTAGAGGGTAAGCTCAGCTAGCCTGGGGGACGGGTCACTGCAGGGGGGAATGTTTTTTCCCTTTGAGATGTCACAAGGGGAAAGATCTCAGATTCACCCATTTGTGCACACATTCACTAAAAAGTAGAGCAAGCAAGTGAGAGAGGTGACTCAGAATTTCCAGGCTATGAGGACACATAAGACTGTTAGAAAACCTTTAGAAAGTGAATTTTGCATAATACGGGACTTTTAAGTCATCACTGATCATTATCTTTCAAGATTTATTTTGACCATATTTCTTGGTCAGGGATGATAATTCCCACTACTCTTCCAGTTTATAATAATGTGTTGGACAGTTCTTAACCCAGTTTTAGTAGTTTCAGCAATCTCCTTAGAAATTAGAAACTGCTCACAGAATCAGCTAGGGTGAAATAACTTGAATCCGGCTAAAACACACTTATCCAATCATTAATTGTCCTATTGGAGGCTTTTACCTATTACTTTGTTCAGTCCAGGTGGACTTTTTTTTTTGTACAGTTAAAATCCAGTTACATATACTGATCAGTTAATGTGGTGCAATCATTCGAAAAATAAAAGTCACTGAAGTTTGTCTCGCTTGATGAGACTATTCCCTTTAAAACTGGCACAGTTGAGATCATAAATTGCACATTTAGTGGTTTATTCTCAAACTTTCCCTGACCTTCTGGGTTATTAGGAAAACTCCTTCTTGTGTCAGCCCTTCTTCATGTCTTCTCCAAGTCATACATGTATACCCTTCATTTCTTCAGTCATCGAGGTACAGAGGTAACAGAGGTGGATGTACAGGCTGTGGTGATGGAGAAGTATAAGTATTATGGAGGGTTTTCATTCAAGCCCTGACCTGGGGCTGTAAATTGACAACTGTCCTGACTTGTGATGGAAGGAATGTAAGAGGGACAAAAGTAGAGAGGGAAAAGATCAGGGAGGAGATGGGATGTTGGGAATTTAGGTGGAGAAACGGGGGCCTCCTTGATTCTTGTCGTCCCTCTATTCACTGCCCCCTCTTATCCATCCCAGCCTGTCATGTCAAACTGCAAACTTGTGGATTGATGTGCCTCCTAGATGGCAAACACACTGCTTGCATTCCTTGGCTTTTCAAACACACAGACATGCCTGTTCCTCTATTCCCTAACCTGGTGATTGTTCTGCAGCATAGCCATGCCTTTTTACTGTCAACAAAAGATGTTTAATGAATTTCGCCCCTTCTTATTGGAGGTAAACATGCTGCTTTTACAGTTCCTTGTAACCACAGTCAAAAGCAGCCATTGACCCAGGACAGGAATTTCTCAAGGAGAGAAACATAAGGGAGGAGGAGGAGCTTTGGAAAATTAGGGAAGAATATAATGAAGAGGTGAAAATGTTTTAAAGAATTAAGCTAACAGGCATTTTTATACTGTACATTTTTATCACTCTCAAGACTTTTTTTAGATTTTTGCTTTGTCCTAGCCAAGTCCTTGCTGAGTCCCCTTAGCACTGCTTATATTATGAAAGGCTGTTGCCACAATATTAGCTTGAAGCTATGAAACAGTGCAATCTAGTTCTACGGCAGCACTAGATTAGTTTTATGATAACAGGGGAAAACATGTCATGTTTAGTTTTCAATGGGTTTAAATTAAGGGACTACACATAAATCAAGATTTTCACATTAGAGTTGGAAATAAACTATAAAGAATGTTGAAAGAGAACCTCAGTATGAAAGTTACTTAGCACTAACTAGAGCTACATGATGTAATTTAATTTAAGAAGAAAGGAGTTGATATAAGATGATATTAGAAAGAAAAAAGCAGATCTTTCCAACTTTTTGTAGAGGAGGAACACAGATCAGGACGAGACAGACCACAGCCTCAATGTCAACAGGCCCAACACCTCCTAATGTGGAGCTAGCTACACAAGTCATTGTGGCCAAAGTCTACCACCACTACCAGACAGTAAGCCAAAGCTGCCAGGAAAAGAAACCATTATTCCCCCTACTACCACATCAATTGCCAGAAACTACACCCCAAAACAACCTACTGATCTTTCTATGGAACTTTTTTCATTTGTTTAAAATATTTCCACCTGGTGATCTAGATTATTAATGTGAAGATGTTTCATCTCATGTTTCTCTAATGTGACCAGCAGTGTATGAGTGTATGTGTCAGGGAGAGGAACACAACAATTTCCTTTCTTAGTATATAGCTTGTCTTTTGGCCACCTGATATATGAAAGTCAAGCTCCACCACCGACTACACCACACCGGTGTGGGTCGGTGTATGCATGACCCACACCAACTCTGCTGCCTGTGAGGAACCAGATGGTAGTGAGCACTTGCTGACCCTTAGCTGATTTTAGATCACAACTTTTAGATCGGCACACAAGCAGACCTCTGAAGCAGCAGCACCTACCAACAGCCACTTCCTAATCATCATTGAGGTAGAAATGCACAACTCTGCTGTGATTTAGAGTAGATTTGAAGCACTGCATTTCGCATTCATTCAAACATTTTTACCATCTTTTTTAAGCCGGATTTTGGAAGTAGTAGGCTCTTGTCTTTGCTGAGATTTTAGTTTGAAGAGAAAAAAAAGATAATTTACTTTAGCTGTCATTCCTGTCTGTGACTCGGCACAGACACAGACAGGAATGCTCCCAAATATATTCTTCAAAAGTATATTTTGAGCCCCCCCAATCCTACCTCCTCCATACCCCTTTCCTCTGGATGACTCAGACAGATAGGCAGAGAATCCGACACTCCTCACTCCCTGGAGCCAGCCATGCCCCCATATTAGTTATTTTAAACCGTGAGCGGCAATTACAGCGAACTGGGTCATCACCGCCGTTAAAATAGTGCATCCTTGTGTGTATCTTTATCAGATTTATATAATTAGCACCCCTGAGTCAATCAGCGACTGTCACTTCATGTCTCCTCCTCCGACCCCTGTGTTTGTGTCTGCCACTCAGCAGTAGATGTTTTAAAGTGCAGGAGTGAGGCTTCGGCAACTTTTCATTTTCTCCCTGTTCCTTAAAAATGGCTTTTTGACAGACACCCTGCATGGAGACTATTTCTGATGAGGTTTCAGTAAACAGAATAGATCAATTGCAGAAATGAGTATAACACAGCAATCACAAGGTCTGTTTGAACAGTTTTGGAATCTTAGGAAAGGAATGACGTGGGAGATTGTTGTGTTGCCTCAGATGTAAATAAATATATATTACATACATGTATATATGTATA
>JBAMHW010000005.1:22717701-22731279 GCA_037177495.1 Rhadinocentrus ornatus | reverse complement strand
ATAATTTTTTTTTTTTTTTTTTTTCAGTAAATTATGCTATTATTCTCTCTGAAATGCAAATATAAACTCAGTCCATGAAGGTTGAAAATAGGATGTGCATGCTAGGTCAAAGCTAGCAATATTGTCATTGCAACATTCAATAAAAACAAACCAAGATGCACATTCTGATATGCAGGTGACATGTTTTGCTCATAGAATTCAGTGCATGTCTAAAGAAGCCTCAGGACTTAAATACTAAAATTGTAAAATGTTATTATAGACTGTTTGTCTTCTAATCTGTCCCATGGGCTCTGGCTGACAACCAGACACTTTGCTCCGACGAGGTTTCAGGTCCTTTTTGAAAACATTTAAATTAGGCAGGAGGATAAAGATGGACAGCTAAAAAGCCATGGGAATGCTTATGAAGAATGATTTGCAAACATGCCAGTAATAACATTTAATAAAGGCACACACTTTGAGAATGTATATGCTTTATACCTATAAGTGGGTGTATGGAAAAGGGAACTAATTTGATAACAGCCTACAGAGCGTTCCCCTTCATGGGTAACATACTGGATATGGATGTGTTACACCTACAGTATCCTGAAGCATCAACAGCACAGAGAAGAGAGACCTGAGTGTGAAACCATAGGAAAACAGAAATGCATTTAAAGCTTAGCTTAAGAAAACCGAAATTAAATAAACAATGTTGCTGTGAACAATCACACTAGAGAAATAACAAATTTAATATCTACCCAACTAATCTCAGTATTGAAAGTGCCATCTGCTGAGCGCAACAAAATGATCTAATAAGTCTTTCACAAGTATGAGGTAGAAGAGATGATGAAGGTTAATGGAATGAAGGAATTACTTAAAGTCAAAAAACTTTTAAATGATGAAGGATGATTGTCGACATGAGAGATGGATGTCCCAGCATGTTGTACACCTCTGAACTATGGAAACGTGCCCTCCGGATATTTGCATGATTTTTACGTATTTTTGGGTGCTCGGGACTGTTTGGGCAAAGTTGAACGAGAGTGCCACCTATTTATGATGCCCCGCCACTGCATGTCATTTTTATGAAATTCGCTACACATATTGTAAATCAATACAAGCCCTACGAGGGCCGCAATCTAGCAGGTTTTCCATGTATCCCTGCTTTAACACACCTGCATCAAATTAAATGGATCCAATAGCCAATCAAGTTCTGCACAATGACTAATTAATTTGAGTCAGGTGTGTTGAAGCTGGGATACATGGAAAACCTGCTGGACTGCGGCCCTCGTAGGACCGAATTGGAGAACCCTGTTCTAAATGCTAGGCCAAACAAAAAATCCTCTTGGAGCAATGGTTGAAAACCAACAGGATGTCGGCCATTATGGGTCAAAGTCACCATTTTGGCGTTTTACTCATGTATTTTAAAATGTATCTCCTAGAGATTTTATCGTACTGCCACCAAAATGGCTCAGGATGTTCAGAAGGCATGTGTCTTTAAAAGTCATCAAAAACTTTCTCAAAGGAGTAAGGGCATAGAGAGGGCGGAGCCTCAAAGTTTGATGTCTCGCCATGAAAAACGAAAATCATATAACTTCCACATAAAACAACTTATCTGATCCAAAATGACAACGTATGATGCTAGTCCCATCCTGAACGCCAGGGTCCTTCTCCTCAGGCATGAACCCCAGACACTTCAAAAGTGCTTCACAACATTAAAAAAAAAAAAAAAAAGGTCAAACCCTTTCATGATACCACAATACAAATTTCAAGTTCCTTTGCAATACGTAACCATGGCAAATATTGGTCCGACGCCTTGAAACAGGAAGTCCTTGTAATGCACCCATTGTACCATTGATCTCCACCAAAGTGGGCAGGGAGGATTTTAGTCACACCTGGAACTGAGCCAAATTGACATATGCTGGAAAAGTTGCATATTGGCTCTATAGCGCCCCCTACAATATATTAATTGATAAGCCCAGCCCACTAAGTCGACCGACATGTATGAAATTTGTCACATTCATTTAACATGCCAGGATGTACAAAACTGCTCATACGACCAATAGGCTAATTTCAACAGGAAGTCGGCCATTTTGAAAAAAGTGTCATTTTTTGGGTGATTTTTGCCAATTTCTTTGCCTTACATTTGAACTAAATCCTCCTACAGATTTCATTGTATTGACCTCAAAATCGCTCTGTACACTCCAGAGGCATGTGTGAAAGGGCATGGCGGGGGCGTGGCCTCAAAATTTGATGTCTCGCCATGAAAGATTAAATTTCTATTACTTCCACATAAAGCAACTTATCTGAACCAAAATGGCCATGTATGGTGCCAGTTCCATGCCGACCACATCTACATGCACAGATGTTGTCATCTGGACATTGTTTAGCGCTGCGGGGCGGGACCGTGGCACCATGGCGAATTGCGATAAGATGCCATGACATAAAAAATCAATATAAGTCCCTCAATTTTCATCCAATCACCATCAACCCTACAGGGATTGATCAGGGTTTGGTCCTGAACAGATACATGTAACTACTTCTGGTCATAGGCTAAGGAAGTGGTTTTTCCAGACGTTGGGGTCCTTCTCCTCAAGGATGAACCTCTCACAAATAAAACTGCTTCAGATCAGGTCAAACCTTTCATGATACTACAGGGGAAAAAAATCAAGTTCCTTCACCAAAGGAAACCATGATGAATGGCATCCAACGCCATGAAACAGGAAGTACTTGTAATTGAGCCAGTGTACTCTTGATCTCCACCAAACTCGCCAGGTAGGACAGTGGTCAGGCCTGAAACTGGTTCAAATTGACAAATGCTGGAAATATGGCTCCATAGTGCACCCTATAATGATTTAATCTATCAGCCCAAACCACTGCTTTGACTGACATTGATGAAAATCGCCATGTTAATATAACATGTCATGACATACATCATGTCCAAATGTTGTTAACGCCAAATGTTAATGCCACACCCCCTTGGAACAGGAAGTCCAATCATTTTAACCCTTTAATACCTGTAAAACCAATTCAAACTCATTAATATGATCTTTAAGTGGCTCTAACTCTGCCGTCACTTGACTAATGGAGGTGATATTTTTCTGTTCTCATTAGAGTTCCAACCTAAACATGTTTGTACATGAAAAATGACTATAGCGCCACCTAGTGGCCATGTGGATTTTTTCTCTTGATAAAATCATGATCCCCTTTGTAAGAATTTGACACGATTTGTTAGAAACAAGGTCATAAACGCAACAGATGTCATCATTTGTCAGACTGAGGTGCCAGTTGATCCTCTAATCAGGAAAATCACCCCCTAATGCAGAAAACCTCTGGGAGAATGAGCATACGGCTGCGGGCGAGAGCAGGCGTGCTGGGGGAGGGAGGTTGCCCCCTGATGGGGCGGCACAATAGGCTGGAGCGATATGGCTGAAATCCGGCATATTCATAGAACAGGGCAGGATGTACAAAAAAGCCTCTTTGACCTATATGATAACTTCAACAGGAAGCTGTCATTTTGAAAAAAGTGAGAAGAAGCATTGTTACAACAAAGAAATAGTCCACCAAACAGAAATTATCTTACTTTATGTACTTAGTCTATAATCAAGCTATACCTACATTTGAAGCAATTGCTCTTCAAAGAGTTTTTGGTAAAAATGACCATATAGTTTCCTACAAACAACAAGGCACTAATTACATGGAAAGAATCATCTGACAGACAGCTCTTTAATCATCAGAACAATACAAGCAGTACATTTATCATTTCTCCTTCTTTTCTTCATCCTCTGCTTTGTGTCTCACCACTCCCTCCTTCTTTCTTCCCCCTTTCCTCTTCTTACAACCTTCATTTACCCCTGATTTGCGATTATCAGATCCCTCCGGCTCTTTTCTGAGGAGGATTAGCCAGAAGAAACAGAAAGGCCAGTCTGGACATGCATTTCTGTACATTCTGTATCTTCTATGTACGCTTTGACATGTGTAATACACATGCTACATGTGGGGTTTTTAACTTGTCAATACATCTGTCAGCACGGCACCCACACTTACTTTGCAAGCTTACACATGTCCCACAACTGCACAGAAGACAAGTAAAGAGAGTTTAAAAACACATAGCTTCAAGTGTCATTTTCTTTCCTCTTTACATCTCCACCCAACATTTATTGCCATGTGCTTATGCATTACTAAGCTTGTTCCAAGCTGATAATGTTTCCTCAGATGTTTTATAGCTAATTTTAACCGCAAAGTATTTAATTTTCATTCAGGTTGACAATAGAGTGAGCAGAGCTTTGTTAGGTATGTGTGATTTAGGAAAACCACAGGATAAGTTGAGGTAGCATGCTGCAGCAGGTCTAAGGTCTCTTATGTGCTAATGCAGTTTATATTGCATATGAACGGGTGTGTAAATTCCTGCTTAAACAGTGCTGTCAAGTGCACGAGCAAACTCTAATTTATGATGCACTTTCAGCACCAATTTTTACATTTTATCATCTCATGACTGAGTAGATTGGATAGCTTCATTCACTACATGGCAGACAATCTTCTCTACATAGCATACAAATCTGTCACCAGCTAGATTGTGACAGCTGTGCCTGATTTATAACTCTGCTGGGAGACAAATGATGTTAAGGAGATTTTTTTGGCTTACCCCTCTTGTGTGGGTGGCAATTCTCACACACAGTTGAGGAAACCTGTGGGAAAACAGCAATGTGTAGTTTTGGACTCACATTGCCCCAAATTACAGTAGTTATATTCAAACAGTCAGAAATATACATTTCCAAGCCTGATTTTTTTAAATCTAAAGTGTTAAGCCACTTGGGAGCAGCATTTGGCTGACAGGAGAGGTTAATTTTTCCTTAACTAACACAAAACTGATGTGTCCCCTATTTTCCAAGATGTATTTATCTCAACTCAATATGTTTTCCAACTTGGGACAGTAAAAAACACACATCCCTTTACTGTTACACTGTTGCACAATTTTACTTAGACTTATGATGCCACGACAATCCTTTAGGACATGGTTCTTTGTGGCTTGTCTTGAAAATTTTCTCAGAATATTTTAAACTTTTATCTTTTTATGTGAGCTTCGTTATTTCATAATGCTTCCAAATACAAGAATGGGACTCATTAGGTCCCATATAAGCTCCCTTTATGTACAGTATGTAAATCCATAGGTCCATGCCAAACGTCACTGCCCACATACTCCAATCCTTGCTTTTGGCATGGTTGTTATGCAACACATCCACTAATTAGTACTACAGAGTGTAAAGTTCACCTCAGAATTTCAACAGCAAACTTAGCATTGGGGACGATTATGATAATGTACAATGTAAGAACATAAAAAAGGCAATGCAGTAGACGGCCATGGTCTGTGCAGCCATTATATACATTGTGGATTCTTCTTTGTTTTTATTGCTAATCATATGGGAGCTATACAGTTTAACAATGCCCCCACGATTTCCAGTGGTACTACTTTGTTTGCTCCAATGAGCTACACATCTAAAAGTTCTCTGAAAATGGTCCAAAATACACATAATGAATGCAGAGGGGTGGACTGAAGGCTCCATCTGTATGCACATTTAACACAGAGCTTAAGGCCCATTTATGATGTGCTAAAGATGGATACAGAGCTCGATCTGTCTTTTGCATCCTTTATGTGTGTAATTTGTTCTTTTTTCTGGGTTCTTGTGGAATCGCCCATAACACAGCAAACAGAGTAGTAACACCAAAAACCATGGTGACAGAGTTGAGCGCTATAGCTGACATGCCACCAATGAAAGGAACAAAGCAAAGGATAAAATTATCAAATACTCAAAAATTCACACACCTTCACTCTCACACTGCTTTGTAAATCACATATTATTGTATCAGTAAGTTGTCTGCATGTACATTGTGTTCTTTAGCCTCTCTCAAGACCATATAAATCAACAACTGATACCAAAAAATTTTATATCAGCAGCATGATCAGTGATTTTAGTTAATCTAAAGCTTGTTTTTATAAATACATGTGCTAAATAGTTCAGAGCTTTTGGATTTATACACAAATGTGATCTGGTGACCTATTTAAAAGATTAAGGCAACCTGACACCTAATGGGTCAGAGGTACCAGGCAAGAGTATAGAAGATCAGTTAACTTGTTTCTGTCTCGTTAACTAAGGTTCCCCAATTCCCCAAGTCTCCTTTATGTCCACAATACCACCATTCACACAGACAGCAACATGAAGATAAGCCGATGTGCACCTGATATCCAACCTGTCCCGCTAATGCTAAAGCCTGCTTGGCTAGCAATCTGCTAAGTTAATCCTAAAGCTAAAAGAAGGAAACCTAATAGTTGAAAATTTGATCTCTCACAACCTGTTAGACTGCAGGAAATATTATTTAATAGAAAAGAGTGGTTCAGTTTAATTTGATGAAGACTGACAGTTTGTCTACGTTCATGTCAGAAAAGTATTACGTAGATGAATTTTAAAAAATGTATTTCTTCGTCAAAGAAAAATTGTTTTCGCACCCATCCTGAGCAAGTGTTTCTTAAAAATAGCATTGTCTGCTTACAGAGGCTGAAACGATAGTGGGAGTATTAAGAACAGTTTCACTTCTTTCCGCAAAGTTGTGTGTCTCTTTGTTGGGTTTGGTATAAATACCAAACTACTTTGTTATGGTTCTAAGAAGTTTAGTTTAATACAGCCTTTCACAACATTAACCGTATGTTAGAAACATGCAATAACCGTTACATAACTGGAGCTTCAAAACTCAGGCTGTACGGATGTCTTTAAACTTTTACTTCAAACTTGATATAAACAGAACAACCAACATACATTACTCATGACATCGACAAAACCTCTTTTTTTTTTGTCAAGACCAAACTTCTGGAACATCCCGTATTTCTAAATAAAGCATTTCAAAATAAAAAATTCATAGCTCTAGGAAGCCAAAGATTCCTGTGCATGTCACAGTTATAACAGATACTGATTAATAAATACAGACTAACTCGTACTCTGTAAACTAGACTCATCAACATCCCTTTTAAACGAACATGTCACAACAATAACCTCCCATTCAGGAAGAGGAAGCCAATCTGTACCAGCTCTTTGAATGACAATGTGAAGTTGGCCCGAAAAGCAAGACAATCCTGATGCTTTACAGCAGATTTAAACATGTTCATTGATGAGTAGAAAGAATGGCTTTTGTTCCTGAAGCAAATAAATCCTTTGACAACTGTACAGGGAGTGATTTCTTTTCCCAAATTCACTCTATTGAGTTATTTTAATTATAGTTTTGGATTATTATGTCTTTTGAGAAACATGTTTTTCTCAGTTGAGATTGGATTTTTTTCTTGGCATTCTCACTTAAAGCCATCTTTTGCGTGTCACTGGTTGCAAAAACACAAAATGGTGAGAACAAAACTTAAAAATGGCAGTCTACAAAACGAGCAGGGAACATCACAGTGGATATGTTAAGCCTTTATATACAGTACAGTTTATGAATTCTTTTCTTAGTAGGACTGGGATATACTAGCTTTTAGCAATGCATCTGTGTACGTTTCATGGCTCCCGTGCATTCCTAATGTTCGTTTGGCAATTTTGCCGCTTTGTTGACGCGAGGTAACGTGTTGCGTGCGTAAGTTGCAATATTAACTTGAATACTAGTGGCGCTCATGCAAACCAGAGCATGAACATGACAGGGCCAAGGTAAACACAATGGCGGATAGTTTTGAAGACCGTCTCTAACAGTTCCTGTCCGGTCTTGTCCGCAGTTACCGGCATTTGCATGATTTTTCCAACCCTTGCACAGTGATAAACACTGGATCCTAACAGTTGGTAACAAATTGAAAGCGTTTTGGGGGTTGATGACCCAGAAATACAATATGACCGGTAGCTTGAACTTTTCACTTTTTCAAGTGTTGTGTACTCTGTCTTGCAGTAACCTCCGGTATTGAGCGTTTTTGCCGCGCTTCCGTCATTTGCAGCGAGTATGTCCACAAATGTAACGCAACGTTGACGTGTACACTTAGGTTCACAGCAAGTATATCCCAACCTTAGTGCATGTACTCTGTCCAGTACAAATATTACCTTAATGTCTTTCCTCTTTTTTTCTCCTTTTTTTAAGTGTCTCTTTTCCTTCTCTGAGAGCTTTAGAGCCCAAGTGGCATGGCGACTTTCAAAACCATTGCAGTATAAGGAAAATACTTCTTCATGTGCATATTTCACCTCCTGGTGTCAAAGCTGACATCTGACACAACACCCTCAGCTTTTCTTAGACATCCTTTAAATCGTTGTCAAAGAAAAATATTGCCCATGTTGAGCTTTACCTTGACATGTACCATAATGTTGACTGCAAAGAGCACATACAACTAGCAAACAGAAGATGGGACCATTTAAATACAGTGATGCAAAATTTGTCTGTCTGTCACACAGGAACATAAAACGTGCATGATGATAGATTTCACTTACCCGCCTTTAACATTAATGCCACGCTTATACTTGTGCTTGTATTTTGTTTTTTAATTTCTACCTTAAAAATAAATAAATAACAAAACAGAGGGATTTGTTCACGTGCTCACTCTTGAGCCACCAACAGCTCTCTGACCTACAAAGTCACCAGGTTTGAATTGATCCCCAGGGGCCTCTTAAGCCCTCACATGAAGCCAAGTCATGTCTGGAGACTGTTCTGTTTTAAAACCTCAAAGGGTACCACAGTGTGTGTGTGTGTGAGAAAGACAGTGTGTTAGATGTGTGTGTGTGTGTGTGTGTGTGGCCCCGCTATCCTGTAAAAATCTCTTAACAGGTTACGATCTATCTCACTTTGTTTGCAACGACATGGCGCCATTTCTTTAGCTGGAGACTAATCTGTCCTTTTTTTGATTGTGTGTGTGCGTGAGAGACCCCCTGGTGGACCATGGTGAAGAAGATGAGCAGTGCATTGTGATGTCGTGTTCTTACTATAGATACAGAGAGAATAGCATTACCATTCGAAAGCACTAAAACTGGAGGGGGTTTAACAGGCTTTCCTGCTCCTCGAGAAAGTATCTGGTGCTGACTGAATGTCCTTCACACACAGGAGACCAAACTCACGCATTTCAGTCAGCTATATCAGTGATTCCCAACCCTGGTCCTCAAGGACCACTATCCTGCAGACCTTAGATGTCTCGCTGATACAACACACCTGATTCAAATTCATGGCTCATTAGCAGACTTGTGCAGAGCTTGTCAGAGAACCATTTAATTTGAATCAGGTGTGTTGTAGCAAGGAGACTTCTAAGACCTGCAGGATAGTGGTCCTTGAGGACCAGGGTTGGGAATCACTGAGCTATATGACAATGACAATATGTGACTTAACCCTTAAAACTCCGCTAGATCGCCAACACCCGAACGCTTTCGCTTATATTGTCAATTTCTCAGGAATGGTAGTGTGTAACTCTTTGAGGTAAATTGTTATTGCTAGCTTACCCTTCACATAATCTACAGTGGTTGCCCAGGCATTTACATCCTGTCCAGTAAATTTAGAATCCAGCCGCAAAATGTAGTGGTTATTGTGAAATTCTACATGACCAATCCATGATAACATGGTTATTTATCACATTTTATCACAAAATAAAAGATTGCTATCACTACAATGATGCCAATAAACCTCTGTTTTGTGCCAGAAATGATGACACAGACACTTTCTGTGAAACTTCTGATTAATCAGATATCTTAAACTGATATTAATGTCCAATCAGGAGCAGCCAAAGTTCAATAAGTGAACAGGAAGTCCCATGTATGTCTTTAAAGAACAAAAATAATGCTCCTCTGTGGCAGGAATAAAGAGAAGAAGACATTTTTGATGCACAAGGACACCAAAAATGAGCTGAGTTGGTGTGTTTTCACAAGGATGGTAGGTAAATAGTAGCATAAATAACTGTTAATTAAACTGCAAATAAAGCAAACACCTAACATTGTTGTAATTCCTATCGCTTAGATTTTTCTTCCCTCTTATTCAGCATTTATACTCCAAAGTCACGTGGTTAGGGTTAGACAAGCTATGAAATGGGATTAGAAAATAAAATACCTTTTTAGATCTCAGAGGCTCCTTATAACAGAATTTCTATATGATCCATGATTTCGTAAAAGTAGGATAACTACTTCTTGGGAATTTAGCTGAAAGAGAAGTACAGAGGTATTTGTGGGACTGTGTGTTGGGTAAAAAAGGTCCAAAGCACAGCTGCCCTCTGAGGTCAAAGGTCACGTGCAGCTCTGGCAAGGACTCCATGCAGTTTTGTCCAGCCCTCTTTCACATTCGTTGACACACTGAAAGTCATCGCTCAGATTGATTGACAATTATGTCTTTACTGGAGATTGGATTGAGGTGATAGAAGTAGAGAGATTGCAAGGTAAAAACTGAGAGAAACAAGAAGAAAACAATGATAAAGTCAAACAAATAAAGAGGAAGGTTGAAACAAAGGGAGATTCGGGAATAGAAAGAGTGACAGGAGGACAGTTATTGTGGGTACAGAGACATGGGAAGATAAAAGGAGATGGTTGTATATCTGTCAGTGTCAACTCAAGGGCTGCTCAGTGTTTTGTCCTGCGAAGGTCATGGACTGTCTCTCTCTCTCTCTCTCCTGCACTAACACACATAAACACACACATGCAAAGAAGTCTGTTGCTGCTGTGCAGCTGCTTTTTTTCTTAGTTTCCAAAAAGCCTGCTGCAAATCAAAGACAATAAGGTTCTATTCTATGAATGTAGCTAGTATTTTATGTGTGTGCGTTTCATGGGCAAGCATGTCAATAGCCGCACATCAACTCAGTTTATTTACTCCTTTTCATCACTATGAAAAGCCGTAAATTACGGAGGCGATGCTTTCCTCTTCTCCGTCTTTCCGTCTTACCTCCCAGCCCCCGCTGTCTGTCTGTCTGCCTCCCTCTTTCTTTTCTTCGTGTGTTTATGGTCAGGCTCATTCGCAGGACACTGGGACAGAGGGCTTTGACAGAAGAATGAAAAGGGTGAAATTAAAGTGACAAACAGGTGATGGGAGGAAGGAGAGAAATGAGAATGCGGAGGAATTTTTCATCAGAGAAAAAATGTGATTGAAGAGAGTATATTTGGTGGAGTTATTAGTCTTTGTATATGATTATTGATTTGGCTTTATGCTTAACTGTTTTGTATAAGCAAAGTAGTCATTGTTCAACCACAAAATGCCAAACATTGCTTGTTCCATCTTCTCAAATACGAGGGTTTCTCTCTTTTTCTCTGTAGGATTTTTGTCTGTTGGTAAGTCTGTACTAAACAACGTAAAATAGTCACCATAGCTTGTCTGAAGTAATGATGGATGTGTTTTTTTTTTGTGTTATGGAAGAGTTAAGCTTCTGCAATAAAAAGAAAATCCAAATGAGGCAGGTTTTTTTAACTGTTGGTGTAAGTGTGTAGCACAGTACCCACGCCACACTGATGTCCTTTACTTATGTAAAAATGTGCCAATGAAAATAACTAACTGATGCAAAAGTAAAGCACCTTTTAGTTGGGATGGGCGTGCGATACTATGGAGTTGATACTTTTATATCAGCCAATCAAAATTTATGATTTGATACTTTGAGTATCGAGATACCACTCTGCTGATAAAAAACATGCCATTTATTTTCACTTCTGAAACTTTTAGACAAAAAAAATCAACAGTATTTTCCTTCTGTGTCACATGATCATTGTAGCCAGATGTCAGGATGTTGAGATGATGCTGCTACTGTTAGTGGTGATGAGGTTTTGTTTGATATTTTACTGGTTAATATTATTTTATAAGTATTTCTTTCAAGTACTGATGTTCTTGAGTTTTATTTATATTCTATTCTTGCCCTTGCAAAACAGATATTAATGCGCACTGTACAATCGTCATTTCTCAAGGGGAAAGAATTATTGATATCAGTACTGAAGAAAAATTACCATTTACTAATGGTATTATATTGACAGAAAAAATTTGCTATTGGCAAATCTAGTGTTAATTTTTTCAGCCATTTTTAAATTTAGTCTCAGTTTTAGTCAGTTTCAATCACACTTGTTAGTTTTTATCACATTCATCCTGTTTTTATTTAGTCAACTTTTAGTCAACTATAAGTCGAGCATTTTAGTCTTTATTTTAGTCCAAGAAAACGTAATTTTATTTGTCTAGTTTTAGTCAATAAAAACTGCCAACGTTTTAGTCAGGACAATTATTTTACCCCTTTACTTTTTTTGTCAGCAGATACTATTGAACATTTTTGGTAGTATATTACATTGTTAGTTAGTAGTTAGTTAGTAGTTAGTAGAATATTGTTAAATGTAGTTTACCGTTGTTAAACCAAATTTAACAATCCATATAAAACTCATACTTAAAACATGACTATCTTATTTTATGCAGATATAATTGCAGGCATTTTTATGTTTGTATGCGTTTATATTAATATTGATGACAATTCTAATCAAATGTCCTTGTGATGGTAACCTGAAGACAAACAGAACAACATTTTATGTCACCAAATAAATACATTGGGATGCAAACTCCTAGAGCAGTGGTACCTTTTTTTCTTAGCTTAGAACCCCATTTTAATATCACAAAACCCTGGGGACCCCAGACATTCAAAACACAAACAGTTTTACTTTCTTTTATACCACATTTAGGCTATTTCATGTATGAAAATGTAGGTTAAAGTTGTTTTGAATTAAGTGTGGCATATTTTATTTTTATATAGATAATTTGTTTTAGTACGTCTTAGTTTTTAGTTTGCATCCATGTGTAGCTGCCCAGGTGTTTTGTGTTAACTACAGTTTGCTTGCAGCTCCTAGTTTGGCTCATACTTCTGTCTGCTTTATATAACTTGCAATCCTTCTGAAAACATAAGTGCCCGACCAGTATAATGTATCTAAGTTAGCATAAATTCAACTTCACACACAATTCTATTAACAAGTGACTACAGACGCTACATGCAAAGAAGCTAGTAAGTTAGCCAGCATTAGTTTGCGGTTGGTTTAACGTTATTGTTGGAACATTATAGCCGTTGATTTAATGATACGTTATAAACAACCACCACCAAACTTTTTGTTAACTTACCACAATGTCTTTGTGGTGAACTGTGACGTGTCTCTTCAGGTTTGTTATGCTTTTTCCAGCTACCTGCCCACATTCATTCCGTTCGACTAAAATCAAGCATAAGGTTTTTGTTCTTCACTTTAATGTAGCGAAATGGGTCCATATGTCATGTCTTCTTTTTCTCTTGGGCCCCATGCCAAAGCATGGCCATTCATTTCTTACTTTAAACCTTTCGCCATGAATCCACTTCCTGCCTGTCCCATGTGCTTGTGCACCTGCCTGCTGCAGGTTTGAAGGGGGGGTGGGGGTGGGGGGGAGTGGTGGAGGAGGCGGAGGAGATAGGATTTTACTAAATTCTATCTCTTAGATACACCTTATGGTGCCCCTGGACACATCATCAGTGATGTAACCTGTGATCACAGGGGGTTTCGGGTCTTTCAACAATCAGACCCCCTCCTCCAGGCGGTCAATCCAGGCTTTGAATATGCCAGGGAGGCCAGACTTGTCCACCACAGCTAGCCACGTCTCCAGCTCTTGGTTGGTTGCTTGTGTGGAGGCTGCGTCTCTCAG
>JBAMHW010000005.1:22699932-22710414 GCA_037177495.1 Rhadinocentrus ornatus | reverse complement strand
CCGCCTCCTCGACCCGACAACAATCCACGGAGAGCCCGGCGGTCTCGCTATGTCGTCTGGGATGTTGTGCGTGTGGTAAAAAGCAATGAACAATGTCTCCTCTTTCTTTTTTCTACTTTCCTTTTTACTTCTGTTCACCATTCTCCTTTTTTCTGTCCTCTACGGTCAGGTCCAGCAAGATTAGCCTTATATAACTTATATACCCATAAAGCTCCCTTTGGCAACACAAATTTGTTCGGTACAGCACAGCAAAAGTACCATCATTATGCTTGCTAAGTTTTCTTTTTAAAAAAAAGAAAAACATTACTGTTTTGAATGAAAAATACAAAAAAGAAAAAAATACCAAACTCTCACAGGCCTGAGCTTGAGAAGGTAAATTGTTCTTCTCATGATTTATTTTTCTTTCATGCTATCTTTTATCTAAAATCAGAGTGAGACACCCATTGATGCAATTATCATAATTACAATCACAGATCTGTTAACAACATCTAATTACATATGCAGGAAGTATTTAAAACATGCCTGTTTTTGTAAAAGCCTTTGTTTGTTCTCTTGTGTGCATTCTTCTCTGCATGACATGATTCAGTTCTCGAGGGTCGCCACTTTAATTGATTTCATGGACCTCCATGTGTGAGAATATTGTTTGGTATCCAGGAGTAGCGCTTTGTGCCCAGACGTATTGTATCCCAGCTATCCAAGCATCCTGCATGCCCCCTTGCTGCGGAATGTGTTAGGATGTTTGCTGTGATATATGGCCTTTTCTGGCTCTGTAACAAATATAAAAGAAATACTTAAATGTTGTCCATTGGCCAAAAGGCAGGCAAACCGTTGGCCAAAGGCAGGCAACACAGAAACAATGAAGACAGGAAAACACGAGCAAATAGCAAAAGAAAAGAATAGAAAATAGAAAATAGCAAGTGTAATAAGTATATTTACAAACTAGACGTACTCAGAGAGCGCAGATCTCCGCCAAGCCATAGTGTCACTCACCTCAGATTAACCCCAATAGTCCACCCGGAATCCACTGTATTTTTAAATCACAAGATCCAGAAGGTAATACACAATCTGAATAAGTGTTTATTTCTGTTTATTGTCCATAAACGCCTATAAAGGAGAGAAAATTATGTTTTCTCTTTCAAAAATTGATTGCCTTTTGTGTGCACTGGATTATTAGGCGCACAGCTGATTTTTGAGAAAATATAAGGCTTTTAGGTGCGCCTAATTGTGCGGAAAATACGGTATCTGAATGGCTCAGCCTAGTGTCAGAAAGTAAATACTGAAAATACTGCTTGGGAAAGAAAGTTGAATTACCCAGGCACATGGACCACTGTGAGAGGGGGTGGTGTTAAAACAAATGAGTTAGTTAGTTGGGCTGTCGATCTACCAACTTTTATGGACCAATCAAACAAATAAATAATTTTTTTCGTCCCACTGGATGTACAAAATGTCCACCGCTGAAAACATAATCACTACCTTGGAGGAGATAAAAAAAAAAAAGAAGCAGAAGAAGAAATGCAGAATAAGCTTTTGCTATGCACCAACAAACAAATGAGGAAGACTCAGATGTGGGAGAAATGATCCTCTTATGGGAATAGGATCTAGTTAGAAGTAGAGATACTTGACAAGATGCATTCATCTCGAGCTTCAGCTAAAACATGGCCTTTTGCGTTGTTTTATAACGTTTTGGACATTACTACACTAAATGCATGGGTCCTCTACCAGAGCTGCATTGATGCCAGAATGACCCAGCATGCATTAATTTGAGAAATTTTGCTGTACCTGACCGGAGGGGACAGAAGAAAGACAAAAAGAAAAAAGACAGAAATGGAGAGAAGCAAAAAGAGAAATGAAAAAAAAGTAGAGACGAAGATACAGTGGATAGAAGCAATGACCCTTCAGTTCAACTTCACACCAAACAACTTACTGCTACATCTGCAAACACAACAGGGAATTTCCTACAGCTTTTACAGGTAAACTGGTAGTCATTTTGAGCTCCCCCCCCAAAAATTTTTTTACTGAATGCAGTGCAGCTGTCAAAGAGAAACTTGATATATAAATATTGGTGTCATCAGCGTATGTGAGAATCACCAGCAGCAGTTGTAATGTTAATAATGTAGTATTGTGGGAACTAGCACGGAGGACATTAATTCTTCTCCTATATGTTAGAAACTGTGTTTTCAGGAATCTGCTTTGGTGACAGTGGATTATATAACCTTCATAGATCCTTCATGGACATGTAGGCTTAAAAAATCTTCATTTACTGGAAGCATAAAATGTTCACAGAGCAAACATTCCTATTCTTCAGTTCTTCTTCTTGTGTGCAAGCAACCATTGTTTTCTTCTACTTTTATGAGTAGATATAGCCAGAAATATAGCCTGCTGATGTGGACCTTACTGCATGTAAGACTTCTACAGTATTCAGATTGATGTTTTTATTAATAATAAAAGTATGTCCTCATAGTCATGCATCAAGGGAACTGGGACATTTCCACGCCACTCTTATTTCTGTCTGAGAGGCTGCTGGTCCTGTAGCGTGTAAAATATGTAGGCAGATAGCTCTATGGATAACTATGATTGAAGATATTTATGCAACAGTAAGTTGTCCTGGCATCATAAATATGTGACATATGAAGTCTCTTTTGTATGAAAAATTCAGCATTTTTTGTCGTAAAATAGCATTCAGTTTGATTTATTTAAATGTCATTTAGAGAAGGGATTTTACTGAAACAAGGCATTCAAACTTGTTTATTTGTGAAGATCGGTCTTATAGCTAGCATTTTCTATAATTATGGATCTACAAAACATGTGATCATGAACTGCTGGGAATCAAGAACTGCAAGGGAATTATACTCATTGTAATATTTTTAAAGGGAAAAGTACTCCAGTCAGAATGCAAAGTTCTCTTATGAGGGATATTTCACAATATGTGCAAAAGTACAGTGTGCTGAAGTCACAAGAGCCCTCAGTAAAACAAGTGACTGCATCAGAGGTATTTCAAATGCTCACATTGCTTATTCATTCAGCTTTAAACCCAGTGGCAGATGTTTGTTTAAGGTGTTTTTTCTTTGTGTAATTTGATTAATCTTTAACTTCCTTTCCCATTCTCAACATCTTTAAGTGTAATTCTGTGAGACGCAGGGGAGATCTTTTTTAAACCACTTTAAACAACATCAGGTACAGTGCTTTACTTTCATCGTTGTTAACCACAACGGCAACTTCCGATATGATTTATTTTGTGAGCTGCTTCGTCTGGTGTGTAAATAAATATACACATTGCCTGTGGACCCCCAACATCCAAGAATGGAATTTCAGGCTTTTGTGTGTGTGGGTGGGTGGGTGTGCAGGAAGATTCTGAGGTGACAGCTTGTGATTTAGTAAAGTAATTGAGCGGGATAGAAGAAAAGAAAAACAGTTTCCATCCCTTGCCTTTCCACCTCCTTTCCTTTTCAAACTATCCATTATGTCAAATGATCACAGCATGTTTTCTTAGCAAATTTTGTTGTCTGATATATGTTTATAATTATGTATTTCGGATTTTCATTTTCTTATCATTTGTCTTTACTGGGTATAGAAATGTAGTGGTATTGACAATAAAAAATTATATTAAAAGGAATTAAATAGGTATATCTTGTTGATAACACACGTAATATTATCGTCAGGTCAGTGGCAGTATCCACTACTAGGTAGAGTGGTTATTTCTTTTCGTAAGGTCACAAAGGGAAAGATCTCACATTCACCCATTTGTGCACACATTCGCTAAAAATTGGAGCAAGCAAGTGAGACAGAATTTTCTCATTTTTAGGCCTCATATACATGCTATGAGGACACACATGACTGTTAGAAAACCTTTAAAAAGTGAATTTTGCATTATATGATCAAAACGTTGAATTTAATGCTATAATATTGTAATAATATCGTATCGTTATGGTGAAAAGACAAATTTTTAGTCTAGTAGTAGCCTACAAACCATCCTAATTTCTGCAGTAATGCTATGAAGAGATAGATGTATAACTTGACCCACGTAACTTAATGGACTTCAGTCACACACATTATACATCTCATGACTTCATGACTTAAAATCAAGAAAGCCTCAAAACAACTAAAATTCTAAAATCGGGGACTTGAGGCGTGGCTTGAGCCTTTTGTTTACTGCAAACCACATCATTTGCAGCAGATGGATGTTTAATTCTCCAACCTTTCAAAACTATGACAAAATCCAGTCAAGTTGTTACCTAACAACAAATTAAATAAAAACAGATACAACACAGGAAACAGACTAGGGCTGCACAATATATCGAAAATTTACCTTCATTGCAATACTAGCCTTTGCAATATACATATCGCAACAACTGTCTAAACTGCAATAAGTCGCAGTACCTATTAGCTTTTTTTAAAGAAGTTTTGTGATGCTGTTGCCAACGCTGCTGAGCCGTCATTCTCTGTGTGCGTCAGTGGCGAATCAAATAAACTGACTGGCGTCATCAAAGTTATTCTGTTTTTCAGATTAGTCATCGGTCCATGTATGTCTAAAACTCTGCTTCATCTGACAGAAATGGCTTTGACAATTAGTACTGGAATATAAAACAAATCTCCTTATAATTGATCAAAAGTTGGTAAAGAAACATCTTTAAACTTTTATAAAGGCTGTCAGTTTTCTATTTTATTTTTAGTCTTTAGGCTAAAGGACACCATTGTACATGATTGTGTTGCTGACCAAATTATTTTTTATTAAGAAGAGTTACAAGAATCTAGCGTTAGCTAAAACACGCTACTAGCGTTATTATAGCACAAGCTATAAAGTTCAGCAGAAGTATGTGCCTGAGAGTTTTGCCAGTGCAGCTTCATGTGAGGAAACATCAAAGCAGCAGCTTTATTGATTTTATTTATTGCAAGTCATATCGTCATCCCAAGTTTCAACAGTGTTATTGCATATCGCATCTTTTACTGATATCGTGCAGCCTTAAAACAGACACAAATTTCCCCATTGATATTGTACTGTATTGCATTGCATCGCATTTTACCACATCATATTGAATCTTATCATTTTGCATTGCATTGCATCGTAAGTACTAACATATCATATTACATCATAATGCATTGCACTGTCACATAATAGCATACTGCATTGTATCTTGTACTGAATTGCATCATTTTGCATTGCATTGAATTTATTTGTGATGTCTTGCATCACATCATATCACTAACGTATTGTATTGCATCATATTCTATCATAACATGTTGCATTGTGTTGTATCATATTGTATCGCATCATATCATATTGTTAAAAAAACAAAATTAATAACAAAAATTACAACAAGAAAGGAATTAAGTTGTAGAAACATGGCGAGTGGAAATTCAACACGTACGAAGACATACTTATAAATATTAAAATCTATCTCTCTCGATACAGGAAGGCCACGCTAAATGCTAACACTCTCATTTTAAGGATTAAAGTTAATAAATGAAATCATTGCTTTACGTATCATCTACTTCTGTCTGGTGATTGTCAAATGACAAACTCATAGTTCCCTTAAAGCAATGGGTAAAAGTAAATTTAGCTGTATTTTAGTTTGCAAATAAACATATTTAACAAATTTTCTTGCTAGTGTTTTTCTTGGATCAAAAATTGAAACTGTGACTGGCAACATTTAAAAACATTTTAATGTATAATCATCTTGAAATAATTGAGTCCCTTTCTGGTCCTTGAGCGTCAGTGACAGAAACATTCCTCTTGCCACTCCTTTTTGTCTGTCCCATTCACAGCTTCAGGGTGTATTTTACTGCTTCCCATCAAAGGTCTAATGGTCTGTAGATACCTCTGTTGTTCCTGCACCAACCCTGGCCTCTCTTGTGTCCCCGTCTCTCAGACATGCAGTTTCACACAAACACGTTCACATTCACTTATATAAAAACACAGTCAGGCGTGCATTGTAATGCACGCCTGACTGTGTCTTTGGAAAAAGAAAGAGGTGGATCAATTCACAAAAGAAGGAACGTCAGGGTAATATTTTAACCTCCCCATGCTGCTTTGAGAGCAGCTCAGGGTGGAGGAGGGGGGGGGGTGGGGGGGTGGGGTGGTATACCATAGCTAGGGGTTTAATTCAACCTACAGACAACTTCTGTGTAGACCTACTAAGACCTTGGTTACAGTTAGTATTTATGTGTATCTGTCCCAGCAGCCTTTTCAGTGTTTTTCTAAGAGATTACCACACATTGTTCTGCCTTGTCTTTTCTTCAGTGAATATATTTAAATTTACCTGATTTTCAAAATAACCATAAAAAGCTGAATTTTATTGAAATAAAAACATCATTGAAAATAACAAAAAATAAAAAAACAAAAATCCTCAATGTATTCTGTAAATCCTCAATGCCTGACTTACCAGTTACAAAAAGCAATACAATGGTTTATTTTAGAAAACGTAGTAATAATTGCAGCCAGTGTGTAGAAGAAGATCCACCAAAAAGAAATAAGACCAACTCATCCTGTAAAAAGTGTAGTATATAAAGTATATAAATCGGTAAATCCTGCTGTTTAGTTTGTGAAGAATGTGAAGGACTTTCTCCAGGTTCCTGAGAGTGCTAACTGTCCAACTTGAAGGGTCCAGCCTCGACCCTGAACCCTTTACCATATAGGGGCATGTGAAAATGCCCGGCTGAAAAAAGTCACCGCTTTCTGTTTGAGTCGCTTTAATGTGTTAATCTGTTTTATATAATTGTAAAGGAGGGATTTGTGCAAACTGGTTTCAGAAAGTTCTGAAAGAATGAACAGACGTTGTCCCACCTGCTTCATGTCTTTCCCATTTAAGGGTATTATGCCTCGCTGCTGCTCTGTTAACTCTACGGTGCTCATCATTTCAGAGGATTTACTGGGGCCTTCACAGGAGAGTTTGTGTGACTGAATTGCTACTCCTTAACAATTTAAACTTACTTAAAAACTTTAATAAATTCATAGATCCCAAAATGAGCCATATTGTGTTTAGCAACCTGCTAAAGTGAGCCCTATCATACAATATGATAAATTATTGTGCATTAGATCGGTGATGGAAAAAACTTTTTTCGCCACCACCACCAGCTTACAATGGTGAACTCCAACTTACCTGTTGTTGTGCCTGAGCGGCAGAGGAAAAGAGGGTCACGAGCTGGAGTCCTGGTCCACCTGAGGAAACGGGGGAATCTGCCTTCCCTACCGAATATTCTTCTGGCAAATATTCAGTCATTGGACAACAAGCTGGATGAACTTCAGAGCAGGATGGCGTTTCAGCGGAAAATTAACATCTGTAACGTTTTTGCTATAACAGAAACTTGGCTCGAGCCCTCGATCCCGGACAATGCCATTGTTCCTGAGGGACTCACCTTTTATCTGCTGGAACGGACTATACATTCAGGAAAGAGCAAGGGCGGTGGTGTCTGTTTCATGGTGAAGAACAAGTGGTGCTCAGATGTGGGAATTATTTCTACGGGCTGTACTCCACCTCATGATCAGATGCTGGCCTATCTTCCGCGTGAGTTCACCTCGGTTGTCATGACAGTAGTGTATGTTCCGCCATACGCTGATACCAACGAGGCCATGGAAGAACGGTTTGAAGTTATTGACAGGGCACAGACTTAATGGCCGGAGGCTGTTTATTGTAGCCGGGGATTTTAACAGCTTCAACCTGAGGAAAGTCCTGCCGAGATACCACCAACACATCAGCTGTTCTATGCGTGGCAAGAACACTTTCGATCATGTTTATACCCCTTACAGAAACACGTACAAGGCCCTCCCTTGCTCTCCTTTTGGGAAATCTGATTACATCTCAGTTCTGCTGCTGCCTTCCTATAGACAGAAATTGAATTCTGTCTGGACCAGTGATCTGCGAGACTGCTTCAGCACGACAGAGTGGGGTGTGGTTACATCGGGAAATGCATCGATGATGTCATACCGAGGATTACTGTGCGTACATTTACAAATCAGAAGCCCTGGGTTAACGGTGAAGTCCGTGCTAAACTTAAAGCACGGACAGACGCCTGTAACTCAGGTGACTTGGAGGAGTACAGAAGTCTAGGTATGCGCTCCGGAGAGCTATCTGTAGTGCAAAGAGAGAGTACAGGGACAAAGTAGAGTCTTATTTTAAGGGCTCCAACACCAGGAGCATGTGGGCCGGATTAAAATCTCTTACTCACTACAAAAAGAAGACCATGTCTGCATTTCTACTTGAAGATCTGAACACCTTTTATGCCCGCTTTGAGAGAACCTCTACAGATGCAGAGGTACAAAAGGCTCAGGAGGACCATTGCCCACCTGTGAAATCCAGGGCAGACGTGTGCAGAACTTTAAAAATGATAAACGCACATTAGGCTACTGGACCTGACTGCATCCCCGGCAGAGCTCTCAAGGTGTGTGCAGACCAGCTGGCAGATGTCTTTTCAGTTCATTTTCAATATGTCACTGCCCCAGTCTGTAGTCCCCACATGCTTCAAGAAGACCATCATTGTTCCTGTCCCCAAGAGAACCAAAATCCTTTGCCTGAATAACTACCACCCAGTAGCACTCACTTCCATCATAATGAAGTGCTTTAAGCGGTTAGTCAAATCATTCATCACTTCCTCCATCTCGGACTTATTGGACCTACTTCAGTTTGCCTACAAACCCAATAGGTCAACTGAAGATGCCATCGCCTTCACCCTCCACACTGCCCTTTCCCATCTGGACCAGAGGGACACATATGTGAGAATGCTCTTTATTGTCTACAGCTCAGCGTTTAACACCATTGTGTCCTCCAAACGCGTCACCAAGCTCAGAGACCTTGGGCTCAACAGCGCCCTCTGTGACTAGATCCTGAACTTCAAACCACAGGCTGTGTGAATGGGTGGCACCACATCCTCCACCCTGACTCTGAACACCGGTGCCCCCCAGGGCTGTATGCTCAGTCCTCTGCTGTACTCCTTGTTCACACATGACTGCGTGGCCACCCACACCTCCAACACCATTGTTAAATTTGCTGACGGTACAACCGTCATTGGCCTAATCACCGGCATTGATGAGACGGCCTACAGAGGAGGTCAGAGGCCTGACATCTTTGTGCCAGGACAACAATCTCCATCTTAACATCAACAAAACTAAGGAACTGATTGTAGTCTTCAGGAGGAGGCAGAGGGAGGAACATGCCCCTCTTTCCATCAATGGGGCTAAGGTGGAAAGAGTCAACAGCTTCAGGTTCCTTGGGGTCCACATCAGTGAAGACCTCACCTGGACTCATCACACTGACTTTATACAATGTCAGCCAGACAGAGGCTCAACATGGACTCAAGAATACTCTGCAACTTTTATAGGTGCACCATGGAGAGTATCCTGACTGGCTGCATGACCGCCTGGTACAAGAACAATCTTTAAATATTTGTTTTTCCTCAACCAAAAAGCCAGAAATCTGCTTTTTCTTCCTATATTTTTAAGGATTAAACAGGGGGATTTGTTCATATCTCATTCATAATTTGATTTATAGATCATATATTTCTAAAAACATGGCAACAATATGAATATTTTCCCTTTTGTAAAGTTGAAGCAAAGATATTGTAACGCTGGACCGGCGGAAAGGTGGACACAAACGTAGGTAGTTGGTACAAGGTTTTAATGTGGTAGAGTATACCAGTACAGACTTGGTGGGAAGCAATATGGAAACACAATGACTAGTGTGACCTGAGGGCTTTTATGGAAAGGTGGACAGGTGTTGCTCATAAGGCTGATGATAATGAATCACAGGTGGAGTCCAAGATGTTCAAAGCAGAGGAATCCTGGGAAGTGTAGTGTCCAAACCTGATCAGTATGCAGGGGAAGAGGAGCGCACTAGTGGAGGAGGAACAGGCATCACAGATATTCATTCCCCTCGGGGAAATACTTATGAGTTGAGATTGGTTGGGGAAAGTTTAAATTGTAATATCTACCGTTGTGACTTTAATCTTAAATCTGTGAAACTACAGCTCTTTAGGATTTTTCAGCATTTCTAGGGGATCAAAACTTCTGAAAACTTATAATGCAATGGATTTAACTTTTTTTTAAGGAAAAAGACAAAACATCAGAGAGAAGCTAACTGTAAAAGTGTGAAGTTTAATTCCAGACATTGGGTAGAGAAAAAGATGCTTGAGTTTCAGATTGGCAGGATATTCGATTCGAACTCCATGATAATGAGGAACCATCCACCCCTCTACAAAATCAAGTAAGCATATCTGAGAACCAGAGGTTTCTAAATTTATCTGAAAACAAAGACGTGAAGCCACAGATAGAATTGGAGAGAGAGAAAAAAGACTAAACATGGAAATATGATTGATGACTTCAGGCAATAAAAGACACAGAGGACATGTGTCTCTGGCTCCGGTGCTACAGTTGTGTTTGTTTTCAGCCTGCACATGTGGAATTCAATAGTATGCACAAATCAAATCAAATCAAGTTTATTTGTATAGCCCTATATCACAACAAAGTTGTCTCAGAGGACTTTACAAAAAGAG
>JBAMHW010000005.1:22661243-22672483 GCA_037177495.1 Rhadinocentrus ornatus | reverse complement strand
GATGAAAATTTCAGACCCCTTGAAGATTTCTAAGTGGGAGAACTTGCAAAATGGCAGGGTGTTCAAATACTTACTTTTCTCACTGTATATATATTTACAATAATTTTAATAAGTTAATCATCAAGAGGATAACAAGAAAAAAGTAGAATAATTCAACTAAGGTCAAATTTTTGTTTTCAAATACTTAATTTTGGTTCATTATTATTATTATTATAAATATTATTATTATTATTATTATTATTATTATTATTATTATTATTATTATTATTATTATTATTATTATCCATTTTTAAAAGAAAACTGACATCCATTTGTGGTCTTACCTTTACTTTTATATGATGTCCATGTGCCTATCCCTACTCCACAAAAAGATCTGCTACTGGGTTGTAAAAGTTCTCCTTATTTTCTTGTAGTTTTGAAAGTCTCTCAGCCAATAAAAAGATAATGGATATCTGAGAGTTAAGTCTTTCTTGATCTCTTATTTTACCTGTATGCATGTTTTCAGTCTTTTCATTTGAAGGGCTGTTTGAGACATTATTCAGAATTACCCTCTCACAGACACGTGATATTTAAATCATTTACACATACTAATACCTCTCGTATAGCATACTAAAATCATTCGCACACTATAGTGAAATTTCTGAAAGCACATTTCACTCGTATGTATAAAAGGAATTCTACTAGTGAGAGACAGATTTCACTTGAAAAGAAAGTTATTTCAGTGGAAATGTTCTGTCTGCCTGACTTTATTACTTTTCTACACAGTTTGTTGCCTGATCAGTGAGGCACGTACTTATATTAAAACAATTACACAGACTGTAGAATGTCATGGTGTAAAATAAATCTTTCTGTAAACTTTATATTGGCGACATGCTGAGCAATAGAAACGGGCACGCGCTATACAACCCAGGGTTGTAGCCATTTTTCTATTATTATTATCCTGGTTTAGCGATGTGATTTATTTTTCTATGCCAATATAATTGTGTTGCAGTAGAAATGAGAATTTTCACCAGTGACTAATGACATGTATATTACTGATTTTTGATTGGCTGTTAGACTGAGACCATTAACATCACTAGAAAAGTAGATTAGAAATCACTGGACCTTGGAGAAACTCAGTCTTTTGACCTACATGGCATTACAGTTTAACAGAAAAGTATAGATTTGAGTCCTTTTTATTTTTTTAATTTTGGTAGTTAATGGTTAAAGAAGAACTTGGTTTAAAGACTTTTGCTTTCCGACATGCGTGTATTGAGTGCCAAGAAGCCTGAGGTCCAAAGCTAGTGAGTCAGCCCCGCTGCACCCAAAACCCAGTGGGTATGAACTCACGCATTCCTCGGCTTAGGTTGGCTTGGCTCGGCTCGCCGCTGCCTCACCTCGTACAGAAAATACATTTATAACATTATTTCAAAATTATATAATGTAATAATAATTTTTTTAATGGCAAATGAGGCTTCTGCCTCAAGCAGCATATTGTTCTTCATGTAATTCTTTTTATTCCTCAGGAAAAAAATATGTTTTGAAAGCTTTTGTGATTTGACATTAAATAAATTGTCTTGAATCAGCAAGTGATATCCTCTCATATCGATCGATGGCTTGTTAATGAAATCAAATAAAAATCTTGGCAGACTTTACCAAACATTGAATTGTTATCAACTAAATCAATACAATATTGTGTCATGACCACACAGATTTTGACCCCTGGAACTATTATAGTTTTCAGCTTTAAAAACAGCCACATTGTTTATATACATAAAACACAAATAATAAACCTGCTTTACAATTCCTGACATTACACAACAATCAGTTTCATCATTTATATGTTGTTGCTCTCAGTTGTACAATCCAAAATGATTCATGTTTTTCTGTCAAAGTGAACTTGGAAATAATTTTAATAATTTTAGGCACATGCGATCTGAACTAGAATGATGCTGTCACAAAATGATACGAAAAGCTTGAACACCATGTTGCTTGTTTGAACATTAAACAGACATATAATTGCTTTCCCATTCATGAAAGGCTGGGTGTGCCTGTAAGGGACTAGTTTGCCTCAAACACTGGTTTAACCCATTGCTCCAGTTTGAATTAAGGTGGTTCTAGTGCTGTTTCAGGGCTGTTGCGAGAGTCAGCCTTAAGTTGATTCAAACTAAAACCTAGTGCGGATTTCCAATGCCAGGAATCACTTTAAACATCACTTTAAACTTTACTTAAACATCCCGGTCTAATCTGATATTCTGAACAGAATACAGTGTTTGACAACTATTGTCCTAATGTCCCCTGTCCAGTTTTAAAACACTGTTTTAGACAGTTGGAAAACCAGGATTTTGAAAGAAATAATGTGCTGAAAAGAATGTAATTTTAGATGATGCTCATTGATCTGACTAACTCAGTAGGATACAAGTTCATAATTACCCCTATAAAGCTGTTAAATTCTCACACAATTATTGGGATGGGAAAAACAAGAGAATGACACCTACACAAGCTTCAAAAGGCAGATTTTTGGCTTTTCATGGGTCAGTTCATAACAGCCTTTGACAGGGTTTGACAGGCAAATCCATTCATAAAATTGCTTATTCTATCACTTACTAAATACTTTAAAGTGGTCAATGCATATATTGGCATATAAGGAGTATCGTCTGTAGACGTGCCCAATATGTCTTTTTTTTCTATAAAGAAAAGTATTTTAATGACCCTTTAATTTCATCACCAAAACAGCAGAGAGCAGGAAGCTAATGAGGCATACACCATGTTATTTATTTTTTTAAACATACACCCTCACCCTTACACACAGAGGCACAGATTTCCACAGATAATCAGCGCAAGAAGCAAAATGACCCTCATATAAGCATGAATGATGACTTTGATCCTTGTCTCTCTATCTTCTGTGTCTTAATCTTTCAGTTTATATCCAGTCGGTTCCTTTTCATGTGTTCTCTGTGTTGTGATTGTGAAGTTTATCTGGGCTTCGTTGAGTGACTTTTGTGAATATTTTTGTGAATTCTGAATGTACATGTGTACTATGTGTAATATCTGCATGTGTATATTTGACCTGTATGGTGATGTACCTTACAGACGCACTAATGGACAGTGTTATCAGCAGCAGCCTGTCACACAAGCATTCCCCTTTCCAACACACACATTCATACAAACAGCCTCGGGCCCCCAGGTGGCATTTTATCTATCCCACTCTTTTTGGTGCAGGAGCACCCAGAGTTTAAAAATGGTGTACAGGGGGCTTTGTTTAGGCTTCATCTTTAACACACTTGCATGCATGTGCTGGTAAAGTGGAGATAGAGCAGCCATTTTGCCTCCCATTGTCCGCTATGACTTGACAAACAAAACCTCCCTGATCTTTCGGTTGAAATGATATCTTTGAACATCAGGATCTGCATATTCCCTCACACCCAACGGTTATAGCCCCCATCACCAAACACAACGTTAAGTCTTGCACAGGTCAAAGGTTACAGCCAACATAAAGCTATCGTAGACCAGGAGGTTAGGAGCATCATGATCATAGACTCAGACTGACAGACAGAAAGGGTCGTGTGTGTTTGTGTGTGTGGAGGCATTGAATAGGCTTCAAGTTACTTTCAGACACTCTCTTTATCCTTTCACTGTCTCTTCTTTCTCATCCTCCATCCACCTGCTTGGTCCGGTGGTGGTTTTAATCTTTTTCTTTCACTTGTAGGTAAACCCCACAAGTTCAGAAATAAAAGTTAGTATCACAAGAGCATCATCTTTCAGATTCTGATGTGCTGTACTGTCCTCGCATAGCTCCCTCAAGAACTTCTGTTTACCACAGTTGGAGTTTTTTGTTATGTAGTCACTGTGTTTGTTGCACCAAGTAATACTGGGCTACATGGGTCTAATTTTTGTCTTAAATATCTGATGCTGTTTTGATGTATGTGGGGAAATAATCACTGTTGCAGGTTGAAGCTCAAATACAAGTCAATACAAGTTAATCCCTTAATTGCAACATTACTATTGCTATAGAATTTCTTGTGTTGCAGATATTTCAAAGATCTCAATTGTGTGTGGGGGGGTTGTAGTTTAACACAAGTTGTTTTTTTTATGGATTATGCAAACAATAAAATTCAATTCAGCTTTATTTGCATAGCACCAATTCACAACAAAGTAATCTCAGGGCAATTTAAAGACACAATCAGTTCAAGCCAATTCACTGTGATCCAATTTAAACAAGTGTTGCACCCTTGAACACAAAGTGACTCCTAAGTGTGCGTGAGTGTGAAAATCATTCTCTTTTATTTCTTCAACACAGAGACACAAGCACATTAGCATGCAGCTGTACAATGCAGGCTTGGAGCTTACTGAATGACAGTTCTATGTTTTTCACATAGATAACTTTAATAAAGGCTAGATGCTTTATGGTGGACGTCCTCACATGGCGACCATCTTAACACAGGTTTTGTCTCTCGCTTGTATCTGAGGACAAGTGAGGTTGCACAGACATAAATACTCCTACTTCGCTGAAATCTTGACGGATTTTCAAACAGTTGGTTTCTTACCAAAGTTATTAATGTGGCTATAATTCTGGATACTTGAAGATGTTGAAATGCAGCTTTTGCCTTCGAAAAATTACTTAAACGTGCAGCATAGTTGTGTTCTCCATCAGAAGGCATAGTAAGGTTCATCAGAGCAGTAGAGCGGCGTATTCGCCAGGCATATATACTACTTGCAAGTGGAACCCCCGGGAGCATGTAACATAATATGTGCATGTATTGTTCTGCATAATATTGTGACCAGGCAGACTGTCCCTCTCTGTGACAATATTGATGACGCACTTGAGCCCCGTGTGGAGGTACCGGCTCAACCTCTGTCATTCTTTCAGAATGTAGTCATACGTGTAGTGAGGGATGCAATCGTTAGAAATTTCTTTTTTTGACAAGTACTTTTCTGATTATGTAGTGATGAATAACAGGAAAATTGAATATTTTATTTGTGTTTGTTACTGGATTTATTGGGGGGGTTATTTCGTGGGGACATGATAATGTCACGTTTGTATTTTTGCTTTACTATGCTGCAAGGGTAAATAGGTAACCTATTTCCCTGTTAACCACTTTATCCCTGTAACAGTTAAACAAGTCAGGTGCAAAATAGAAATATAAGCGTATGCACCGATTAAAAAGTTCTATTATTTGATCAACTGTTGGGTTGTTCTGCAGTTTCTTCCTGAAATCTGCCTTGTAATCCTGCTCGCTGTTGGGATCAGGATAATCTTGTTTGTTTGTTTTTTTATCAAAGTTATCCGGATTCTACTAAAAAGTTTTGAACAACTCAAACTGAGGGTTTAATCTGGATAACAACCAGGATTGGATTATGTGATCCAAGCTGATTTCGGAATCTGTATTTCCCTTTTGAACAAACCATTTTCAAGATTTCATCCTATCAGATAACCAAAATCCGATTGGATTACGTTTGAACAACCAGCCGTTTAAGATATTTTTGATCAAACAGACTTCAGGGAGAATTTCTTTTAAAGCATGCACAGCTTGTGTTGACCTTGTGCTTGTTTTTAAACATGGCCAGTTGGACTCTCAACTTCTTTTTCAGTTCAGGATATTTGCAAACTGCTGTGTCATTAGCAATGTAAGTCAAGAGTGAGTTTTCCAGTTCTTTAAATGTTTGAATGCCTGGTTGCATAAACCTCTCAGTAATTTGTCTATCTACTCTACTGTGAATGACACTTTTAGAGCTCTGAATTTTCTTTTACTTATAAATCAGTGTTTTTTTGATGTTGTTTTTTTTTTGTTTACAAACTTCTCACCAATGGCAGGGTAGTTCACAACAGGCATCACCACAGTTGCTTGACATCAGTCACTTATCCAACCTGCCTCGCCTCTCTGCCCTCCCCACCCCCCATCATACCATCACACAGCAAATAATTATAGCTTGAACTATCTTACTGAAAGCGAGTGTCCCTCACTTTTCTTAATACAAATAAACAACTATTTACAACCCAAATCCCCTTAAATTATTTACGTACAACATATACATTGTGACTAACTATGCTTAAATACATTTCAAAAAAGCAAAAGTAATATTCCCAGAAAACAAAACTCATCAAAACCCCCTTTCACTCTCATTCCTTTCTACTCTGACTCCTTGGTTCAGCCTAATCAGGTGCTTATTAGCAGCTTGAGTCCTTAGGCTGCCCTCATGTGTGCACTCAATGAAGCCATGCCCAGCAAGATCTCAGAGAGAGATGTTAGTGATTTTTCCCAAAAGAAAAACACAACTAGAAACAACAAAAACTTGCTTCCGTAGTTTCAGGTATTAAGGTTCCATTCTTGTTCATCCAATCTTAATTCCAGCGTCATCTGCTCATATAATGTACAGAATAAGAGAAAAGAATAAATGTAAATCCTGACGTTAAGAAATCAAGTTTACCCTAACTGCTGCTTTCTTGCACAGAGAGAATTAGACACCTGGGTGATCCAATGTCAAACACACAAATTACACAAAGGCAAATGTGTGCAGGAATGTGCAAAACTAATCATTACTATAGCATAGTACTAACTTAGCATATAGGCTCTTGTGATATGAAGTCACAGTTTTATCACATTTCCACCTGAACACAATGAGATATTCTTCTCAGCAGCAGCACCCTTCCCTACATGTTACTGAAGCTTGACCTCGTCATTTTTGGGGGTATGAGGTATACAATCAAAGGCATCTCAATCACAGTCTGGGTGGGTGTCAGATTCATGAAGCCCACCATGGGAGTCTCCACTGTGTTCTCCATCTTTTTATGAAGGAATAAAAAGGAGATAACTGGAGAATAGTCCCGAAACCCCCCCCCCCCACACACACACACACAACTGTCATGTTGTCACAGGTGTCAGACAGATTAAAAAAAAACAAAAAACAATGATGTCCGCATCTACGTAAATAAAGTGTTGTTGAAAAGAAATTGATTGTTTTTGTAAGACTACTAGTGTATTATTAGATCTAGGGTAGCAAAATGAAAAATTTGTGGTTTATTTGAAAAATTACTTTCCAGGGAATGATGTAAAATGCAAAGTGTCATGACTGACAGTTAACAAACTTTTTTGTTTTTTCTCCCAGCCCCAAGGTGTTAAATGTGAGTTCATAGTTGGCATCAAATCCAGCCGTAGGTCATAAAACAGTTGGCAACATTCATGGGGAATGCAAAATGCTGCAAAACACAAAAAAAACCTGACCAAACAATGCTCTTTACATGCCAGTACATTTTTCAGTGAGGTTTTAACTGGTTAATATCAGAATATTCCTGTGCATGTCAATACATCCTGTAATATGAGGAGAAAATATACAGATGTTTTTTGCTTACCTTCTATTTTAGGCTATTTTAATCACGTCAGTGTTCCCTATATCTCTCCTATATACTTATCATTATACGCCTTACTTTTGGCAGCAACATCTGTATGCTGGTTTTAAAGGTTTAAAGGGGCCTTACATGGTAATTACATGTGCTCTTTGCACTCAGTAGTTGTCATCACCTAAGGCTAATTTTCAGGGTGGACACACTAACATATCAATTAACCACATTAGTTTCAAGTTTTCAGGGGATAAGATGCTTTGCAGAATTTATAAAAGATATATGTGCAGGATTTATTAAAGCTTATCTCTATAGGAAACTATGCCTTTAACTATGCCTTCATGCTTTCTTATGGTAGCTTGTAATGTGCTTCCAAATTGAAAGACAACATCTGAGGAAGCACTATAATTTGATTTCAGCCAAACTTAGCCTTCTCGTGCTGTTACGGTCTTCCTGTCCGACAGCTGAGAAAACACAGCCCCTTTATGACATCATCACCGTGGGACCTTGTGCCCGACTGACCACTAATGGGATTTTTATTGGCGAGGAAAGCACCTGGATAAAAAGAAAGAATAGGTTGTTGGTTTAATGACAGCCATCACCTGCAACAAAAAAGTCAGAAGTGCAAAAGAGGGGTGGGAATCTGTCTGAGGGGAAAAAAAACAAGCTGTCTGTGTCTGTGGAAGAAAGAAACGAACCCTTCTGGTGTGTTAGTAGGTGTTAGAAAATGTATTGATCAGCTGGACTTCTGGATATCAATTTTATTGAAATAAAATTTTCAGCTACTTGCATTGATTAAAGTTTGACAGTAATCCTGTTCAGGTGACATGTTGATGACACGTTGCAACTAGAGGTCAATCGTAATAAAAGAACTTTGATGTCTTACTTCCAGATGTCCTCATGCATCTGGGAGGCCTTGTGGCAGCATTAAATCTGCAACAGTTAAAATGATTTTAAAGGCATGGTTTAGAATGATTCATTTTGAGGATTTACTTTTTTTTTAAATATATAAATAAAACTGTATATATATTTGAAATGTCAGACAGGTCTTTCTTGCAGTGTTATTTGACCTGTGGTGTTTTGCTATTTTATGTACCTATTTTGGGACACTCACTAACAAAAATAAAATGAAATTGAATGAGTTTAATTCAATTCAAAGATTGATTATTTTTAAATTTAGACATTACTTAATTACAGCACTGTTGTCCTATTCTTTGTGAGGTCTTACAGCAGTTTCTGTTATACCTTGCTTTAATGTGCCTGTATGTTTTAGACTGACACATTTTGAATTAGAGATCTTTAAAATTATATACCTGAAAAGACCTGAAAATCCACTTACATGCCACCAAATTAATTAATAAACTGGAAACTGGACCTGAAGAACTGAACAAAAGCAAAGTCACAGACATGGATATTAATTAGACATGGATTACAAATATCACATTACCAGAAATTTGCTAGCTCCCAAAACTGATTCCCTGTGACTAGCCTAATTTGTGTCAGCACACGCCGACCAAACTAAACATTCCTATTTACAGAGGATTCCCAAATTTAATTTTTTTTAAATGCAGACAGATGTTCTTGTAACTGCTGAATTTTAATTCACTGTTTTCACATTTATCATGTTTAAAAAGTATTAGAAGTGCTTTTATTTTAGCATATTTTGTCCCTTTGCTTTTTTGTGCATTTGAGGTTCTGTCGATTCATGTGTTTGCTTTTGGTCCAAACTGGGTTATCCCACTACCCTGCTGATTAAACATGTGCCCAAAGACCCAACATTCACCAGCCCCTCCCACCACATTTTGCCCATCATGGTCCGCAAGTGAGCATATGGTGTGACAGCTAAAATCTTTCCCTTAGTACCCTCTGGCCCTCAGAACAATACATCCTGATATAACCATCAGAGGGCCTGAGGGTGTGTGTTCATATTTGTATGCGTGTGCATTCATTAACAACGCACACACACATTGGTTTTAACATGCATGGTAGCCAGAATCTGTCTGTCCAAGCACTGTCCTCTATCAGGAAGTGAGGTAGGCTCAATCGGAGTAGTAAGTCCAAAGAGCTTAGTAGCTTAGAATAGGCTTCATTGTGTCCTTTGTGCTGGAAGGGATTTGGGCCTAGAAACTGACCAGTCTGCTGGAAGGTGATGAGGATGGCTGGTCTGGAAGAGCATGGTGGATACCTGGCATTGAAACACGCAGACATGAGAACTGGCAAGGGTATAAGAGAGTGTGTGGCCTTTGAGAGACGCTGGCCGGAGAGTAGACTGATCACTGATAGCATTTGTCTATGTGTGATTTCTCCATAGTTTTGACTTAAACTGGAACTTATGAGTCAGCAGTTCTGTTGAACTGGATTCATTGGCACAATGTGAATATTTGTTTTTGTCTTATACTGAACACGCCATGGCCCAGAAATTATTGTGCCATTTAAGTGTGAATTTGTCAGATTTTATTACAACTACAAAATAAACATGGCACATGTAGTGCCTTCATGTCAGTTATGTTCAAAGAATATGTGTTGTCTAGTGGAAGTTAAAGTAACTGCACATAAAATATTAAAATGGAATGTAGGAAAGTTACAAAAAATGCATTTTAAAACCATTACACGATCATACATATTTTGATAACCTTTTGATAGCATTTGTACTTTTTTATACAGATTTAAATGCAATTTTGAGCACTGAAAACAAAATTTGTAAAATGTGATACAGGTTGGAGAATTTTACTTTAATTGTTTAAAATGTTTATGGAGTGTACTGGAAATCCTGGGTTTATTACACACAGCATCAGTCTCTTGGCTTAATTTTAGAATATGTGTTGATCCTCACTTTGTTAACATGGCAACTGTGGACCTAGTAGAGATAGCACTGGTGCTAACCTTGGTAACAGGATTTATTACATGCTTGTATGTAAACATACAGTTGTGACCAACTATACCCAGGAGTGGCAATGCCAGAACAGCGAGTACATAAAACAAACGGAACTTAAAACCAACATTGCCAAAATTGCTATTGCATTTAACTGAGCTGCTTTGACCAAATACTGAAGAATGAAAAAAACTATTAGTGATCACCTGTCAATGCTGTCAAAAAAGTTGCATACAAAATGTCTGTGTGTTTTAATGAACAATAAACAGCTCTATGATTTCTTATCAGTTATATGTGACTCATATAAGTTGAATTCCCCTACTGTTGCCTGTAGAGGCAGTAGTTTAAATGATAAGTCATTTTTAAGGGTATGAACAAATGATCTATATGGTTATTTTTATTGGAACACTTATTTGAGGAAAAAACACTTGACAGCACTACTGCCAGCGCTGAATGGTAATATGTAGTAAAATAATTTAAGCACTTTACCTTATAGGGGGGGGATAGGGGGAAGGAGGTTAAAAAAAAAGTAACATGGCTCATGATTTATGATAATGTTGCGTACGTTTCCATAGTAACATCTGGGAGCCAAACAAAAAATTAAAACAGCCATCCATCCATATTCCATCACTGATCCAAAGTCAGGTCATGGAAGCAACAGGTTCAGGAAAGAAACCAGACATCCCTCTCTTTAGCAACACTCTCCAGTTGCTCCTGGAGGATTCCATGGAATTCCAAGGCCAGAAAGGATATATAGTCCCCCGGTTGGGTCCTTGGTCTGCCCTGGTGTCTATGACCAGTAGGATGTGCCCAAAAAACCTCCAAGGGTAGGCGACCAAATGGCATCCTAATCAGATTTCTAAACTAGCTCAGCTAACTTCTTTCAATATGGTTCTACACCAGGCTCCCTCCAGATGTGTGAGTTCCTTACCTGATGTTTTGAGGCTGAGCCCAGCCACCTTCTGATGAAAGCTTATTCAGATTCAGATTCAGATTCAACTTTATTGTCATTGCGCATGTCACAGGTACAAGGCAGCGAAATACAGGTTG
>JBAMHW010000005.1:22644094-22656506 GCA_037177495.1 Rhadinocentrus ornatus | reverse complement strand
CTCCATCCACCAACGCCACATTGCACCACAGACTGTCCAGGAGTTGGCGGATGCTTTAGTCCAGGTCTGGGAGGAGAACATTTGCCACCTCATCAGGAGCATGCCCAGGCGTTGTAGGGAGGTCATACAGGCACGTGGAGGCCACACACATTACTGAGCCTCATTTTACATTACATCAAAGTTGGATCAGCCTGTAGTGTATTTTTCCACTTTAATTTTGAGTGTGACTCCAAATCCAGACGTCCATGGGTTAAGAAATTTGATTTGCATTGATATTTTTTGCGTTATTTTGTTGTCAGCACATTCAACTATGTAAAAAGCAAAGTGTTTAATAAGAATATTTAATTCATTCAGATTTAGGATGTGTTATTTTAGTGTTCCCTTTATTTTTTGGAGCAGTGTATATCAACTCCAGTTTACATCTTAAAACTGTTTCTCTCTAAAATAATATTTAAGCACTTGTTCACTGGCTTTTTCAGACTTTTTTTTGTCATTCATAATCTTGTTTTCTTTGTTTGATTTGAGGTTTTAAGGGTCAGCAAATGTCAGCAAAGGGTCAGGATTTACAATAAAAAACAACTTGTCAATGTTAATATTAAGTCACCTTCTAAATCAATGGCTTTTATTGACAATTGTTGAATTGTCCCTACAGATGAAATGGAGCCCCACTCAGCAGCACACACATTTGATTTACACTTGGATCCCTTCTTTTTTCTTTCAGGGTCATCCAGGGCCTCTTGGTTTAATGGGTCCAAGCGGCCCAGAGGGATCACGTGGGGCCCCAGGGCCTCAAGGGCCTAAAGGAGAGAAGGGCCATCTTGGAATTAAAGGACCACCTGGGCAGAAAGGTGACAAAGTGGGTGTCATAGATAAATTATCAATATTTATTGCTATATGTACACTAAATTATATTTACTGAAATTGTATTAGTTATACAACATGCACTGATCAGCAGGAACATGAAACCATTAAGTAATTGAGCAGCAAGTTAGGTCAGGGGTTTAAGTTGATCATTGTAGGGAGTTACAGTCTGATCAGAGCCAATGTCAGCCCCTGCCTGCACCAATAGTGCCATCAGAGATGGAGCATGCCACATTTCTTCACTTACCGTATTTCCCAGACTATAAGTCGCTTTGAAGTTCTGTCAGCCAAAAAATGCATCACGAAGAGGAAAATCATATATAAGTTGCACTGGACTATAAGTCACATTTATTTTAATTTTTTTTTCCACAAAATCCAAGACCAAGGACAGACATTTAATCTTGAAAGGCAAGTTATTCAACTACACAATAGCACACAGAACAACAGGCGACAATAGGTGTCTAATAATGTCTAATGATTACAATTATTATGTAATAATGTGTGTCTAATAATTATTCATCAATATTCATTTAATTTCCTGTACTGTCCAATTAAGGATTGCGGGAACCTGGTGCCATTTCCCAGCAAGTAGCAGGTGTGAGGCAGGTACACCCTGGACAGGTCACTGGTCCATCGCAGGCCAACACAGAGGGAGAATTTCTAGAAATCAGGGTTTTGCGTGTTTTAAAGAAGCAATCAGGACGTATAGTGTAACACTTTGTAAGCCAAATGTTCATAATTTCTTGATCAATCAACCCTTTCTCATTCACGGCCATGCTGACAGCTGTCAGGGGGATTTCGTCTTTGCCATAGATTTTTGTTTGAAAATACCATCGGTAGTGTGCGATCCATCTCCACAACATGCCAGCACCAGTGTGAAGTGTGATTTCTCGTGACCAGCTTTGGCCGTTGTCTGTCTGCTTTCAGTTTCTGACACATCATTGTCTGTGCTCTGATCAGTTGTGATGCATGACACGGTAACACCAAGAAGGCACGCCTGCAAAGTAATTTAAATCCATCTCCTTGGCCACTACCAGGGCGCTGACAAGCCTCTCCCTGTGGACTTGTTCCTCCAGCTCTGACTATCTTGCTTTCAGCACGCTATTATTTCTTTGTTTTTCATTTGCTGTAAGAGTAACCTCTGCTTTTCTATCCAGTCCATGGCAAGTTTTTCATTTTCTCCAAACTTTCTTTTTGCTGCTTAATTACCATTTTCAGCTGCAGATTACAATTGCAGTTTGTAATCTGTATAATATGATTTTCTTTTTGGGTGCATTTTGTTTGTGTTCGGTCTTTCTCAGTTGTCTTTAAGTTATTGTTTCAGTAAATTCTTTCAGCGGTACAAAAACAGAATGCCGTAGCTATCACAAACATAGACCGCCCTCTTGTGGCTGTAGACGGTAATGTTTACTCTTTGGTTTATGTCCTTGAGTATGAATTAACATTTAAAAACATGTTAAATTATATATATAGAAGTTGCACCTGACTATAATTTGCAAGACCAGCCAAACTATGATAAAAGTGTGACTTAAAGTCCGGAAAATACTTTTCACGTACATGTCATAAACTTGGGGAAGTGAAGGCAGCAGATTTCGAAGGGGAAAAAGGGCTAATGATAATAAATAAAGTGTTGTTTCACAATGCAAAAAATTTGTTTGGGATTGGTTTCAGGAACATGACAAATAGGGTGTTGTCTTGGCTTACAAAATTTGAAGGACTCAGTCCAATCAAGCATTTGTAGAATCTGCTGGAAGCACAAATTTGATCCTTGGAAGCCCTCTCCCAATATACAGGTGCTCGTCATAAAATTAGAATATCATGAAAAAGTTGATTTACTTAGGTAATTCCATTCAAAAAGTGAAGCTTGTATAATGTAGACATTCATTCTTTACAGACTGACAATTTTTATTTCTTTCAATTTCGATGATTACAACAACTAATGAAAATCCCAAATTCAATATCCCAGAAAATTAGAATATTACGACCGATACAAAAAAAAGGATTTCTAGAAATGTTGGCCAACTGAAAAGTATGAACATGAACATGTACAGCACTCAATACTTAGTTGGGGCTCCTTTTGCAGCTAATTTGCTGCATTATGCTGTACTATAGGACACATTCTAAGATCTTGATTTGTCTATATGTTTGTCAGAGCTGTTTTGTATTATGAAAGTGGTTTAATGCTTTACCAGATTTTTATGTGTAATATGTGGCCAATTACCAAATAGAGGTTCTCAATTTTGACTGTCTAGTTTCAGTAAAGATAGACTTTATCCAAACGATGTGCTTCAAAAAACTCTCACATGTTTTAACCACTAGGTGGTGATATCTAAACTATTTATAAATTAACCCAGTGGATTATTCACTTACGCAGGGACCCATGGGAGTGCCGGGATTTAAAGGAAGTGATGGAGTGCCTGTAAGTAAACCACAAACACATGGAACAAAATGTTTTCCTAATGTATAATCTCATCATGTTCTCATTTTATTGTCCTCTTACCGGCCTGAGGGTTTAGGGATCTTTATTTTAATAGTAGATTTGATGTAAGATTTGATGACATAAAAATGTCTTTTGTTTTATTTACATGGAGACACTTTTTCTACCAACAACACTTCAGTCGTTATTAAAAATTTAACTGAATTAAATTTGGGAATTAATGATTCACTGTCATATAAAAATTAAATAGCTATGAACAATTTCAACATTTTGAGATAACAAGATAACAAATTTTAGGGTCCAGAAAGTCCCAGGGAGGTTGTTTTTTGTTTGTTTGTTTATTTTTGTTGTTGTTTATTTTATTTTATTATTTTTTTTAAGTTAACTGAACAAAAAACAACATTTAACAACATCTAGAACATTTCCCAAAGGTTTGTTCTGTTTATCCTGATTTGTTAATGTTATGCAAACCTTGATATTGCAATCAGTCCTTGAAACATGTTATTATATCATAGTTATGTTTTCTGAACATTAGGGATAATCATTTTGTCATCACAATTTGGATATTATTTTGCAGGAGTTTTATAGTCTGAAAAAAGTATTTTAAAGCTTTGGTCAAAAAGTCAATAAGTATATAAGGCCCAATTATGCTCCAGTGAAATACACATACGTTTATGGATGGAGCCTTTACACAACATCCTCTAATAATTTTGTGTTTGTGGACATATACCCAAATGTAGCAAACAGAGCAATACCCCCAGAAATCCAGTCAGCCATGCTGAATAGTATGGTTCATGGGCGACCAGTGAAAGGAACAAAGATGAAGAAAACAAGTAAAATGGTGGAACTTTTGAAGGTTGCACAGATGTGTACTAAAACATGACATCTATGACATTATCTCACTTGAGGATAGGGATAGAGAACTCCCTAAGAACAGTTGGGAGGAGACTGGATGTGACTTGGTTGTGAGTTTGAAGGCAGCTAAGGAAAAGTCTACACTGCCCTCTAGTGGATGTATTTCCTAACAACATGCTAACGTAAAACGTGACTGAAAGCAGTGATGTTTAACATTTTACATGGAATGTCAAGATCTTAGAAAATTAGCACATAATTTCAGTTTCTAACCAGAATGCTAGTAGTTTGTGTGTGTTGCATGGGGTCAAATAAAGGACAATCCCCTAGTTTGTACATTATATTGGACATGTTTATACGGAGAATTTAAAAAGTAATTTCAGATACATTTTGGGAAGCAGCTGACTTGTGAGCTTTTTGTTGCTTAATACAGCAAGATCACTCTTTTCCTTCTGACCCTGTAGGGTCACCCTGGGCAGCCAGGTAGCAGAGGACGTCCAGGATCAGATGGCTGTAATGGGACCAGAGGAGATCCTGGTCTTCCTGGCTTTGGGACAGGACAACCCGGATACCCTGGAAGTCCAGTGAGTTCCTGTTTGTTTTTGTTTTTTAGTTTGTTTTGTTTTGCTGTTGTTATTTTTCTCTCCACTTTTTAGATCTGGGTTCCATCATCTCATATCCTGAGGGGCCTCTGCTCTGCAGTTTTTAGATGTTTCGCTACTTCAACTTCCCCAGCTCAAATTAAATTAATGGCTCATTAACAGACTTGTGCTGAACTTGCGGACAAGCTGCTGAGGATATCAATTTCACTTAAGCAGGAAAACATCTAAAACCTGCAGGGTAGAGGCGCCTTAATTACAACAATTGATTAACTCTTTGGTGTAAACAATTACATAGAGACTTGTGATTGGTTACTGTGCTTACCTCCAACAGGGGCCGATTGGGCCAAAGGGTCCTAAAGGAGAACCTACATACATTTCAGATAATGACAACACGGTAAGGTCTCACATGTCCATTCTTATTCTTGGTATCTGAGCTCACACTGGACAGCTGTTAAGCATGCGAGTTCAAAGCTTGAAAATAACACATTTTTTATAGGACATTATCAAGCTTTTTACTATGCAGCTTTTGTGTTATTAATTTCTTTTTTTTCAGGTGGCTTTTAAACACTGTATCAACAAAGTTCAACCTTGTTCTCAGAAATTTAAACTAGCAGGCTAGATCAACCATCTGTAATTTTATCTTAGGCTACTGCTGCATTTATTAAAAAAGTCTAATAAAGACTAAATAAATCGAATAGTTAAAACCCATTTCTGGCCACATTAGGATCTTTATTTGTTTAACCCTTTAAGACTATTTACAGACTGACTTTTACTGCCTGAAAAGAGCTCAGAGAACAGACAGGATGCAAGATTGGTGCTAAATTAGCCTTTGTTAGGGGGTGCCAAAGTGTTAAGTTCAGTAGTACTGTTTTAAAAAATATGGCCCAAAGGATGTTGTGTTTTATTTTTTCCTAACCTTTTAAAAAAACAACAAAAAAATCTAGTTCAGCTTTTTTGTTTTGCATAAATTTTAATTATTAAGGAAGTTGTTTTCATTCCTGTAGTTTATCGGCTTGAATCCTTTGATGATAGTCTACCGCGTGATAGTGATTGTTCAGTAAAACCTCAATAGTAAACATAATGGATTAGTTGCATGACATTTTCCTTAATGCCCATGAAATGCTCTGAGTTTGACAGTTTTTATGGTTCTTAACTGGTTTTTACTTGCTTTTTATTAGTTTTTAAGCATTTCTTTAAAACTCTCGTTATTTTATTATTTTAATTGTCATTGTAAGACAGAGAGGGTTTTATTCGGACGTATTACTGAAATCAAACAAGGTGTGAAATTGCTTCCTTGGCACCTCCCAAGTCCAACCTGGAATTTACAAGCTTTAACAAGCAGATCACCAACATATCCGTAAGCTCTCTGATGCAGCAGGAATTTCCACTGCAAAGACTTCTGACTCCTCTATGATGGCTGATACTGCAGGGACCTCAACCACCACGGGGAATTCTAGCTCCTCTCCTGTGCCCCTGCAATGGTGACCTCCACTGGCAGACCTCCTCTGCGGAAACCTCCACCTCCTGTCATGCAGCCGCCGCTGTGGGGATCTCTAGCTCCTCTTACTTTTTTTAAAAAGTATGGATTTTCAACAGCATTGAAAATCCTGACTGTGTCAGACCACTACTATGTGTTTTTAAACATCACCAGTTTTATCCCACAGGAGGCCTCGGTGAGAACTGTGAGGAAAAATATGTTACTTCTGAAGTGACTGCAATTTTTATTGCCAGTTTTAACCAAACTTCTGCTCAGATTTGACCTGCATCATGTGATGTTATTGTAGATCATTTTAACAACAGACTCAGCAGCTCCACTTAAAAAAAAAACAGTAAAAAGCAAACTGAACCCACAGTGGAGAAGCAAGGAAATTAAATTTTTTTTAACGCAAATGCAAGAGAGCAGAGAGGAAATAGAGAAAAAACTAAACCAACAATTCTTTATGAAATTTTACATTAACAACTCAAAATCTACAATTAGCACAGTAAAATATGCCAGAACACACAATTTCTCAAATCTCATTGCTAACACTAAGAACAATTCCAAATTACTTTTTAAAACCATTGATCTTGTTATAAATGCTGATAAAGTCCTCCATACCACTATGAGATGCTGCATGTGAGAGCTTTGCAGACCACTTCAGAAATAAAATCAATACTTTTAGATCCAATCTATTATCTCAACAAAATGTTGACCTTAACAGATTTGAATCATTGTTTTTACCTGAGGAAACACTGGTTGAGCTGTTGATGTCCTGGTTGGTGCAAAGATGCTTGGTAGAGTGAACCCAACAACCTGCCTTTTAGATCCAATTCCCCCGTCACTTTTAAAAACCTTTTATGGTTTCTTTGAGTATGAGCTTTTCTTTTGAGTATGAGGTTTTATATATTGTAAATTATTCTTTTCAGACCCATCGGTCATAAAAACGGCAATTGGTGAGGCCCCTTTTGAAGATGAAGAATTTAGACCCCACTGTTTTTAATTATCACCGACCTGTATCCTGCTGCAGATGTTTCATGCTCTTTTTAGGAAGTCCTGTTAAAAGACTGTTACAGTAACAGCCTACTGGAGATGAATGCATGGACGAGTTTCTCCTGGTCTTTTTGGGAGACTAAACTTTTAATTCTGTTGATGTTTGTAAGATTAAGAGGCAAAATTGGAACAAAAGCAGCCCAAAAATCTTTGTGTGTACCAGGCTTTAGTGACAGCTTTGATGTGGCTGCTAAAAGTCAGATCTGAGTCTATCAACACTTCCAAGGTTACAAACTTTTAAGAGCCTGAGTCTCCAATGCTGACCCTTTTCTCTTTGCTACCAAACAGAATAATCTCAGTTTTGTCTTAATTGTAGAAAATTCTCCCTGTTTATTTGCTCCAGACAGTAAGTCACAGTAAGTCTATTGGGCTGCAGTCGTCTGGTGACAGAGACGACATAAATAAAGTTGTGTATCATCTGCATAACTTTGATAATTAATGCTAAAGTTTTGTAATATTTGACCCAAACGGAACATATACAAGTTGAATAGAAGAGGTCCAATGACTGACCCCTGGGGAAGTCCACAATTCATGGCCATTTGCCCAGATTCATAGCTGCCGATCGTACCAAAATAACTCTGACCTTCTAAATAGGATCTGAACCAGTTAAGGACTGCTCCAGAATGTCCAGCCCAGTTTTCCAGTCTGTACAGCAGGATTCTGTGATCTACAGTATCAAACACAGCACTTAGATCCAGCAGAACCAGGACTGATACTTGACAAGAATCAGTATTGAACCTAATGTCATTTGACCAGTGCTCCAGTGACCACTTTGACCAGAGCTGTTTCAGTGCTGTCATGAGGTCGGAAGCCAGACTGAAATTGATCAATATATCCGCTTTCATTTTAAAAGTCGTTAAGCTGGTGAAATACAACTTTCTCAATAATTTTGGCTATCTTGGGCGGTGTGACTCAGTGGGTAGAGTGGTCGTCTTGTAGCCTGGGGGGTGCCGGTTCAATCCTCGGCCTGTCGAGTTCATGTCGAGGTGTCCCTGAGCAAGACACCGAACCCTAAAATTGCTCCTGATGGTCTTGGTTGAGCGCGTTGCATGGCAGCTTCCACCATTAGTGTGTGAATGGGTGAATGTGAAGTACAGGGCTTTGGGTATCATTCCAGGTACAGTGAAACGCTATATAAATACTGACCATTTACCATTTAAAAGAGAGGTTAGAGACAGTTTCATTATAGAGGTGTACATCACCACGTTATTAAACAGAAGTCTGGTGGGCCTCTCAGATACTGTTCTTAACTGGTTTCACTCCTATCTCACGGATCGACGGTTTTATGCAAGTATGGATACAGGTTTCTCAAGAATCCATGAAATAAAATGTGGGGTTCTGTACATGTTGCTACTTGGAGATGTCATCAGGTGTTGATTTTCACAACTTTACATCGCTGTGTCTCCTCGTGACCTTGAGCTGTTTAATTTCCTCTTAAACTGTAGCCCAGGAGGAAGAGCAGTCGTCTTTCAACCGGAAGGTTAGTGGATTGATTCCAGACTTTCCCTGACTACATGTCGAAGTGTCCTTGGGCAAGACACCTAACTCTAGTTGCCTCCCCTTGTGCCTGTCAGGGTATGAATGTGTGTGTGAATGGGTGAATGTGACAAGTAGTGTAAAGCGCTTTGAGTGGTCAAGCTGACTGGAAAAGCGCTATATAAGTACAAGTTAGATATAAAGTCATGGATAGCAGAGAAGATCTTGCAGCTTAATCAGGACAAAACTGAATTTTTAATTATCGATCCTGAAGACAAGAGAGAGATCATTTCATACAAACTGCAGAATTTCAAACCCTCTCAGTTTGTGAGAATTCTTGGTGTCCTTTTTGACTTTAAGATTTTATTCCACACATTAAAAATGTAACAAAATCAGGATTTTATCATCTTAAAACCATTGCCAGAGTCCGCCCATTTTTCTCTATTGCCAGCACAGAGGTGCTGATGCATGCTTTTATTTCTAGTAGTATAGATTATTGCAATGCCTTGCTCTCTGGTCTTCCTAAAAAGAGCATTTCTAGTTTACAGTTACTCCAGAACTCTGCTGCATGTGTTCTGACGAGGACCAGAGGGCGGGAACACATTGCACCAGTTTTAAAATTGCTGCATTGGCTCCCTGTGTATTTAAGAGTTGATGTTAAGTTTTTTTTGTTTTTGTTTTTTTTGTTGTTGTTTTTTTGTTGTTCTCTTTTGTGTTGTTTATTAATGTCTTAATGGTCTGGAGCCTACCTATTTATCGGACGTGCTTTGAAATTATAAACCCTTGCGGACCCTTAAGTCCTCTGGTACCAGCCTCTTAGTTGCTCCTAAAGTAAGAACTAAAACTTACGGCGAGGCCTCGTTTCATCACTACAGTCCTCGTCTATGAAACAGCCTGCCTGAGGGCCTCAGGGCTGCAGAGACTACTGATTTTTTTAAAAACAGGCTCAAAACCTACCATTTAGCAAATTTTTACTTAATTCATTCAGTTTTAAAATTAGTTATTAAACTTTGTATGATATTTATTTAGTTAGTTTATTTTAATTCTGCTTTTATTAGTCTAATTAGTTGTTACAGGTTTAGATTGATTTGAGCTTTGTTTTATTTTATTTTTTCCACTGGCTGCATGGTTATTGCCTTGGGGATTGTACTTTTTGGGGTACTTAGGGCCCTGCACTGTACTAAGGCCCAACCTTATGGCTGTGGTGTAGGCCTGGTCTACCCTGACCTGGATCATTCCCATGGTGACAACAATTGTGGTCGTGGGTTGGGTTGGCTCCTGGTGTGGATGGACCCCTAAGATATCGTTTCCTCACTTGGTGCCAAGACATATGTTTGTTTATACTGGTATTTTTTAGTTAGAGACTGTTAATTTCAGAGTAGGGTCACGGGGTGTGGGGGTGGGACTAAATGTCTATTTAGCTTTTGTGTGAGAGAATATGATTAAGTGTGTGTGCTTTGATTTGTTTTGTGATAAACTTTGAGTGTGCTTGTGTTTTTATTATTTAAACAGTTGTCTTATGTAAAGCACTTTCGTAAGTTTGATTTGATGTAGCACTTTCCAAGGCACTCAAAGCATTTTACTTTGTATCCATTCACTCCTCATTCATACTTGGTAATGGATAACTACATGTATTGCCACAGCAACCATTTTATATTTTATTGTCAAAATGTAATCATTTTGGGGGAAGGAGTCCACAGTGATTTAGTTCACATGGGCATATAAAGTAATCTGCGTTCCAACTTACCCGAAATATTTACTGTAATAATTGTTTCTGTATTAAACGTTCTGCAGTTTAGGCAAGAGATGACTTGCAACAGGTCACTTCATTTTAATAGTATGATTTGCTGACCATGTGATTTTCCATGTAGTTTAAAATCACAACCTTGAGCTAAAAAGTTAGCTCCAACTAGCACTAGCTAGCATTTCCAGGCTCTGTTAGCTCCTGGCTTCGTGATGATCTATTTGACTCTATGTATAGTACATAATCTCTTTGTGTAACATGTCAAATGTAGATACAGTGAATATAGCGATAGTGAATGAGAGGTTTTAGTTGAGATTAGTTGAGAACAGTTACAAAATGGACGGATGTAGTGAACAAATTGATATTCTACTTTCCCTGGAAGGTTCAGTCCTTTTAGTCACCTTAAAATGAATATGTGTAAATAAAATGTTTAGTTGCTGTGTTCTTGTTTAGTAATCTTTTTTTTCTTTTCTTGTTTCATTATTTAGGGTTTACCAGGTATTCAAGGACCACCTGTAAGGCTTTCATTTGTTTTACTAAAGTTTGCTTTTATAGAGAATAACACGAAAACTGCTAAACTGCTGAGCTTTAAATGCTTAAATTCCAAGCTACATGTTAAAATTTGTTTTTATGTAAATCAGTAAGACTTAAGTCCATATAAAATGTTAGAAATACTAAAAGCCGTGTGTGTGTGCGTGTGCGTGTGTTTCCTTGCAGGGTATCCCAGGTCCTGTTGGTCAGCCTGGATTGCCCGGACAAGATGGATACCCCGTATGTAAACTGAGAATTTGTTTTCTTTATTGACAGAGTTACAGCTGCACCATATCATTATACAAAGCAACTTCATATTTTTTAACTCAACTTTATCAATAAGTCAGTTTTAGCTTCATAATTTGCCAAAAATTTGAGGCAATGTTTTCTCATAAATTAGTTGAATATAGGGCTGGACAATAATTCAATATCAATATATATTGCAATATACTTTTATTCAATAACGGTAATATGAGTTTTGAACAAATTTCCGATATTTCGATGTACATACAGTATAAGATAACAGCGTTTCACTGACTGCCGTTCAAGCCGAACAGAAAGAGCTACAACACATTGGCTACATAAGTGATGACGTACACCACAGACACAGAGCCTGACCAATGAGCCCCGACCAAGCCCAGCAGCAGTTGGCTGTGCTCAGCGCAAGGTACAAGGCTAGGCTAGGCTCCAACGCTGCTAGTTTTAGCTACAAAACGAGTGCTCATGTCTGTAATGCAAACGTGACTGAACAAGCAGACGAAATAGTTGATAAGAGAGGAAAGACTAACTCGGTGGTACGGAAGTGGTTTGGCTCAGTGTCGCCAACTTAGCGACTTTGTGCTGTTCGTTTTCACTCTCCTCTAGCGACATTCTTTTTTTTTTATGCGACTAACAACAGATCTAGCGACTTTTTAAAGTATAAATTTAATTAAAATAAATTAAATTAAATTAAATTAAACTAAAAAATAAAGAAAATATTGACTGAAGAATTTAGTTTTATTTTATTAATTTTTTGCTGATCAGGTAATTAGTGCATCTGAAGCATTTCCACTCATAGAATATGCTGAGTCAGAAGATGAAGCACCAATTGTTGTTCTCTTTTTTTCTTTTTTTTCTTTTTTGTAGCAATTCTGAGCACTTTTCTTTTTAAGCCTAGTTGAAGCACCTTTATTTAAATCTTTAAGAATACCATAATAAGCCTAAGTTGTAGTTTAAAGTTAAAGTTATTATTATTGAGTTTTATTTGACCTTCGATGGTGATTTTAAATTATTTTGTTTGAAGGCTGAATTAGCCTTGCTAAGTACAAATAAAAGGTGAACATTAATTTATTGTACAGTTTTTATTTCTAAAATGTTTTACTGAAGGAGTTTCATAAACT
>JBAMHW010000005.1:22607632-22643994 GCA_037177495.1 Rhadinocentrus ornatus | reverse complement strand
GTTCGGCACTGACATATCAAGACTGAAGAAAATAAGATTATAATAAAAATATTTTAAACATCAAGGGCAGCCATTCAAACATGTCTCCCTTGGAAGAGCAAATCTGTCTGGCAAAATATGGCACACAGACCAACGTTCTGTATGTTAAGACGCTGGACAGAACAGGGTAAAAAAAAAATAAAATAAAAAAATATCGTAATACAAGTTTTGGCCATACCGTCCAGCCCTAGTTGAATATATAACATAAACACGATTACATAATATACCCAGGGCTGGTTATGCTAGATTTTGTGAGCATTTGAGTTTCTTAATCATTTTAAGGAGTTCAGGTTTTCACCAAATCAAGTGTCTGAAATTTGCTGATTTTTTGCTGTACTTTAGCAAAAATCACGTATCAAAATGTGCATCTGTGTAGCATATTTCTTCCTACAGATTGTGAACTGCCATGTTTAAGATCCAAGCAACAACAAACTTTACACATTTTTTCTACACACTTCTGAAATTAAGGAAAAATCATGTAAAGTTAGGCAACAAGTATCTGTTATCCAAGTTATCCAGATTAAATACTGTATCTGTTATCATTGAAATAATAAAATATAATAGAATAGATTCTTCAACTTCTGTTGGTCATTTTTAATACCAGGCATCTAATGGCTTTATCATATCCAATATGGTCACATAGGAATTGGGTTCTGCTACAATACCTTTAAAGTGAAATTTGACTTATTGCAGATATTTAGCTTTTTTTGTGTTCAGAATAACAAAAAGAGTAATTCTTTCATTTTAAAAAGTTTGAATTGTGTGGATGATTTATAATAGTTTACAAATGTGAAATTTTTTTTTTTTTTTTTTTTTTTAAATATTACTTCTTCTGTAGGATGTAGACTTATGATCTGCTGATTTTTATCTGTGAAGATGAGTCTGGTTTTTTGTCTCTTTTAAGGGCCCACCTGGTCCTCCTGGTCCTCCAGGTCCGATGGTAAGTTTAAGAATACACTGTGAACTGTAGATCTGTCATAAGGTTGTAAAGCACTCTGGCTGGTTTACAACTGTACTGGTATGTAGCATTTCTAATCAATAGTCCAAATACCCCAGGCTCTTTTTTTCTTTTTTCTTTTGTGCAAAAATATTTTTCTAACCCTTTTTGTTTTTAGGGAAGCCGTAGTGATGGATACCGTGGAGAGAAAGGAGACAAGGTATGCTTTGTTAGATGATGCACCTACATGTGCAGAATGATGTTGGTGGTGGTTGTGTTTTTTGTTTTTTTGTTCTTTTGTTTTTTTTTCTTTTAAACCTTTTTTTTTCTCTTGTCTATAAAAATTCAGCAAAGATGTGTTGCTCAGCTTCCTGTACTGTATTTGATAAGACAGAAAACAATTAGCAGATTTAATCGCCATCAATGGAGGTTCAAATGTCAGGAAGGATTTGTTTCTGCTGACAGTTTTGCCACCTTATGCTCTTTTTGCTGAGCTCCGTTTGTAGTTATAGTCATGTGAAAAATAATGCACACTTTTGAAATTAGTTTAATCCAACCTCAAATGAACAACAAGACATGAAATATTGATGTTTTTATTCATTTCACAAAAACGAGAAAGAAATGTCATCCTTACTGCTTCTGAATGAATTAAGAGGTTAGAGTAGTTTGCTGGCCTACAGCATTCATCGCCACTGATCTTAGAGAAGCTATTAGTGCTGCCAATCTGGAAATGGTTCTAAGTTTATTTCCAAACTGTTCATCGTTCATCATTCTGCATTGAAAGGTATTATCTATAAGTGGAAAACATTTAATAGAGTTGCTGATCTTCACAGGAGTAGATATCACAACAAGGAGAAAGCATCTTCTTTATAAAAAGAACATGGCAGCACAACTTAGGTGTGTTGCAGCTGGACAAACCTCAAGACTTCTGGATTAATGTCTTTTGGATAGATGACACCAAGCTGGAGATGTATGGCAATAATGCAAAGCAGCATGTTTGTTGACAAAGTTCAGCGTGTCAACACTGACGCCTCATAGTAACTGTCATGCACGATAGTGGCTGTTTGTTTGGGCTTGTTTTGTTTTAAATAACAAAGGTGTAATATTTTGTTTTTACACCCCTGTAGTGACTATTTTAAAAAAGCGACTAGCGATAAATCTAGCAACTTTTTCTGGTGTTATTGAAGACTTTTGGAGGCTGACATGAAAACATGTTTACTTCTTCTCAATGAGCAGCAGGTGCTGCTGCAGGCCCCTCCCCCGTCCAAAAGCAGTAACATGAGCCTCCTCACGCAGCAGCAGTCTCACACCCAATTTAAACCGGGTGCGTGTGGGCTGCGTTTCAGCTGTCCCGCGGTTTTGTTACAACCTCTGTGGCACGTCAATCCACACTGGGATCTTGTCAGGTGTGGAGCGGCCTTAATCTGCCTTGCTGGATCTGCAAGATCATGAACTCACAGGAGAATTGGAGAATCTTGTGTCTGATTTCCTGTCTGCCCCTATATTAACTGCTTAATTTGACTTGTTCTGGACTCGTGCTCCATTAAAAATAGACTCGGCGTGTATGTTTAGCGTAAAGCTGCAAAAAGGCGCTTCTGTGATGTTTCTGACCGCACCGTGACACGCCCAGTGTGAACCAAACCATCGACTAAAGCAGCTGCGAAAAGCTGCAGAGGCCACGGCATAGCCGTAATGCAGTGCACACGCACCCGGTGGAAATTGGGGGTCAGCTCCCAGCTGCAGTTAGAGTAGCAACGTTTACCTCTGCTCCATGAATTTTATAGGAGCTGGTGGCTATGATAAAAAAATTTTTTTATAAAAAAGTAAAGCCTTCACTATCAGGTGATAACTCAGAACTTTAAATTCTTCACATGATATGAGTTTGATAGTTGCATGTCAACTGGTTTAGACACAGCCTCCAGAAACATGTGATTATACTGACTCTTTTTTGCTGACTGAATAAAAACTTCAAAATTAGATTTTTTTTTACATGCTGTTTTTTTAATGACTTTTTTTTCCTATACTGTCTCATCATAGATTAATACATAAAAACAAAAGCTTAAAATGCTCTAGCTGGGTTCTGTGTGTGTGTATGATTGTATGTGCCTGCTTGGGTGTGTTTGTATAAATAAAACTGTTTATTGGAAATATGGTAACACTGTGCATGCTGATCTTTTGGTGGCTTCACGACTTGCACTTTGTCCATCCAGCTCTTTCCCCCTTTTAACCCCACACACCCCTTGCATCCCTCCATCCTCTCATTGACACATCATCTGAATGGATTGTTACATCTGTTTCCTGTATGATAAAAAGATCACATAAATCTCTACTTGATTCAGTATGGTTTGTTCTTTCGAATGACCCATGCTGCCAACTAGACAAACACAACCTCCACGAGAGAAGCAGAAAAGCTTTATTGCATGTCCTGACTTAGAATTCACAGGGCAGATTTCTTGCCTTCTTCAGATTGGGGAGTTGAGTTATCCAGAGTCTTCGTACATGTATTTTCTCTACTGTTGAATGACAGCTCAGAGATTTTACACATGATTCTTTTTTTTGTTGTTGTTGTTTTTTCATTGGGCAAAATACTAAAATGAAATTTACCGGATACTTAACTTAAACTTTAACCTTCTGGAAATTTCTCCTAAAATCTAAGATTAGCATTCATTAAGAGTTTTCCATTTCTGAGCTGTCACTCTGGAGGAGAAGCTGTGGACCATAACTGGGTGTTGGAATCACTTGCTCCTAGTTCCTGCATAACTTTATTGATCCAGCTTAATCGCATTTATGCATCTGGTGGTGGACTCTGGGATTGCATTTGCCTGCTCCTTGTCTCGTCACACCCCACCAGCCCACCACTCATTTGAACACACAAGTACTAACAGTCATCCTCCTCACAGACTGCATGCATGTTACGCTGAAGCAAATCTTCACACACTGAACTCAGACAGATTCAGAGTTTTTGAAGTGAATGTGGAAACAAACATCAACTCCACCCTGTTGAATTATTTATATTTTTGTAGGATCAAAATGAAAAAGTATGTTAAATTTAAAACTCTTCATTTACCCTGGGTTTGGAAATTCAATAAAACTAAAAAGAAACTAAAGATAAAGTACCTCTAAATTCTCATCTCTTCTGTTTTTCTCCATCTTACACTATTCTGACCTACCTTCTCTCTGCATTTCCTTCTTTTTTATATTTTCATCTTCTTTGGCCTTATTTCTTAGCACAACTGACAAAATCTTAACTTTCAGTTAACAGTTTGCTCATAGATTAAACTGGTTTGACAGTCAATTGAAGATGTCATATCTCTATTACCTCACTGTGTCTTTCATTGTTTTAGGAATGGAAAGTTGAGATATACTTATATATCTTATATATGATATAAAGTATAATCACAAGACAAGTATATATTCCTTCATAAATTAAAGCTATTACTTAAGGTATCCATGGATCAAACTGCGAACATTGATAGTCAGAACAACAAACTTATAAATCTTATTCAAGTATATAATGTTGACAGGTGTACTTGCAAAAATCCCAAAATTGCTTGAGAGATTTGATAAAAGATTTTGATTAAAAACTTGTTGTAACTTTGGCAATGGGGAACTTTAAGGCGTTCCCATGAACAATTTCATTAAGAACTACAAAAAGCTGTGAAATGTACAAAAAAAACCTAAAAGCTAAAAGTAGGGGGCATGAGGAATCACCATCTAAAACAACTCAAACTTTAAAGAAAAAAAATTGTGAAGTTGTAAAGGCCCTCACAGCTATTTGTGATGTATAAAGAGCCATAATAAGACTCCAGTTTCTGTGCCAATTCACTGAGAGTAATTATCTCAGCTTGGGCACCCCTGTAATATATTTTGGGTTGCCACTGCTCGATGTAAAACTTGCAAAGAATTGGATGATTTCATCATCTACAGTTAAAAATATCACAAAGATTCATAAAATCTACAGAAATAATTGTACAGAAGGGACAAGACTGCAAACCCACAATGAATGGCAGTGAATGGCCATCAGAATAAAAAAAGCTGGAAATCATTGCCTCAACTCAGAAATGTCACATCTACAGGGAACTGCAAGTTTAAAGTCTTTGGGACTAAGCTAATTTGAATTTCTTTTTACATCTCATAGATGCTGCATACTCTGAGTACTCCATTATCAAACGTGATGTTAAAATAAAATATAACGTAAACATGCTGCTGTCCCACTTTTTCTAACTAGTTTCTGGCATCAAATACAAAATAATCAGAAATTTCTAAATTGTTTTAGCATTTTGTGTCTTGTCTTTGTACTACTTTTAATATGTTATAGCAGGGATCACCAACTCTGGTCATCGAGGGCTGGCATCCAGCAGGTATTAAATGTTTCCCTATTGCAACACCTGATTCAAAATGGATCTCCAACAGTTTGTTGTCAAGTTCTGCATAAGTTTGTTAATAACCCAATCATTTTAATCAGGTGTGTTGCAGAGACACAGCCAAAGTGTTGAGGTTTTCACCAACTTTCTGTTTTCTGCTTAATAATTTTTGTCACCCCTATTCATATCTATGCCGTCCTTCTTTTTCTTACTCTTCTATCTATTCTTTGCTTTCTCAACTCCTCTCTTCCCATTTCTCCCTCCTCCACTCCTCGACCCTACTGATTGGCTAACAGTGTGCTGTATGTATTTCGGACTTCAGGGCGACGTGGGTCTTCCCGGACCCGGTGGTTCTCCCGGTGACCAGTTGCTAGGAGCCGAAAAAACTCTCACTATCTACAAAGGAAATAAGGTAACGCAGCAAGGGAAGGGAAGAAGCTGTAGAGCTTTCACAGCAGACAAACATATGAACACACACACCACACCAATGTGGTGGAGAAAATGAAGGCAAACTGCGCAGCAAATAGCAGGTTATCGAGTTTGAAAGAGGAAGACGAGCAGTGATTGCAGCAAACTTTATGGCCATGGAAGAAGGGAGGATGTGAGGAACAGAATGAGGAAGAGGCTTTGGGAAAGGTGAAGGAGGAGCTGGTCCATCATTAAAGCAACTGCTAAAGAAAATTTCTTTCACAAGCTTTCATGCTTGTAAAATTTTTAATTAAATGTTCAATTCACTTTTCTCATAATTGATTCAGAATGCTGCAAAACAGGCACATCCAGATAATATTTAACGTAAATCCAGTTCAAATGATCAATGGGTTTGGGGGCAGAGCTTATATGTCGTCACAAAGACAAATCATTGAATGCATCCTTGTGGGTCCACAAACTGTCGACTGCAGCTAAATCATCGTACTGAAAATGTATATGTTAAGTTTATTTTTTATTGTTCTACTATTTCAATTTTGAAATCAAATATCTTTTCATCCATGTGGATTCATTTATGTTAAATGAATTTATTCAGGGATTTATAAAAGGAAAAGACAGATGTCTAAATACACAGGTTTAGATAGTTAAATAAATCATGGGGATGAGCAGTAAAGAAATGAAATGCAAAAAAAAAAATGTCACTGTAGATTTATTTATTTCAAGAACAATAAAAGATACCTAAACTATTTGCTAATCTGATGCTAATGACAGCCTGAAAGAGTAAACAGTCCAGAATAGTTTGACCAAAAGTCTGACGAAACAAACTGTAAATCAGAGAGCAATCAACGGTCACAATTTTATTAAGGAAAGTAATGTTTTCATCTGCACATTTAAGTGCCATCCAGATCAATACTGTTTTATTTAAAATTCTGTGCTCGTAGCATGTGCTGCCAATAACCCTTTCTATATGAATTCTCAGGTGTACCACCTCACCTGTTTGCTCATCAGTCTGACATCTAGCAGACACTTTGTAAATGCAGCCATCTTTATTTCTGCGCACATAAATCCCAAACTGTCCTTTTAAACTAAAACCATTGTCATTCAAAACCACATTTAGGGTTTCCAATTGTCCCGTATTAACCGGGATGTATTATTATGTATTTATCTAAATTGGATTGTCCCGTACGTGCTTTTCGTTGTCTTTGCCTCTGGCATATAAGGATATTACGCTGCTGTAACACTCCCACCACTAGATGGTAGTCAAACTCTACAGGTTACAGATTCCATGTGTCAGATGACTGACAGGTGTCAATCCAATCACATCAACTAGTAAAGTCCAATTAAAACTTTAAGTGAAGTCGGTTTGTAAAGCGGATTTGCGACTGTTTTGGAAATGGGAATATGGAATAACCTGTGACAAAGAAAAGATTATGCAGCTTTGATAAACAGTGGGAGGAGCATCCTAAAGCCCAGTTTTGCTAAGAAGAAAATAGAAAGAAAAAAAGGAAGACATTTTCCAGTCATTCAGCTCCTGTAGCTTTAGATGTATAAATTAATAAATAAACAAAACAGACCAACTAAAAACATGTTTTCAGAAAAATATAACAACCTAGCAGAGCATGTGTGTCCTGGATCCAAAATGGTGTTAACAGAGGGTGGTAAGTGAAAGGTTGTTAGTTATAAAAAAAAAGGATGAACATTTAAACGGTAACTAATTTAATTCCAGATAGACCAGCCTCTCATCATCCCCTCAGACTCTGCTCTCTCCTCTCCTCTCCTCTACCCACACCCCAGTCTCTTCAGTGTCTTCATGTACAAAAACATGGTGTCCATTCTCCGGTCATCAGTACTCCCCCTTTTTTCTTTAAACGCCCCAAAGCTCTTGATGCTTACCTTTACTCTTCTTTATCCCGCCGCCACCGTCTGATCGGAGTGCTAGCTATCCGCTGGTGTAAACAGCTCTCTCTTCCATGGTTATGATATCTAGGGCGACGTGGGCTTGCCCGGTGACCCCGGTCAGCCAATGATCAATGGTGCTGTGGAGTTTTTGGGTTTTCCTAAAGGAGACAAAGGAATGCAGGTTTGTTGGAAAATGCTATGGAATTTTTTCATACCAGTTAATCCCATAAGATGCCAAACATGGGATTAAAAAAGTTTTAGCGAAAGCAAAATCTTGAAAGCAATCAGCAGCTTCTGCCAAATTCCCAACCGAAATGTTGACAGAAAATGTACATACTTCTCTTGTTTCTTAGAACTTGATTGTGTGTTTGTTTTTTCTGTTCTGTTCTGACTATTGTTTGAATTGATGCCGGGGACTTTGTATTTGTTATTAATTTTTACTTAATGATAGATATTTACACTGTGTCCAGCAGGCACTTTTTTCCAAAATAAATACTAGCAGAGAACAGTCTTTTAACAAGTCTCAACTGTGACTCTATCAATCATGATGCTAAATAAATAATCACAACAAAGAAGCACCCATCTGAGTTTTCATGATACTTATTCAGTGCAGGATGAGACAACAAATATACTATATCTAAGCATTTTAAAAGGACCTCTCCATATTATTTAGTCCAAAATAATGTTGCAACAGATAGAGGAAATTATTATAAAAAATACATAATTTAAAAAATTATAATAAAATATATATATACGGTATTTGTCAAAGGAAAGTACGGAAATTTAACTAAAGCAGGACTTTCAGGTACATCCTCAGTGGGACGAACTGGTTTCAGGGGTTAGTTAAATTTTTAGTTAAACCAAAAAAAAGCTATAGCAGGTACTTAGCTAATCCTCAGATTAGCAGGCATAAAAAGGTCAAACAGGAAAGGATTTGAAAGATCCCTGCACAGTGTTGTTTTTGTTATTCACATTTATTGTTTGTATGGAGTTCCAATGGTAAGTTAATTAATTAATAGTAAAAGATCAATTAAAGCTAATAATTCCAGATAAACTCTTAGTATTGCCCTTGTGAAGGTTACCTTGGTCTCTCTTTGCCTCTTTCAAAGGGAGAACCTGGTGCAAAGGGAGTCAGAGGATACCCTGGAAACCCTGGACAACCTGTGAGTCGTTTCCTGTTATTTATGTACACAAAGTCAGAAACACTGTCCATCAAATTTAACACATAATACGAAAATATTTCACTTTTTAAAAACGATTAACTTCTAGGGACCTTTCGGCTTCCGCGGTGAAACTGGGGAGAAGGGCATTCCTGGATACCCTGGAGCAAGAGTAAGATACCTGACATTACTTAAAACGCTCAGTTTAGCATTTCTGTCCTCCTGTTGTTTTATTTTCTTCTTCTGTTTGTGATTCCATCAAACAGGGCCCTCCAGGTTTTAATGGGCCTTCTGGTGCTTCAGGACTACAGGTAAGCTTAGTCTAACTATAACCATAAAAGGTATGTTATCGTAATGTAATATACCCTAAAGAAGATAAAGAACAGCAAATGCTAATGGGGAAAAAAGCTAAATTAACAGCTCTTCCATCAATGAATTGTTGGACTGTATCCTGTACACCTTAATGCTTAACAAACATTTTTTGGAATACTCCTGTTCACTTATGTCCCTCAGTGTCTTTAAATTTGAACCCTAAATTAAAACTTAAATGTTTTCTTTTTATAGAATAGAACTTTACTATCATTGTAACAAAAAGTGCAACAAAATTCCTTATTACTTTTTACAGGGTTATAGAGGCGATCCAGGTTTTTCTGGCCAACCAGGATACATTGGGCCCAAGGTAAAATCTGTGTGTTTTTGAGAGTGTTTGTGTGGGTAATCTGCCTGTTAGTGTAGTTTCACACAAAGTGGAAGTAAGAGTTATTATAAATTTTTGTTGCAGTGTTTAAATGCCTGTCAACTGCATGACAAATACCGATTACATTGTTTTCCTTACTGTAGGCATTAAAGTGTAGTACAAATATTTAGTTTATTCATTTTTATCAGAGGCCAGTCAAACTGGAAATCAAACTTAAATATTAACACATCCATTTCAGTTCAACAAATTAGCGTTAATCTTTTGGGAAATCTTTGAGGTAAGTTTTCCTTTAATGATTGTATAGCCTGAAACCACATAGTTGGTCTTGCAATACCCCATGTCTCACCAGTAGATGTTGCTGTTGTTTTTTACATAAATAATTCATAATTTAATTAGAAATTATTTAGCCCCCTTCAGGGGCGTTAATACAGCTTTGATAATTTTATAACTTTTAGCAGATACATGTTGATATAGGGAATATAGCTACATTTTACTTTTGTGTGGTTTAATTATTTTTTAAATAATAGCATGACTTTTAAAAATTTGTAAGTTAGTAAAGTCATTAGCTTAAATTAGTGTTCTTCAAACCAATTATTCTTTCCTTTTTGTTTTTGACTTGAGCAAACAATTATTCTGTGTTATGTTTGTGCTATAGTAGCTAGGTGGTACATTTCATTGTTTTTTGTTAGAGCTAAGATTAATTGTTTCCATCTTGTCTGTCTTATGGAAATAATGGCTTAGTTTAATATCTAGCTTATATTTGTATAAATTTTCTTGTTCATTTCTTTATTCTAAACTTCCTTTTTAAATCAGAAATTATTTAGCACATGGTGTTAGCTAACTCACAAATCTTAAATCAGTGGCAGTCAAAAGAACTGGTGAAGAGTGTCTCAGAAACTTTTAATTTGCAATGTATGTAGCATATTACCACATACTTTCTTTTGCAATGCTCCATGTCTTACTACCAGATGGTGCCATACTTTCATATATTAAATTTAAAAGTTAATATATACAATTAATTATTAAATGTGTCAGCTGTTGTTTAAACAAATGTTAATTATGTGACAATAGATTTTAGTCTATTTATGTGTTGTTTGTTTTTAAAGAATAACTTCACATTGTTATTTAAATGCTAAAGGTGCTTAAATAGCTAAATCCAATTATTAGATTAGTGATCAGATAATCACAGTGTCTTGTTTTTTTTTATCTGATTAAATTTTGGTCATTGGTGCAATAATAGCTAAATGGTGCATTTCAATTGTTTTTGCCAGTTACGATAGCCTAATTGTTTGTGTTTCCTGTCATATGCTAAGCTAATGCTATCTGGTGTTAGTTTAGTATTTAACTTATTTCTGTATAAAACTTTCTATTAAACTATTTTTATATAAAATCTTGACAAGGTGAATTGTTAGTAAGTTAACACTGGCTGTGTAAATGATTGTAGAAAACTATTCAGGAGACAGTTAGCTTAGCATGAGATTGTTATCCACAACCAGTCAAACCCTTTGTTTCTTCATCTGCTCATATGGTAATTTGTACTGACCTGTGTGAACATCCCACAGGGAGACCAAGGAGAACCCGGACCACCAGGACCTCCAACTTACTTTGATTATAAAGGCAGGACAGTTCAAGGTAACAAACACATACATTTATTTTTATTTATTTGTTCAATTTTTTATGTGATAACTAGTGTAAACATGATGGCAGTTATGGCAGGGGGAGCACAGCAAGGCTAAATAAAACTTCTAGTTATTGTACTGCTAGCAAAACATGGACAAATTTGTGAAAGTAACAATGGTCAAACAATGATGAATCAAGAACAGAGATTTCAACTACTAAAAATAGACAACAAAATATGATGAGCCATATCTTTCCCCAGGCATGACCAGGTAATGGTCAAGTAATGGTAATGGTCAATGGTGGGTAATGAACAGAGTGTGTTGTACAGTGTGTTGTATGTCTAAAAATACAAAATATCAGCATCTGACCGTATGAAACCAAACAAGTTACAACGCTCCTTGGGTATTTCTGATCCTGAACACAAAGAAAAAGTTGTTGACTCGTTTTACTAAAGCAGCATTCCTCTCATTGAAAACTCAACTTAAAGTAGATTCCATGGTTTAAATCATCATATCAGAGGAATTAATAATTCCTTTTGCCACTGACATGGTTTTAAGTGAGGGATAATGCCCGACGAGGTGTCCATTATCATAAATTAATGGGGGACGTGGAGGTGTGAACCGTCTGATGCAAAGTCCATTAATTTATGATAATGGACACCTGGAAGGGCATTATACCGCTTATACCATGACACAAAGTATCATTTCAGAGGGCAGGTGCAGCTCTCACAGCTATTGTGTGTCCAGAGGATGATGCAAAATTTTGTTTCAAACAGTAAAAGTCCACAGATAAATCATTCCTAAATCTGCAGGCTGCTTTCACAGTGATGCCCCATCACAGAAATGATCTGGTGTATCTCCAGCCTGGTGTCTGAGTTTCTGTTTCCACGGTTACCAACTATCATTTAGTCAGCGCAATAATTTCCAACATTAAGGCTATTTGACCGAAACTTTTTTTATAGGTGTCCTGTAACACTTTTTAACCAACTCCCTACAGCCAATCAGAATCGAGTATTCACTCAGAGCATAGTATAAAGAGTGAGAACAGATTTTACATTCCTTGGATGTTATAATGCATCCTCTAAGCAGACTAGATGGCAGGCGTTGCATATTTCTCATTACAATTATAAGTGACTTGTGACTTGTAGGTCTGCTCGATTATGGGAAAAATAATAATTTCAATTATTTTGATTTAAATTGAGATCTCGATTATTTAACGCAATTATTAATTTTTTACTTTAATAATGTGAATTTTTATCTATTGATCTCGAGAAAGAGAGAGAGAAAGAGAGAGAGGCAGCCAGTGTGACATTTGAAGCGTTGTCTGTGGTAACACAGACTAGTTTCTTTTCACCCAGGACCCACATGGCTATTGTTTGTCTCAGACCAGCAGCTATGTTCGGACCGGTGTGATCTGGGAAAAATTAATCTGGAGACATTTAGTTTTCACGCTGAAATCCCCGTCAATGAAATGTAGCGTTACATTTATATACGGCTCTGTGGTCGACTTGACATACAGGCGCCAAGCCGGGGGGCAATGAGCATGCCCACACCCGCTCGGTGCCTCTCACACTCTTCATGCCCACACACATTCAGCAACTCCTGAATGGAAGAGGGTCCAGCCCGTCTCAAGGACAGTGGTTCCAGAGCCCAAGCCATGCGTCGAGGTAAGTCCAACTATATCTACCCGGAACAGCTCAACCTCGCGCACCAGCTCAGCCTTCTTCCCCGCCAGAGAGGTGACATTCCACGTCCCTAGAGCTAGCTTTTGCAGCCGAGGATCAGACCACCAGGGTCCCGCCTCTGGCAGCCGCCCAGCTCACACTGCACCCGACCCCTATGGCCCCTCCTGCAGGTGGTGAGCCCACAGGAGGGGAGGCCCATGTCATCATTTCGGGCTGAGCCCGACCGGGCCCCATGGGGAGAGGCCCGGCCACCAAGCGCTTGCCTCCGTGCCCCACCCCCAGGCCTGGCTCAAGAGGGGGGCCCCGGTGACCCACGTCCGGATAAGGGAAACTCTGGTCCTTGCTTTTTTATCGTGATATAGGTGATTTTGAGCCGCACTTCGTCTGGTCCCTCCCCTAGACACCTGTTTGCCATGGGTGACCCTACCAGGGGCATGAAGCCCCCGACAACATAGTCACTAGGATCGTCGGGACGCACAAACTCCTCCACCAGGGTAAGGTGGCGGCTCAGGATCATTGAAAGCCCAGATCATAATTGAGATTAAAATTTGATTTATCGCCTAGCCCTAGTGAATTAACTTGGACTTGAGGTAAAAGACTTGTGACTTGGACTTGTATGAAAGAGACTATTGAACATTTCTGCCACGAAGCTCCCCTCTGACACAACAGTCCCAGCTCCCCCAATGTAAAAATCCCAAGAGGATTTAGATAATTGATGGTCAGTGAGTGCAGCGCACTGGTGACTCTAAATGTGGTCAGTTTCCTTCTGTTGGAGTCCAGTCATCTCCTCTGCTGCTTTTTTCTTGCCCACAACGCTGTTTGTCGGCAACTCCTTAATTAGGAATGTGACTCCTTATCGCAGTCACACATTTTTGTCCTGGCATTACAGAAGCCAACTTATTAATTAAGCTCGAGGATGTGATCCACTCTGTTCCATCATCTATTAGAAGAGTGATTGTTTACATAGGAACTTCAACAATCTGTGTTGACCAAAGGTACCTTTTTACATCCTAAATCAGGGTGAAAAGTCAGTGTTCATTTCAGGTCCCATACCTATGGTGGAGTGGGCTTTGGCCATTTCAGCAGGCTCCTCAGTCTTAACACCTAGCTGCTATCTGAGTATCGAGCGCTGCATTTGAGTTTTTTTTGACAGTTTTAACCTTTTCTGAAATAGTTTCCTTTTTTTTTTAGCAGAGATGGTGTGCATCTAAATTTAAAAAAATTATTGAACTGGTGTACAGTGACATTTGGCATGGATGTAATTATTAGGGGTGTTTTGAAGGCAGTTAGTGCAGAGATTTACTTATTTACTTGATGATTTATTGTTTTATACCAGCTGCTCATGTTTTCCATCATTCGCTACAGGACCTCCAGGTGACTCTGGCCTTAGTGGTTTCCCAGGTCCTCGTGGTGACCAGGGATTTCCAGGAAGTGCAGGAGTTCCAGGCTCACCAGGAATTGGTGGTTTTGGTCCAGGTAGTATGCACAGACTATGTAGAATTAGCCATTGAACATTCATTGATAAACTGCACAGTCTTACTCCAGATGGAAGAAAATGTTTTTTCTTTATACTACAAATTACCCATTTCTGTCTAAATGCCACATGTACAGGTCGTCCAGGACCCCAAGGTTTTCCTGGGATCTCAGGCCCAAGAGGAGAGAAGGGTATTGCAGGAATACCAGCCTATGGCCCTGAAGGACCCCCAGGTTCACCTGGACTTGCTGGACCCTCTGGCCCGCCTGGACGTCCGGGAATTTCTAGTATGTTCACACAGAAGTGAAGCACAAAGCTCTCTTGCCATCCCCTTACAGGTGGTAATACACATTTCTGCTCAGTTTTAGGATGAAATTTGATGTCCGAAACTGACACAAAAATAAGTTTAATGTCTTCAGTGTTTAACTGATCTTTTCTCTCTTTAATTATCAAAAATATAAAACAAAGTATTTAAATATAAAACAATTCATCAAACAGCTTTATCTCTGCAGAGATACAGGATCATTCTGAACCAGAACTGCAAGTTTAAAAACTTGTCACTGTTTTGTGGAATAAAAAAAAACATCTCATCTGTAAGAATAGACATAACGGATTTCTGACTGCTGTCCTCCAAGGCTTGTCCATTGATCCCTGCATCATCTATCCTGAAGGGTCTGTAAGGCCCAAAGGTCAGTTCTACAGGTTTCCTCTCAGCAGCCATACTGCTGTTGTTGCCATGGCAATATTCAACTTCTCAAAGCAAAATACAAGCCAAAATCTTTCAGCTGGCAGTTTCTAACTGTCAAAATGCTTTTCTGTTTGTTTGTTTTTCTCTTAATGCTCTGTGCTTGTTCCATGGATTTGTGGTAAGTGGAAAGTGCGGGCTCTCACAAGCTTCAGACTTGGATAGGAATGCCTCTATTCCAAGATGCTTTACTCATCTTTTTCCACAAAATGTTTCCAGCACAATTCACTGATTTTACATGGATTTCAATACTTGGCAGCTACTTTAACCATAATATTGTTTTTTTTTATGTGTGTAAAACACAGAAAGACATCATGAATATGACAAAATCAAAGAAATAACCTGAAAGTGAAATCTTGAGTTGACATTTATAACAAAGATCATGCAGCAGATATAAATTTTATGCATTGATACTGGAATTCCTTTGTCCTCGGCCATTACAGTATATGTAAAATCACTGAAATACTTGTTGCTATTTATTTATTTTTTAATGTGAGATAAATACTTTTATCCCATTTTACAGCAGCAGCTCAAATCTGATATCAAATCTTATAGAAAACAGAGTGAACTAACTCTGATTTCACACTGTGACACTAAGCTGAACTTGCACTTAGCACTTGCACTTGGTTTAAATAATTCTTGCTTATGTAACATAAATCCCAAAACCTGGTGCGTGTTAAAAAAAAACAAAAAAACAATTTGTGGAAATCCATCTAACATCAATCAGTGCAATTCAGCTCAAGTATGAACAGTGTGAAGTCTATAAAGACCAGAAATTATTTTATTTGAGAACTAAAATTAAACCTTTAATTTTTCTTGCTTTGTTTGTTTCTGTGTGTGTGTGTGTGTGTGTGTGTGTGTGTGTGTGTGTGTGTGTGTGTGTGCGCGCACGTTCCCAGGTACTCTTAAAGGTGAGGAATTCAGTTTCCCTGGAGTACCTGGGTCACCTGGCCCCAGAGGAGTACCGGGTAACATTGGAATCAAGGGCTTTAGAGGTATACATAAAAAGGAAGAGAAACTAGAATGATATTCTCTTCCTGTTCGAACCACAACTATAGTGTCATTTACTCTGCCAAAGCTTTCCAACAGCCCAAACAGGACAATTTTGATTTGAAAACAGTCATGAAGAAAAAAATGTGGTTTATGTCATTTTTTTAATTCCAGCCAACTGTTATTTAAAGTTTTCTGTATTTTATGTTTTAATATTTGTATATTTTATCTTCTAACTTTTTCTGTAAAGCACTATGTGGCAAATGACTGAGAAATGTACTATATAAGTAAACTCTACTTACTTTCTTACTTAATTTTTAAATAAAAAACTAAACCAACATGCAGAAGACATTAAAGATATTTTGTTTCTTGTTTGGAAGGTTGGAAGGTTGTTTGGAAACAAAAAGCCTCTGTTAATCCTGCAGAGGTGAACACTGATGATGGTCAATTATTTAGGTGCATTTGATCAGCATCACAAAAATAAGAGGGTATTATATGTCGTGTGTTACTTTACCAAGGTTACTTTTACATTATTATTTTAAAGTTAAATAATAATTTAAAAAAAATTCAGTGCAATTCTATTTTTTAAAAACCCCAAAATCTAAATCTCAGAAAATAAGAATAATGTGAAAAGGTTCAGTGTTGTTGCAGTATTACACTCGAATCAGCTAATTAATTAAAAAAAAACTGCAAATGACTCCTAAATGTTTAAATGGTCTCTGTCTATTTCTCTCAGTAAAATTCACAATCATGGGGAAGGTTGCTGACATGACACCCTCCACAAGTACGGAAAGCTTCAAAAGAAGTTGGGTGCTCTCAAAGTGCTTGTATCAAAGCATCAATAAAAAGTTGAGTGGAAGAGAAAAGTGTGGAAGAAATAGGTGCAAAACTAGTAGGGATGACTGCAGCCTGGAGAGCTGTGGGGAGCTTTACAAGGAGTGGACTGAGGCTGGATTTAGTTACTTCAAAAGCCACCATACACAGACAGATGCTGGACATGGGCTTCAAATGTAGTATTCCTCTTGTCAAGTCGCTCCTAAACAAAACACGTCAGAAGCGCCTGACCTGGGCTAAAGAAAAAAATAACTGGTCTGTTGAGCAGTGGTCCAAAGTGCTCTTTTTTTTTTTTTTTAGTTAAAAAAAAAATTACAAAGAAAAAAACCCCAAAGTGCTCTTTTCTGATGAGAGCCAACTTTCCATCTCATTTGGAAATCAAGGTCCCAGAGTTTGGAGGAAGAATGGAGAGGCAACAATCCAAGACACCTAAAGTGCAGCGTGAAGTTTCCACAGTCTGTGTTGGTTTGGGAGCCATATCATCTGCCAGTGTTGGTCCACTGTGCTTTATTAAGTCCAGAGTCAACACAGCTGTCTACCAGGAGATTTTAGAGCACTTCAGTCTTCCATTACACCCCAGCAGGGGACGCAAACTGATAACATCCATGCCACTCTACATTGAGGCAGTAATTCATGTGAAAGGGGCTCAAACCAAGTACTGAGTTCATATGGACAACATCTCTGCATTCAAAATCTTTTTTTTTTTTTAATTTCATGTAATATTCAAATTTTCTGAGATTTTGATTTTTGGGTTTTCATAAGCTGTAAACCATAATCAAAATTACAATGAATAAATGCTTGAAATATCTCACTTTCCATGTAATGATTGTATATAATATATTAGTTTCCCTTTTTTAAGTTGAGTTACTAAAAAAAAAAATTTATTCAAATGTACCTGTATTTCCTTGTCTCTTTTCCTTTGATTTTCTATTGGGATTTCTTTTCACTTTGGGCTTCTTTCATCATTTTGTTTTCCTTCGATCCATCCCCTCTGTTTCTTTATCCTGCAGGCGAACCTGGCGACTGTAATTGCAGAGGAAGAGACGTCCCTGGATTCCCTGGGTTACGTGGGCCTCCTGGAGAAAACGGCAGTCCTGGTTTTGCTGGACCAAAGGGTGAGTCTGGTGATCCTGGTTCACCAGGCTTAACTGGCACTCCGGGAACTAATGTGAGTACAATTCTGTCTCCATGTTATAAATTGGGCATTCTCCTGCTATCCTCATACTTCAGGTCACTTAGTGAAAAGGAACAATTACAAGGTAAAAGGTTTTAATGGATTTTAATAAATCACTGTAATTTCTGTCCTTTCTTCAGGCTCGTGCTGGTGAAAGGGGCTTCTTTGGTCGTAAGGGAGCGAAGGGAGAACCATTCTATCCCAACTTAGCCTTGGGGGTTAAAGGAGAGCAAGGGGATCCTGGCCCCAGAGGACCTCAAGGAGAAACGGGAAAACCTGGAAGAGATGGGTCATCTGGCTTCCCTGGACTCCCAGGACCCCCAGTGAGTACAGTACTAGGAAACTCAGTTGATAATTCTGTAAAACTTTTCATAAAAATTGGAAATTAAAATTTTATATGTTTTCCCATCTTTTATCCTCTGTTACTCTCCGTCCCTCTTGACATCCTATTGCTGTCTTTTTTCTTTCCCTTTCTTAACTTTCCTCTCCAGGGTGATGCTGGCTTCGGTTCAATCGGAGAGAAAGGATTCCAAGGTTACCCAGGGTCCAAAGGGCGTCCCGGTGGCCCTGGAGAGCCTGGTATCAGTGTTGCCGGACTTCCTGGCTTACGTGGTGAAGATGGAGATCCTGGTATACCCGGATTGCCCGGGCAACCAGGTTTACCTGGACAAAAAGGTAAGTGATGCTGAGGAGAAACATCAGCTTGGTTGGTGTGTTAACCAAGTGTGTGACAGATTATGTGGATGCATGTGAAAATGTTGTGAAAATCTATTTTTTCCACAGGAAAAAAGAATCTTGACAATATATATTCTACAAAGCCTACCTTTATGTTCAGTAGTAGCCATAGCAACCTCATCCTTACTTGCTTAATCTGCAGAGGACATTTCTAAGGGACCAACAATTCCTGTTTTATCTTTGTTGAAAGAAACGCTTCTTTTAGTTGACTGATTGATGCACAATAATGATCTTGTTATCACTCAAATTCAACTGCTGTGCTTTTTTAGCCTTAAAAGAGGGGAGACTTAACTTGACAGCACTTGTTAAAAATATGACTCTGAAAAAAATAATAATATACATCAGGAATAAATAAATAATAAATAAATAACTTGGAAATAAATAAATAAAGTCACAAATAATTATTGCTGAATCTTCCTGCAATTGGTAAACAATTTTAACAAGTGAAGACAAAATCCATGTTCGGTTACATTAATGTAGGCTTGTAAAGTGGAGTGATGTAGTTTCCTGACAAAGCAAATAAACTGACACAAAGTGCTTATTTTCCTCGACATACACTCAACCAGGCACTTTATTAGATAAACTTTACTAAGACCAGGTTGAACCTCTTTTCCTTCAGAACCACCTCAATTCTTGGTGGCATAGATTCGTCAAGGTGTTGGAAACATCCCTCAGATATTTTGCTTCATATTGACATGACAGCATCACAAATTTGCTGCAGGGTTTGTCGACTGCATCCACGATGAGAATCTTCCGTTCCACCATATCCGAAAGCTGCTCTGTTGGATTGAGATCTGGGGCCTCATTTATTAAGCTAGCGTAGGAACAAAAACCAGCGTACGCCAAATAAAGTAAATTTTTGGGATTTATGAAAACCAAACTTGATGGAAAAATGTTCCTACCTCCACACAACTCTGACCCAGGCATACGCACATAATCTAGAAAAACGTGAAACGGCGACACCAACAGTACAGAATAAAATCATGGAAATGCTGTGAAATGTGAGACATTTGTGCACAATCCACTATTACCTTTTACACCATATGTTATATATTAAAGCTGTTTGCAAAGAGGCACATTCCCATGTGGGAGTCGAACTTCGGTCCCCTGCATGGCAGACGGGTGCCCTACTGACTGAGATATCCGATGCTTCTGGCGTGTCTTGCCTTTTGACACTGCGATGACAGCATCTGCCACCTGCTGCTACTATTCTGCCTTTCTGACAGTAAGTAATGCCTACGCCGTGCCCACCAAGTAAACATTTTTACGTTAGTCAACGTGGTCCATCAGGATCTCTGTCTCACACCCCGAAAAATTCCGCTTCTTTTTTTTTTGCGCCGCAGACACCACCTGTAATTTGCTTTACTACGCACAGTTTCATAAATGACCACTGGTGACTGTGGAGCCCATCGGAGTACAGTAACTCATTGTCATGTTCAAGAAAGCAGTTGGAGATTATCTGGGCTTTGTGACATGGTGCATTATCCTGCTGGAAGTAGCCATCAGAAGCAGTTTTGGAGAAGTTGCTTTTAAAAAGTAACTTTTGCTCGTTACTCTTTACTTCTTAAAAAAGTAATCCGTTACTTTACTAGGTTACCCTCCATGGAAAGTAACTTTTTATGCTACTTGTTACTTTTATGTTACTTTTATGTAGCTCTACTTAAACTACATATCTGTTCCTATATGTGTAAGCCTACATAAAGTTATACTATGGAAGACACAACAGATATTTCTTTTGTGCTCTTTATTATAAAAATATTACGAACAGAGCACTTGACTAGAAACATATAACATGATAGAAATTGAGGAAATTGAGATTGAGGACTTCCAACTCGGAGCCTGACCTTGTATAGTCAAGTACCTCTGAGTTTGCGCTAAAGGCCATTGCGTCTTCTTCCTCCTCAGCAAAAAAGAAAAAGTCCTTCTCACTGGCACTGCTGTGTGTGGCAACTTCTGGAGTTTTCTCAGCTGGATCTGCATCATAGAGTAGAGTGCAACACTCTGCTATGAGAAGCGCACGCGCCGCTTCTCTCCACTCTGCTTCTCTCCGCTCTGCTTCTCTCCGCTCTGTTTCACCTATCCATTGAACTTTAAATTTCGGCAATATCAAGGCAGCCAATAACGCTTCACTGCTCTCCAACACCGATGTGAATCGTGTCTTGATGGCCTATGACAAATCTGTATAGAAGATACAAGACTAGTTTTTAGACGCACGACTATCATGGGAGGAAAACTGCATTTATCCAAATGTATCATATCGGCTATTAAAAATTGACTTACCTGTACAATCAAACCTGGTTGTTCTGTTGTCATCCTTGAAAGTCCATTTTGGAAAGTCAGTGTTCCTGGACATCATGTCTCCAGTGTTGCTAAAGGACAATTGTTTTCACCTTGCAATATATCCAAAGCCACTGTCAGCGGTTTCAAAATACTGCAGTATTCCTTTAGGAATAGATGTTCATGTTCTCTCGGGACTCTGATGTGTGGTGTAAAGCGTATTCAAATTGTTGGCCAGGATGTCACGGATACAGGACAAGTCTTTATGATAGGAATTACACCTTGTTTAAGAAGGCACAATCAGTTTCTTCCCACATTTCATCTACAATCTCAGTGTCCACGGTAGAACGGCTTGCCTTAGTCCAAAGAACAGCATACTTCCCTATTGCACTCCTGTACACATGTTTTGTGTCACTATTGGATGGCAGCCATTTGTCGACGTCATTGCACAAGATTAAATTGAATGTACGCGATGCACATTCAAAATGCAGGGGAAGGGAACACTGTCCTTCTGTGGTCCCAAGTAACTCTTCCTCATCATTGAAAACAACACCCTGCTCTTCATCCTCCTCCTGGTCGGTGTGGTCAGGCTCAGGAGGTGCGTACATCTTAAAAGTCAGTCAGTCATTATCTTATCCGCTTATTCCATTACGGGTCGCGGGGTAAGCTGGAGCCTATCCCAGCAGTGTTTCAGGTGAGAGGCAGGGTACACCCTGGACAGGTCACTAGTCCATCGCAGGGCCTTAAAAGCTTCGACCCATTGTCAGTAACGGCGGTGGTGATCTGATGAGAAAGGCCAAATGCTTAGTAAATTTGTACCATTTCCAAACCTATGACATCATATGTATCCCTGCCCTTTATTCTTTTGCATGCAATTGCAGCTTTCTCGTGATTCAAGTTGCGTGGATTAATCCAATGCACCCTGATTCCCAAAAAGCTTCTGTTATGGCTGCTTCAAATATCAGCAGTGGTTAACATATACTACAAACTCGAACGTTTTTTTTGTTTTTAATTCACTCTCCATTTTAAGGTAGTGTTCATTCAGATGGCCCGTGAAAGTTCTGCGATCTGACAATGGGTGCCTGTCTCCTGTTAATGGTATCTTGCTAAGTATCTTTCTAAAAGTGGAAGATTCCACATTGCTTATAGGCAACATTTCCTCGACAATGAACGAAGTAACAAGTTTATTAGGCTCTCATTTAGTTCCTTGTTGAGTTTAGCTCCTTATTTGGACTTGGCTTCGAAATATCATCATTTCCCCAGGGGATCTTGGGCTACAAGTTTCACGTTAGCATGTTTTAAAGAACGCGTTCTTTAGGTCAGATCTGTCCCTAAGAAAAGTAACATGCTGAATTAAAAAGTAACCTATGTTACAGTACCAAATTTTCAGTGATAACATATTACTTCTTAACCAAAAAAGTAGTTACGTTACTATAACGCGTTACTTTGTAACACTGGTCAGAAGATGCCACGCTGTGGTTATAAAGGAATGGACATGGTCTGCAACAATACTCAGTTAGGCTGTGGTGTTTAAACCATGCCCAGTTTTAGTAAGGGGCTCAAAGTGTGCCAAGAAAATATTCCCACACCATTACACCACCAGCAACCTGAACTGTTAATACAAGGCAGGATGAATCCATGCTTTCATGATGTTTCCACCAAATTCTGACCCTACCATCTGAATGTTTCAGCTGAAATAAGCAGGCAACGTTTTTCCATCTTCTGTTGGTTAGTTTTGGCGAGCTTGTGTGAAATGTAGCCTCAGTTTCCGGCTGACAGGAGTGGCACCCGGTGTGGGCTTCTGGTGTTATACCTCATCTGCTTCAAGGTTGGATGTGCTGTGTGTTCAGAGATGCTATTCTGGATACCTTGGTTGGAAGCAGTTATTTGAGTTCCTGTTGCCTTTCTATCATCTCCAACCAGTCTGCCCATTCTCCTCATCAACAAGGTCTTTTGTTCCAAACAGTTGCTGCTCACTGGATATTTTCACTTCTTCAGATTATTCTTTTACTCAACCGGAAGCTCCTAGAAGGTAGAAAGGCTGAATTTTGCTGCTCTAAGTTGGGACCTCTAAGTTGGATTTTGATTCTGGGTTTGGACTTTTGGTCATAGGATCAACAGTTAAAATCTACTGTTTGAAACCCGCTTAAATCAGTACAAAGACTAAGATAAGTGGACAACATTATTGAGAAGTTGTCGCAGCGCTCAAGTGGCTAAGCTAACTGCCAGCAGCTGACTGGACACTAACAGCTGTTTGAGCTGCATTGAGCTGCATTACTGGTGCAATGGGACCAGAGAAATCCCAGATGTCTGATGAAGTTGAGGACATCAAAAAGTCGCTCGATTTCCTCACTCAAGAAATATCTACCATTAACAAACAGCAACAAAGTATCCTCGAGTTGGTTGAGGAGGTGAAGATACTACGGATTCAAAATGAAGAGAAGGATAAGAAGTTGGAGTTTTTGGAGACTCAAATGGCGGACCTGGAGCAATACACCAGGCTGAATGACGTGATCGTTATGGGGCTACGGATAAAGCATATACCAAGGCGGTGAGCGGTACCGGTGGAGAGGAGCCGAACGAGGAGGATGTCAAATCAGCCAAGGAGCAAGTGGCAGCGTTCCTGGAGACCAAAGGGATAAAGCTTGACTGCAACAACATTGAGGCATGTCATCCTTTGCCCAAGAAAAGCACAACAATTAAACCAGTTATAATTCTGAGATTTGTAAACAGGAAGCACAAGGTTGCGCTTCTGAGGCAGGGAAGAAAGTTAAAAGGATCAGAGGTCTTCATGAACGACCATCTTACTAAACAAAATGCTGAAATAGCCAGAAAGGCACGGCAATTGAAAAAGCAGGAGAAAATATTGAGCATGTGGACAACAAATTGCAAAATCTTTATCAAGTTGAATGGGCCACAAGAGAAAGTTTTGGTTATCAGAAAGTTGGAGGAGTTGCAAAAATATTAGTGAATGATATGGTCTGGCCTTGATGTAAACATCTACACACAAACATGATGCACACCTATATAGCTGACTTATCTAACACATTTGAGATTTTAACCAAAAGGAATAATCATTACCATGACTGTCAAATGAGGACTTTTGTCACTGATTATAATGAACATGAGTTGGAACAGAACATAGACCCTGATATTAATTTTTTTCATAGTATTCAGGATTATTGTTGTTATAATAGTGAAGACGACTTCAATAAGAACATTAAAACATCAAATAAGCTATCAATTATTCATTTTAATGCCAGAAGCCTCTACACTAACTTTCACAATATTAAATATACAGACATTTTCAGAGCCGCTTAGCATCATAGCTATTACGGAATCTTGGATTAAATCTGAAAAAGGAATGGACTTTAATCTGGAGGGTTATAAATTTACGAACATTAAAAGGAATAATAAGGCGGGTGGAGGTGTAGCACTTTTCATGGACAAAAACTTAAACTATAATATTGTGAAAAATATGACATCTTTTATTTATAATTTGTTAGAATGTTTCACCATTGAAATTTGTAATGAAAAGAAAAAATTTTTTATTGTAAGCCGTATATACAGAGCACCAGGAACAAATAGTGATTCCTTCAGAGAATGAATGAAGGGTACATTCTCCAACATAAATAACAAGACTGTTTTCATATGTGGTGATTTCAACATTGATTTATTAAAACCTCATAAATACAAACCAACAGAAGATTTTTTTAAATACAATGAATGAGTTTGAATGAGTTTGTTCCCAAAGATTACTAGACCCACAAGAATTACTCCCACCTGTGCCACTCTGATTGATAATATTTATACTAATATTATTGAAAGTAAAACAATAAGTGGTATACTTATCAATGATAACACTGATCATTTACCAGTTTTTATTAACTATGACTATTATTATAACGCAAAAAAATTAAACACATAGGACACACAAAAGAATAAGAACAGAGGACCTAATAAACAAATTTAAGGAGGAATTACTGGCACAGAACTGGGAAGCAATCTTTGAAGAAAATAATGTGGATGATGCCTATGAGTTATTCTTGAAAGTGTTTAAAGGTTTATATGACAAATACTGTCCAATCAAAGAATACACTAAGAAACTGAAACTATGATGTAGAAGTAAAGAAAAGGAAAACAGGTATAAGAAGTATAAAAATAAGTGAACTCATATTATAAGGATTAGCAAAAAAGAGTACTACAGAAAAATACTTGAGGATAATAAAAATAATATTAAAGGTACTTGGGACATTTTAAATAGTATTTTCAGAAACAACTCGAAACATACTGAAATACCAGAGCACTTTATTGATAAGGAGATGGAGGTGTCTGATAGCTGTGATATGGCTGACAAATTAAATAATTTTTTAGTTAATGTTGGACAGGATATTGCAGAAAAAAATTACCACCAAGGAATAATAGAAGACAATTTGAATGAATTAATATATGGAAATGGCAACTTGATGTTTTTAAATCCTGTAGAGGAAAATGAAATACTGAAAATTGTTATAAATTGCAAAAACAAGACATCAACTGATTGTAATGATATTGATATGAACGTTGTCAAAGAGGTTATTGAAGGGATTACAAAGCCATTAAAATATATTTTTAATCTATCATTTCTAACTGGTTCTTTTCCAAATTTAATGAAAATAGCAAAGGTTATACCATTATACAAAAAAACTGGGAGCAAACACTACCATACCAACTATCGACCTGTCTCCTTACTTCCACAATTTTCCAAACACTCGAAAAATTATATAAAATAACTACATCACTTCAATAAAACCACTCATTGTTCTTCAGAAAAGGACCATACGTGTAATACATAAAGCCGGTTATCGTGATTATACTCACCCACTATTTCTTCAATCACAATCACTAAAATTTACAGACATTGTAAATTATTTAACTGCACAAATTATGTATAAAGCAAGTAAAAAATTTTGCCTAACAATATACAAAATTTGTTTAGGAATAGAGAGGGAGGGTATCCTCTAAGAGGTCAGTACAAATTTAGAATAAATAAAACTTGCACCAGAGGAAAACAGTTATGCATCTCATTTTGTGGGATGCGATTATGGAATAATATGAATGATGAAATTAAACAGAGCCCGACAAATAAAGTACAGGGCAAACAAGTATAGAGCACACATTTTTAATGAATATAAAAACTGTGTAACAGAAAACTAATTTGTATATAATGTTTTGTATTATGTGCAATAATATTGTTTATATTGTACAATATTGTTCATATAATGATTTTGTTGTGTCAAAGTGAGCAGGAAGGAAGCAAAATTAATTGTTTGAAGCAATGGGGGTGGAATTCAATAGGTTTTGTAACTTCTTCCCACTCCCTGTTTTTAAACAGTTTTTTGTTTTTTTCGTTTCTTGTAATTATCCTTCTAATGTTAAAAAAAATAAAAATAATTTTTAAAAAATTCTCTGTAAACCGTAGAGATGGTTGAGTGTGAAATTCCCAGTCCATCAGCAGTTTCTGAAATACTCAGACCAACAACCATGCCACGTTCAAAGTCACTTAAATCTGCTTCCTCACTGAGTTGTTACCACGTTATTCACTGATTTAGAAATTTATGTTAAGCAATTGAACAGGTGCACATAATAAAGTGCTTGGTGAGTGTATATCAATCTTGTCATGGGAAATTGAAGAAACATGTAAAATTACTCTTTAAAATATGAACTTTGGAATGCTGCTGTTGATATTTAGCTCTTCTCTGAGACTAAATGACACAAAGTGGCCTTCATCTTCTGTATGAATGTATGCTCTAGTACAATGATGCTAATGCTAAACAACTGATTTATTTTGCTTTTAATATGAGGGATATTGTCACTGACAGGAGCTGAGAGGGAATGATTGTTACATGACAGTCATTTACAGTCCTTCTCCCTCCTCTTGTTGATGGTGATAACCTGTGTTTAATCACTTTCGCTGAACCCAGCAACATGCTTCTGCCTTAATTAATGGACTTGATCTGATTGCTGTTTTGCTGATTACTGTTTGACATAAACAAAAATTAATTGCTTTACTTTATTGGCGCATGCAAATGACCCCTGACTGGCCTTGTATGCTGTCATTTATCCCCCAACCCTCTCTCTTTCTCTCTCTCTCTGTCTCCCTGTATTTCACTGATTCTATCCATCCATCCGTCTGTCTCACTCTTCTTGTGCATGTGTATCTGTCCAGGTGAAAACATCTGTGGAAGGGTTAATGACGACGGAGAGGGAACGGGTGGGTAGCTAACTTTCTTAACCACCAGCCAGAGTAACAGCCTGGGACAGAGTATGTGCTGTAGTGTTAGTGTTCACATAAATGTCCTTCAAGCAAAACTGATTGCTATCTGAAGCAGTAGTGTAGTACATTTTCCTTGTGTTCACATGCTAGCCAGAGCTAATCTGTCCAAATGACAATATTAGATGAAAAATAAACAAAAAACATTCAGTTAGACCATGTGTTCAAAATATATAATATTTCTACTGGGTTGACATAAGGGGAGACATTGCAGGTGAATATGGTCCAAATTTAATTATTTATTTATTTTAAAAGAACTATTTTTTTTCACACATTCTGTGACATTCTGTATTTGAATGTGCAAATTTAGCACATAAGTTCAAGTTTAATTATTTTATCATCTCCTTAAGGCGGATTTATGCTCGCGCGGCGTCTGTGTGCAGGTGGCTTTGGTATAGCTGACGCTGGTGAGTTTGCTTTGTGTCATGTTGCAGTTTCTCCTCCTAATCTGAAGGTAGCAGCAGGGGTGTTATCGGCCGGTCAACTCACCAGGTCAGAGTTATTTTGATGGTTAACTTCAGTTCACTAGGTATTTTTTTGTTTTAAAACAATAATGGCGTCCAGTATGGTTCAATCTCTTTATTAGTTTGTGGAAGAAAATGAAGAAATAATTTAATCAGCGTCTCATCAACCTGATTCACTGGTTATTGTTTTTAAAAACGGTGGTTACCACACAAATTCAGCGAGAAGATCCAGATATTTGGCAACACGTGATCCCAAACTGACCAATCACAAGGGAGTACCTCCGTGTAACCGTCTGCATAGCAGGGGTGCACGTCAGGTCTGGAAGAGGTGCGTGTCGAGCCTCTACGAAGCTACGCCAAGCATACGGTGGTGATGCAGAAACAGACGCCACGTGAGCATCCGCCTTTAGACTGAAAATACTGTGAGCTAACAAAATGTTTGAGCTTTGAGTTGTTTTAGACAGTGAAACTTTTTTATGGCCTTGCAGTAGCTGTTAATGGAGGACCAAAACCGGCAAAATGAAAAACATACGGAAATATTAAAATGGCTCAAACAAATTAATTTACCCATAAATTATATAATAGAAATGTAAAAAATTGTTTTTCCATCAAGAAACCTATAAAACGACACATTTATATTGCTTTTGTCCTTTTCAACTGTTATAATTTAGCTTTGTGTTTAATATTACTAATGATTTACTTTTCCATGTCATCTTCAGTTAAATTTATTTACTTCTTGGGTGATTTCTTTTTTATTATTATTTTTCCTCCTTTGTTTGTTAGTGCAGCAAAGCTGTGGAGCCGATCCTTTCTGCCTGGCTTTGCCAAGTGTGGCTTCGGGAGGGAAATTAAGGTTTTAAGCTGGCAGAAATGTCTGACTTTCAGCAGGAGACTACGGGATCTTCCCTTTTAGCTGAAAAATCACACAATCGCAGATGCCTGCTTACTGTTTGGCATGGATGCAGGAACTGAGAGGCTGTTCCAGCTGCAGATGTACTAACACTAACAGGCTAAAGGTTCTGGTAAAGTTGGTTGTGATGCTTAGAGAACGTTGCCTGGATTGTTGAGATGACAACTTTTTTTTTAAATGTTTCGTGAACAGTCGTAACAAATATTTTAATAAAATTCCTCCATCACCATTTCCTTTCCTCCCCTTCCTGTACACCTCAGTCACTCACTGAGAAAAAAACGTTTCTCTCAGATTGTAGAGAATATACAAGCCTTTATTTTTATTCTGTCATCATAAAATTTTTCCTCCTTTGTTTTGAGCCAACACTAGTTCCAGCTGCACTTCATATGTGCATCCAGTTGTTTGACCACCACAGCATTTTTCTCTCCTAACACACTCATTCTGAAAATTCACTGTAGTATTAACGCAGACTGATGGACAGTTTCATCCGTCTTCTGCGTCGGTTCTGCACGTAATTTAGTCCGTTTTCAGGGAGCTTAGCTATCCGTCGCTTGATGCGGAAAAAGGAGTATTACCACTGGAAATCATAGGGGCGGTGTTGAGCTAACACGCAACCAGCTAAAGGAACAAACCAGAGAAGAAGAGGAAAAGGAAGAAGATGACGCAGAACCTCCAAATAAAAAGCACCTGAAGAAGAAGATACAGGCGAAAAAGAAGTAGTTGAGAGAAACTGCTTCTTCTTTGTCGGTTTTTTTCTTCTTCTTTTGGTGTTTTTGGACAGTTTAAACAACTTTATAGCAGCGCATAACCCCACCAACGGGGGTCAAAATGGGGGAATGAACTCTGAACTCGGTACTGCCTACTTGTGGATGAACTGACTTATTACCCATGGAAACATAAAAGACACATGAAAGGATGAGAGGGGCAACGTATGACAAAACTGCCCGTCTTTTGCGTACCCATCTTCTGCGTCGAGCAGAAATGGGCCTTTAAACTGTAAATTTTTACCCATAACATCAGTGCTACATATATAGTTGGATTTCATATTAAAGGCAAATGTATTTACAGTTACAATATAGTAGGTGAATAAGTGACATAAAGAAAAGTACCATGATAGTATTAATTCCCAGCATCCACACCAATTCCCTGTCTTCCACTGGCTAACATTACTTATTTGATATAATTAGCGCGTCCTATTTACAAGACTTTAGTGCTTTTAGGCTTAACAATAGAGGGTCCTAGCCAAACCCATGACTCTGATATAGGCACTTTTTTTCAAGGAAAAAGTTGGTTGGTCTGTAAACATTGGTACTGATATACAGTATGCATCAAGGACAGACGACTTGAAACTGACAATATAGTGACTTGGGCACTTTTAGCACTGGGTTCTTCATATATAAACAAAAAGAAGCCTGACATATTTTTCCCCTCAGCACACTGTGGGGTTAAGTAGTTTCTGTAACTTATGAGAGGCATGTCCATAGTGCATATACATATATATAGCCATATTGCAAGACTACACTGTGCACAATCAAATGTTTTCTTAAAACCAACTCACTGGAGCAGCAGCTGTTTACTCCCTCAGTTTCTAGACTACCGTCTCTAGCTGTTTCATTGCATGTTTGGGCACATGAGGCCAGTGAGTACATGTCTATGTGGATCATGTGACCTACTGAAGGGAGATGTAAATTATAATTATTTTGTTTTACAAAATACGTGAAAAAGAAAAGTCAAAGGAAAATGATGCAGAATATATATAAATAAATATAAGAATTAACACAAAGAATGAAAAAATAAAATCACCAAATAAATAAATAACAATGACATGGAAAAGTAAATAAATAGGGATATTAACACAAAGTTCAATTAAAACGGTTAATAATTGTCAAAATAAATATAAATTTGTGTAATATTTATAGATTTGTTAAAAGAAAACTGTGGCTTAATTTATTGGGGCATAAATTTGTTTATGGAGCCATTTTTGTATTTTTATACATGTGAATCATTTGTTCTTGGCGTGCTGCTGGAAGCTTCTCGGTCCCTGTGTCTCAGAGACTCCATCCTGGCAGCGTCAGTCTATGATTTACGTGTTTTAGTTGTATCCAAATGTGTTGCAGTGCGATGTGGTTGGTCAAGCCGGTCACCGGACGGCCACATTTGTTTATACCCTCCTCTTTCTCCAATCAAGGCTGCTGAAAACTGTTGCATGTTTGCAAGACCTGCCTCTGCTAACTGCTTTTAAGCAATAAGGGTTTAGGGAGGAAGAGTTTGATGGAAATTAAAACTACTGATCCCCAGACACTAAAAGCCAATGCTAAGCCATCAACTTGTGATTTTTTTTAAATCTAGCTTTTAAAACTGTGAATTTGCAATTAACACTCAACTCGCAACACAATAATTCTCATAGTTAAACTAGATTTACCCAAATTGCAGTCTGTTTGCGTTAATGGAAGCGACAGACAATCAATAATTACAAACATTTGCGTAATTTAATGATTTATCTGTGAACTGACTGATTTGAGAAATCTTTGTGATGTCCCCTGTGTGAGATCAGCAATTGTTTTTGTTTAATTTCTTTTGGTAAGACAAAAATTGGTTGTCTGCATATTTAATTTTTTTTAGCAGATTTGATGCTTCTGCATAGTTTTGTTACATACAGGTACGAAGTAAATGTATTGTTACAGGTGTGTATCCAAGTGTACATGTGTATTAAAGTACATAAAGTGTGAGTACTAACCTGTGTGTGGGTACTACCAGGCCAACTGCTACCTTGTACCATACCTGGTGAAGTTGGAGACCCCGGATTTCGCGGATCACCTGGACGGCCAGGTACAATTTTACAATATTTCTATTTTTCTAATATTCACTAGTTAATGCACCAATTAATTTATTTTGGTTGTTCTATTGTCTTTTTTTTCAGTTGAACTTTTAGGCTGCGCTGGAGGCTTTTATCTTTTGTTATTTCTGGCTAAGTCTATAAGTTTTACAATTAAAGTTTATTAATTCATCAAACATAAAAATCAAGCCTGGTTTATATTTATATTTCTTTTTCGAAAAATTTTCTAGTTTGTTTTATTTAACTATTATTGCTTACAACCCAATAAAAAAAATATACACCAATATATCCAATATGACCCAATAAATCACCTATGTAAAACAGCAAATTTGAACTAAACACAATGGTTTAAACACTAATTTTAAATTAATTACATGTGCCTTTATTGCAAACTTTTACTATGAATGATTTTACAAATGTGTGATTAATCTTGTTATTTCTCTCAGGTTCTAAAGGTCTACCAGGTTCCCCAGGAAATCCTGGACGTCCAGGGTTTGATGGTGCCAAAGGTGAGAGGGGAGACCCCGGCTTTGGAGGCCAGCCAGGACCACAAGGTAGTTTTTTTTGTGTGTTTTTTTTTCCCTGTACTCTCAACACATTAGCATCAAGGCTAATATCATTTGCAGTAGCTGGCTGATTGATCCTTTAAAAGCAACCCCAATGAGACTTGCTGGAGATACCGTCTTGTTCTAAAATAAAAAGACAGTGATTCAGTTTCATGTGTTGCTCCATATGAATTCTTTTTTTTTTTGTCACTCATGGGCCCCATGGATCCTTCCCCTTTACCCCCCCTTTTCGGCGCCCCAGCTAATGCCAGACAACAAACTCTTACATTTGTACATAAACACACCAAAAAATGTCCAGCACCCACCCCCATGTTCCAGCCACACACCCCGGGAACCAGGGCGTCAGGGCCAAACTGGATCAATGTTTAAAATAACCTTATTGCACATTGTAAACCTGGAAGTAAGAGGGAATTAGTAATTTCTGATAAGAATAAAGCATCTTTTGTCCTATTAAATAAATTTTAAAAAAGGTCAGTTCAAATCTGTTGCATTTATTTCTTATGGCTCTATATGCAATATATTTATTACAGTGACGTTCATGGCTGGTGAGGCGCTGACTACTCTGGAATCAGATATACAATTGTTAAGAACTGAAAAACGTACCCCGCCTTAAGGTGAGGCAGACTACTGCCTACTTCACCTGCTAACCTTTCTCTGCACATTATTTAACTATCAGCAGGAATAATTCTCTCACACATACATTAAAGCCATTACATAGACTGCAGAGAGTCATGTTGTATAACAAATATTTCTTTAAAGTTCATATATGCTGAGGAACAGAAACGGGCACGTGTCATGCAACCCAGTTTGTCTTGGATGGCACAGTCAAATGAGAGGCACAGCTCGCCACTGCCTCACCCAGGGGTTCTGCCCTGTATTTGATTGGGAAATACTCAAATTTGTCGATCTTTATTTAATAAAATGTCAAAAACATGCATAGTCATACTGAAAATGCATTTTTAACAGATGTGTGGAAAATATAAATATTTATTTTATGTACTTTTTTTTCTTTTTTACCATGACAGGTGAGGCAAGTCAAGAGGCACTGCCTCACTTGCCTCCCCTGAAACAAAGACAAATGTTGTCTCAAACCCCTCCTAAAAGGCAAAAAAATTGCGCAAGAACAATCCAATTCTTTAATTATGCTTTAGTGAACTAAGGTAACAAAGCAGAGCCGAGAGGTCTGTATAGAGTGTAAGCTAATGCTAGCTAGCACTATCCATCACTGAAGCTCAGCATTTGAACACCGAAGCAGAGACATTGATGATTCTTTGACATTGTGACACAGAGTATGTTAGGTCTGCTAACACAAAGAACAACAGGATACAATTAGTCTTCCGAAGTCTGTCCCCGTGCAGAGTCTTTTTATTCACTCTCACATGGGCGTATACATTCATGCATAACAATTGAAAAGTATAGTTATAGGAACCACAGCAAGCAACTGTATGAGTGTGTATGTGGGTGTCAGACATCATATGACTTATCAGGTGGTTTTGGGTATGTGACATTGGAAGTGAAATTGTAGGCTGCCTAAAACCAGGTTGAGCAAGATTAAATGAGGAACTGAGTTGCACAAACAACCTCTTCTTGTCGCACACAGCAGGGTTATAAGGTCAAACTCGCAAGCTATTAAAAGTACAGTTAAATGGTAACTTCATCATTTTTCTAACAGAGTACAACATAATGACTCACTTCTACTCTTCCCTCCACTCCCTCTCCCTGCAGGTTTTACTGGACCCAGAGGAGAACCTGGAATTCCAGGTGCTCCAGGACAGACATTTGTTGGTACCAGAGGGAAGGATGGTGTTCCTGGGTTTCCTGGACCCAAAGGCCAGCCTGGAGAAGTTCTTGGAGTCAGGCCTGGAGTTCCAGGGTCAGATGGTTTACCTGGTATACCTGGAGACAAGGGCCAGCCCGGGACTCCAGGAACACCTGGATCTCCTGGTGAGTGTGTGTGTGTGTGTTTGTGTGTGTGTGTGTGTGTGTGTGTGTGTAAACAATAAGCATGAGTTGGAAGATGCTTTCAATAATTTCTTAATTGATTCTGTATCTAATATTGTCTGGTGTTCGTTCAATAATAAAAAGGATTCTGTATTTAATACTACAGAGCCAGCTTTCAGCATAAGGAGTGTCACAAACAATAAAATCTCTCACAATCCAGAACAAAGGATGTTTTTGGTATACATTCTTTAATGCTGAAAGAGCTTAGTCACACATTAATTAGCCCAGTAATCAAAATTCTAAATTACTCAATCTCCCAAGCAACATTTACTAATGTTTAGCAGTTGTCATTCAACTTCTTAAAGGTGGAGATCCCTTGTCAGTTGTTAATTACAGACCAATCAGTATCCTTCCTACAATACTTCCTGTCTAAAGTTGCAGAGAAACTCATTGCTCAACAAATAATCACATATTTGAACTCCACTTCATTTTCTCTTTACCCAATGCAATTTGCCTTCACAGCTAAACACTCTATAGGTGTGTCCCAATTCAGGGTCTGCACACTTCGAAGTGGGCAGACTACATAGGCTATGGAGTGTGCTCGAAGGAATGATCTGATGGAGGCAATGATCCTCTTTAGCCTCTGTGGCTTATTTATTTGTTCAAGATGACAATGAACATTTTCTCTCTAGAAGGTAATATCGCATAAGGGAAACTTATACAAGAAGGAAAAATAATGGAAGAAATCTTTTGGACACTCTCGCTAAACATAAACACAATGACGTAGCATTTGTCTCTGATCTGTAAACTTGTATCTCATAGTGGTGAGAATCAGATGGTACATCTCACTTTGCAGCAATAATATACACAATACATTCACAACTTGAGTACACAAATAAATCTCTTAAGAGACTGCCAACCACTTCTTTATAGTAAATGTTTAATGTTTACTAGATAAAGGTGGTGTGATTGGTGGTTTTGTAATCTTAAGAAGGTATTTAAGACTGTAAACCATAATGTACTTTTGACCAAATTAAGTGGGTTCAACTTTTCATTAGACGCCATAAAATAGATCGACTCATATTTATCAACTTGATCACAGCTGTTCAGAATCAATAACTATCGCTTCCTCTTTGCTCACAGGTGTCCAGCAAGATTCCATTCTTGGACCATTACTTTCTTCCCTTTTTTTAAATTACCTTTAATCAGCATGTTCTAATAACCACATGGTACAGTGATATACATACATGGCACAAAAAAAATATATACACAAAATATGACACAAATTGCAGGAAAACTAATTCAGTCCATGGTCAATGTCTCAGCTTGGTTAAATCAATGTTGCTTAAAACTCAGTGTAACAAAAACAGTGGTTATATTCTTCTCCAGTCCCAGTCCCAAAACAAAACAAACAAAACAGTCCCAGTGTAGAAACTGATGTACATGTGTCAGGAGAAAGAATACAAGCTGTACAAAAATATAAATATCTTGGAGTCCACATAGACTCAAACTCTGTTTTAAATCACAGGTAAAAAAAAAAAGTCAAATTCAATATATTAGTTTTGTTTCATAAGATCCCACTTATCAATACAGGCAACCAAGGTGTACATGCATGCAATGATGATGAGCCGCAGCAATAACAAACACTGGCAAATGCTTTTAAAAAACGTGAGGAATATGTAGAATAATCCAGAAAGCCACTGCAATAACAGCCAACGTTTTAGAATTTATCGGGATTAACAGCCCCTGTTCTTTGTGGAAAACACTCACTGTATATCCAATTTTTTGTTTTTAATAGAAATCCTCCCTCTCCTGTTGTTCCGTGACTGGCTGTCGGTTGCTAGCACTGTCTTTCTTGTTGCTCTTGTTTATCATTCATCTGAGAAGGAGGAAACTATCAACATTAAAAAAATGTCAATACCAGCAGCCTATTTAGATGATATATAGTTTTCCTTTATTTCATATTACTTTACAGCCATAAAATCTACTAGTCATAAGACAGCCATGCACACATCAATGACAATAGATTGGGGTCATATATCTAGCGATATTAAAACAGCCAAAAATCAAAGCACAGTGATGTGTTAGGTTTAAGTCATTGATGCAGTGCAGATGTTGGAGACACAGGTCTGATCATTTAGGGGCCATGAACGTGATTAGAGAAATTATGAACGGGTTCTGAGAAAATAAGTATTTGAAAACCCTGCTATTTTGCAAGTTCTCCCACTTAAAAACATGGAGGGGTCTGAAATTTTCATCGTAGGTGCATGTCCACTG
>JBAMHW010000005.1:22570085-22584288 GCA_037177495.1 Rhadinocentrus ornatus | reverse complement strand
AGAGTTTCAATGGTTAGTATGACTACAGCAATTATTTTGGTAGCAGCTGCACAGAAACCAAAAAGTTTTATACTTCAACTGGTGTCACTTATTTCATGCTAAATTTATGTCAAATGCTGTAATGTTGCCAACTTTTTTGGAAATTAAGTTGGACAGTGGTGTAGTGGTTTAGTTTGATTGTGGAGACAAAGAATCTTAGACTCGCTCTCCCCTTGCTTGGTTAGGGATTAGAGAAATCTGGTTCTTGAGTTGCCATGTAAAATGGTAGTCATGTTTTGTTTAAAACTGGCTTTTATTTTCTGACTTTCCAGAATTAATTTATATTTTAGATTTGATTTGTGCCAGTATTTGTTATAGTTTTAAATACAAAGATACACGTTATAAAAGAAAGCAGGAGGGAGATGGTGAGAAAGTGTAATTTGTTTTTATTTTTTACCACAGCACACGGCAGCCGGCGCTGAAGGTGGCGGTCAGTCATTGGTGTCTCCCGGCTCCTGCTTGGAGGATTTCCGCGCGACTCCATTCATCGAGTGCAACGGGGCCAAGGGAACCTGCCACTACTTTGCTAATAAGTACAGCTTCTGGCTGACTACTGTTGATCCTAACCGCCAGTTTGTTTTTCCACCAAACCCGGAAACCCTGAAGGGAGGCCAGGAGCGCTCCAGAGTCAGCCGCTGTCAGGTCTGCAGCAAGCTCTTGTAGGTGGAGGCGAAGGGTGGAAGGGTGGAGAGAAACATCAGGAGGTGATACACTTTACTTTAAGGTAAAAGAAAGGTGCTGATGTTGGAAGACAAGAACACATGACTGAAACTGAGCTCCTCTCCTGCTTTAATAATGGTTTCGGGATTGAGTTAAATAGCATCAGCCAGTTTTCTCCCATGTCGGAACCAATGGCTCACTGAAAGAAAGAAGCTGGAGGAAGGAAACATACAGAGAATGATTCTGGTGTTATTGCTCTTCTCTAGATCTTCACTGACAATGGTGCTAATGTTTATGTTGTTAACGTTATCTTTTTACGGTTTTTGTCAAGAATAATTCTCGGCTACCTCGGGGAGTACCGCCCCATTGGAATGCCTTCATCCATCTCTGAACTGGTTTAACTGATATAGATGCTAGCCTAAGTGGTCCTGGTTTTCATTATTATCTGAAATGGCCCCTTTTTGGGTTTTATGCTTCAGTTTATGTTATATTCATAGCCATCACCATGGAGTAGCTTTTGTAAATATACTGGTGAGTTTACATGTTTTTCATGAATAGATATGTTGTGTTAAATTTGCGGGTATGCTAATTAATTTGCCAAATTTCAGATAGCTGATTCAATATTTAAATCAGCACCTTATTACTAAAAAAAAAAAAGAAAAAGTTTTTATTTTGTTTGAATTAAAAAGACTTTATATCATGAGCACTTCCTATAAGTCAATGTAGTACAAACTACAAAAAAAAAAAACTTAAGAATAAAAACAAGAAAACCACCCAACCCTAAGGACAGGGGGCTAAAGAAAATGCTATTAAAACTGGAGCTTTTGCAAGAAAAATAATAGAATCACTAATCTGTTGTAAAAAACTAAAAGAAAGGAAATTAAATGAGTGGTATAATAGAAAAATAAATACATTTTTTAAATTGTACAGGTAAAATTAAAGTAGAGCAAACACAAAAAGAAGCTGATGAAACAGATGATAATTTACAAAGAAGTAAGACATGTACCAGAAAGTAGTCCTAAAACTAAATCAAATATATTGTTAAATATACATAGATTACTATATTTAATTTGAAGTCAGACTAAACAAGAAGTTTTTCTATTAATAACACAATATCTTGTGATATTTAAGACACTTGTGTGTTCATATGCAGCCCCTCCAGAACATGTCAAGAAACTTTCAGAGCTGCATGCATGACACCAGAAAAAGTATCTGTACACATCTCTTTCAGTGGACTTACAAAAACAAGGTAACTAAATTTGTTAGTTGTTTTTTTTTTTTTAATTTTTAATGCTTTTTCATAGCTATGCTTAACAACATTCCAGCATTTTCTAGAGCAAACCCCACCTGCTAGTGTGGGATTTGCTGTAAAAAGTTCTTGTCAACAACATTATCTATACATGAACATGCAAAAGTACTAGTTTACACAGCATTTTTTATGTTTTAAAAATTGTGACTTTTTGGTGCTACACTTCCCTGGCAGTTGACTTTAAGTGGAGCATTTGAGATCAGTTTTTGCAAAGAAAAAAAGAAAAAGTTATCACTTTTCCCACAAATATCCCAAACAGTCTGCTACGGTTGTAGATAGGAACAAATATTTGATACTGCACTGATGTAAACTCTAATGACTTAGAGCAACAATTATATCAAGGAAAGAGGCATATTTATCCATATCTCCCCTCAGCTCTCACATGTTTTTATTATATTGTGATCAAACTAGTATTTTTAAATCACTTTTTAACATCTTCATTTTAGAAAAACAGAAAACCAAACACTGAAAGATTAATTATTCCTATACATAGAACTTAACTGCATTTCTCAGCAAATCCTGTTAGAGCGAAGATTTATAATGCTGTTAGCTCCTTATAATTACTTTTTTCTTTTTTTCTTTTTTTTGCTGTCCTCACACAAAGAAGAGAGAAAATGGCTTATTTTCTGCTAATAAATGTAGATTTTCTTAACCACAATGAACAATAAACAAGTTTTTGCAAACACATCTAAAAGACAAGGATCAAACTTGGTCAGTTTTTACATTAAGTAGGGTTTACAAATTCCATTAAAACTGGTTCACATATCATTGGACAGTAAAAGCTACAACATGACTTCTATTATGACCGTTGTGTAGCAGGTCTCTGCTTGTAGCCTTGACATTTCCCTTTTTCTGTTTTAGTTTTAGTCTTTATTTTTATTTTATTTTTTCTTATTTTGTTTTTTTTGTAATCTAGACTAATTATTTTTACTTAAGTCATTATACTATCCATTGGGTTTATTTACTGAGATGGGGAAAATAATGTGTACATTAAATATAAAGAGAAAAAAAGGCCTTCAGGATGTGTTTATATGGAAAGCATATTCACTGCTGATGAATTAATTGATATTGCAGTTTTATCACCTGTTTGAACCTAAATACTTGCTCAGAGCCAAATATAATAAATAATAATCAACCTCTTGTAAGTTAATGACAGAAAAGAAGTGCAGTTTTCCTCAAAGAGGATCCATAACTACAACAAAAAAAAATTAATAAAATGTTTGTTACTGAAATGTGTATTTTTTGTGCGAACACAAATTGTAATAAAGTTTTAAAACTAAGAAATGCTGGGGTTCTTATTTGTTGTAACAAAAGGACCAAGACATGCTCTTTACTGTGGACTGTGACTTAGAAAAAGCTAATGACTATATAATGAAAACAAAATTATCAAGAGGGGCCTTAAATCCATAAAGCTCCTCCTGGCAAAGCAAATTTGTTCAGCACAACACGCCAGACCATCTGTCTGCTTGCTACAATGCTGGACAGGACAAGAAAGAAAAAAATAAAAGGAAAAAGCTTTTGACCTGAACATTTTCTTCACAAGGTTTGAAAAATATAGCTTTTTACGATGACTATTTAAATGAGATAGAAATCATATATTTCCTGACCTTTCAGGATAGAAAGCATTCACTAAGTTTCACTCTTTCCACATTTTGTTGTTATAACCTTGTTCCAAAATTGCTAAATTTTTTTCCTTGAAATCTTACACACAATATTCAATGCTGACAAGTAAAAAAGTACAGAAAGATTTCTGCAGCATTAAATGGCCCCAATGATCTCGGTGCTTCTTTATCAGCATCCTCATTACCAGACAGAATAAATGCTAGATTATGTTAATCTGCGTATAGCATCAAATACAATAGAATAGTACTTGGTATAGGTGTTACTAAGATTCAACTTTGAATCAGCTACAGATGATTAACTGTAAACTGAATTACTTCACTAATTAGATGAGCTCAGCTTGTCTTACATACTCCGTGATCATCTGGACATGATGAACCTGATGCTGTGTCTGATACTGATGACCATGTGGGTCATGACGTTAAACTTGGATAATACTGATATATTGCAATGCTACACTGATACTGGAAGGTTCAGTATATGTTTGCTATGCAAATATTATAATAATTACCCTGTTTCAAAGTCAGATATTTTTGAGAAGGTATTGAATCAAACTCAAATCTTTGAGTAGGAGATATTCATCATTCATTAAGGCCTTAAAGTTGGAAAAGTTTCATGTTTCATTAATTTAGCATTTGTTAAGATTACAGTTTTCGGGGTCTGGTACATTCGTTTTCGAGTTAACATGATGACAGTAACATCTTGAAAATCTTGAAATTACGAGGAATTAATTGATACCAAATATGTCACAATTGATCATTGGGAAAGGATTGAAACTGTTTTAACTGTTTTAATCGCGAGGTCCAGAAAAGTTAAATAATTTCACTGATGAATTTCTGAGTGTCAGAAGGATGAATTCTAACATTTTGCTCATATCAGCTCAAACTGTGTCAGTTCAGGTGCTGCTCACCTCTTCTCAAAGAAATGAGGAAGAAGCTGCTGGGCGCTTGCTTAATTTATTTTTAATTATTATTTATTTTTTTTATATATAAATTTAAAAAAATCTTTCTTGCTATCCAGACAGTCTGGCTGGACCAGTGCCGGTGTGGACTAAACTATCTTGCACAATTTTGATTGGGCCCTCAAAGAACGTCGATTATTATTTTTAATGCAAAATTCTGTATCTTAACACCTTCGGTCAACTAGTTTAGTTTTCTTTATGACATTAGTTAATTCCAAAGTTGAAAATGGAAGAAAAAAACCCATTATTCTCCTACAGCTAGGTTCTAGCCGTGACAATTTTAGGCCAAAAGAATTATATTTAGGGTAATTTTATGTCAAATGTTTAAAAGGGTCAAATTTCACTTGGACAGAATGTAAGAGTTAAGGGGAAAGTAAATACAACTAAATAATTTCCATAAAATACATTTGAAGTAGTATTTACTACTTATCATATTATTATTATTATTATTATTATTATTATTATTATTATTATTATTATTATCATTATTATCATTATTATTATTATTATTATTATTATTATCATTATTATTGGGCCTTGAGATGGGTCAGTGATTGGCAACCATTCAATGGCCTTATGCTCACAAAACCTAAATTATAATACATTTGAGTTTGTATTTGCTAATTATTATTAGGTCCTAAGATTTATCAACAATTGGTAGCAACATTTTATGCTCATGCATTTTAATTTCTTTTACAGTTTTGTTTTTAAATAAAAACTCACATTTTATCCTCAGCCCAAAAACTGCTTTGACAATATAATATATTGATGAACTAAATGCTTAAGTCCTGTTATAAATTTATAAAATAAACAAGATTAATTTTAAGCAGAAAAAAGGGTTTTTTTGACCAGTAAACATTGGCCAAAATTTGCATCCCCACACAGCCTGCAGCTACACATCTTGTCGGTCTATAACTCAGCATCTTCCCAACAGGTTGGTCATGTGCTGCAGTTAGCAGCAGTGCAAAGTTGGACTTGTTTCGTGTATTCGGACATAATAGGTAGGTCCCAGGATCAAAATGGCTACACACAAAGGACATTATAAAGCATCTCAGTGTCTGTCGGACACTATATTATTTGTCCATTTTTGGACATCCATCCTACCACTACTTCATCCATCTCCTCTGTGCTCTCATCTTCGGATGAGTCTTCAGATTAATCTTCAAAGGGGTCAGCTCCTCTGCTTCAGCATCCAATTTGGAGGATAGGGAATGAAGGGCAGTTTAAGACATTTTTCCGAATTACCCTCTCACAGACATGTGAAATTTAAGTCATTCACACATTATACTAAAACATCTCATATATCATACTGAAATCATTCACACATTATAGTGAAACCTCTCATACACTATACTTGAACTGCTTCTTATAAACGATACTGAAATTTCTTCTCACAGTACACTCAAATGCTCTCATACACTATACTGAAATCCTTCATTCCCAGTAGTGAAATTTCTGAAATCACTTTTCACTAGTATGGAGTGTTGGGAGTAACGCGCTACAGTAACGATAGTGGGTGTAGAAAGATTGTGAGGGAGGAAATAAAAATTTTTCTTAAATTTCAGAAAGAAGATCTACTTGTTGTGTCTAGCCCTGTAGCTTGGTCGAGGGAAGTGAAGAACTTGGTGCGGTTGGCATGGCTAAAACTCTAAGAGACAATAGTTTGCTGATAGTGTGTAAGACGGAGGAGCAGAAAAATAAAGCACTACAGGTTGACAGCATTTGCAAAAAAAAAAAAGGTGGATCATATATGGTGCTGGGAGGTTTGCAGGGGAGTTTTTACAGGGATTCCACTGGATGAGGATTTGGACAAACTCAAAAGTTGTATACATGGGGTGGAGGTGTCTAACGTTGCAAAGAACAGTTAACCGTGAGTGGGTGGATAGTTTATCTGTGCTTCTCAAATTCTATGCACCTGTGCTCCCTGATAAGGTTAAGATAGGCTGTATGAGTTTTCCGCTGAGGCAATTTGTTCCTTCCCTGCTACGGTGCTACAAATACCAGAAGTTTGGTCATGTAGCTGCTGTTTGTAAGGGGAAGCAGAGAGGTTCTAAGTGTGGTGGGGAGCACAAAATAATGAAATGTGAAGTCAATGCACAGGTAAAATACTGTAACTGTGGTGGGCCGCACAGGGTTACGTTTGGTGGGTTTGAATTTAGGAAGAGAGCTGAGGAAATCCAGGACACGCTGGATGGACAACATCTCTCGGCTGGCCTGGGAACAACTCGGGATCCCTCCGGATGAGCTGGTGAATGTGGCCGGGGAGAGGGAAGTCTGGGTTTCCCTGCTTAGGCAGCTGCCCCCGCAACCCGACTCTGGATAGAGAGGTGGCAGAAAATAGATGGATGGATCTTTAGAAACCTTGCGAAGCTATCTCAAGCTGATTAAGTCCAGAGCTAAGTTTCATCAGAGGAGGAGAAAATCCAAATTTGAACATCAAGAAGACAACATTCTTTTAACATCTGGACTTTGTTTAGTTGTCAAATAAACAACCTGTGTCTGTTGTAGGATTCTCTCAATAGAACACTTAGACTGTATTAAAAACGTAGATTTTTGTTGTGATAATTAACCAATTAACCAATAATTAAAGTAATTCCATAAATTGTAGATAAATTTATTGGAAATAACTAATCAAGAAATTACTTAGGTGGGCTACTTAGTTTAATTTATATTTTCACTCTAATATTCATATAAAATATTTCTTATGTATAAGCTTATATACTTATCAATAGTGTGCTATTGTGTTTAAATAACAATAAGATTCTTCAAGTGGTAAAGGAAGGTTGATTAATTGCATCTGCTAGTATTAATATGTGAAATGTTACACTTAAGGAAAGTCCCAGAGTCAAGAGGAAATTCCTTGTCTGTTTGTGTATGGTCTTTCCCTTCTTCCAGGACACAAGCTGATGGGAGTCGCAGGACCTGTGACTGCAGCTGGCACGAATCCTACAACTTCAGCATTAGTCAGGCACAATTTATGCATAAATAGGGGAAGGGCTATGATATTTAAGGTTCCAGTGGAGAATGAGAAGAGAGTCTTGGCTGTTGCAGGCGGTCAAACTTGTATTTATTCAGGGAGAGGAAATCGGACCCAGAGCTCTGTATGCACATTTCTAATATTCTGTAATTGAATAAATAATTGAAATAGTAGAGAAATAGTTTGTCGTCACTGGCCTACAGTCCACTCTGATAGGAGAAGAGGAAACCCATGGAGTCAGAAGGTATCAGTACACTTAAGTTTGTAGGAAAGGAGTACCCACTCGATTTAAGTGTGTGGGAAGTTAGTACCCGGTTGATTATGGTGTGTGAGACGTGCCTTATAGACTTTTGGGGAAAGGGACAGTATTAGAATGTGTAGAGATTGAGGTATGGGCGGAAGAGGGGTCTTACAAGGTGGTGAATTGAGGAAATAATGGAAGTACAGAATCTTGTGTGTCTTAATACTGGTGAGGGGACCCGGCTGAACATATGAATGGGGACCGAGACAGCTATTCATTTCACATTAGTATCGGATTCGTTGGCGGGATTATGCATGTGGGAGGTGATTAAAGGCATGACTTTGGGAAGTGACCACTATCCTATACTGACTCAGGTTGTGTGTGTGTGTGTGGGTGTGTGTGTGTGTGTGTGTGTGTGGGGGGGGGGTGACGGTGACATAGTGAGGCTGCCTAAGTGGTCCTTTGACAGGGCTCACTGGGGCAAATTTCGTTGTATCTGCATTCAGGAGTTGAAGACTGTTGACCTCTCTGAAGATGTTGATAAGTTAAATATGGTCATCTGTGGATCTATTTTGGAGGTGGCGAGATAGTCTATACCAAGGGGAAGATTGTTCCATGGTGGACAGGTGAATGTGACACTATTGTTAAATCTCGTAATAAAGCTTTCAAAGTGTTAAAAGGAACCATTGCTTTCAAAATCTTATTTAGTATATAAGAGTGCAGGCCAATTTCAGGAGGACAGAGAGGTTTTTGAAGAGAGAATATTTGAGGACCTTTTATAACTCTGTGGGAAGGGAGACAAGGCTTGAAAAGGTTTGGACTATGGTTAAAAAGATGAATAGCATTAAGAAAAACTATGGATACCTGGTGTTGATTGATGGTGAAACCATGACTGTAACAAATGAGGAAAAGGCCGCACTGCTGGCTCGGACCTTTGTTCAAATCCAGTTGTAATAATCTTGGTGAAAAGGGGAGAAGGGGTAGGGAAGTGACCAGGTCTTCACATGGTGAGGTGGTGGGACGAGATGACAAAGATGTGATGTTTTGAATGTGCCTTTTAGGAAGGCTGATTTAACTCGGGTGCTGAGGAAAATCAGGATGTCAGCACCAGGAAGCGATCAGATTTGCTATATAACCTGAGTGAGGCAGCAAAGGATATTTCATTAGAACTTCACAACAAAATCTGGGACTGTGGTAAGTTACCAAAAAGTTGGAAAGAAGCTCTTGTTCTAATATGCAAATCAGGTAAAGCCTGTACAATTCCAGGAAACTATAGGCCAATTGCTTTAACATCTAATGTTTGCAAGCTTATGAAAAAAATGATAAATAGGAGGCTAATATATTACATTGAAAGCAGAGCATATTTGGCTACTTACCAGAGTGGGTTTCAGAGGGGCAGAAATGCCATGGACCCTGCAGTGTGTTTACAGCATGAAATTAAGAAAGTTCAGGTTAATAAGGAAAATGTAGTGGCCGTCTTCTTTGACGTCCACATAGTGGACACTTTAATTCTGAACTTTTTCCAATCATGATGAAATTTTACTTTTCTTTTTTTTTCCTTTATCAGCTTTCAAGCTGTTGCAGCTTGTGAAAATGCCACAGCTTGTGAAAATCAAAGTTGAAGAGCCAGTCAAGCCTCTGATTGCAACAATATACAGACCACCAAGCTACACACTTGACAAGTTTTTACCACAAATGCAGAACTTGTTAGACTCATTGCACATGATGGGCCACAAACCAGTGATCATTTGTGGACACTTTAATGAGGACCTTCTTTCTCATGGTAAAAAAATACATAAATGATTTGTTGAAATCAAAAGGTTAAACACAAGTTATCACCAAAGCAACTACTGAAAAAAAACACACTCCTTGATCACATTTGCATTTCACATGCACATACATGCCTCCACTCAGGTGTATTACACACATATTACAGTAATTACAGCCACATTTTCTGCGTATTGAAAAATAACTTTTGCTGAAAAGATTTCTAAGAAAGTTTTCACTTTTTCCTTTGAAGTGTAACCTTTATTCCTAAGACCCATTTTACAGTGCCTTACAGTCATTTAAAAGTTATGTGTTGCTCTTGCTAAGTTCCCACATTTCAATGCCAGTGACTTAATTTCTGCTGGTCCCTTTTGTAAGAACGAATGCATTAATGCTACCAATTTTCTGTATATAACAATTACTGAACAACTCAAGTATTCTGTATGTTTGTCATGAATATACCATTTGTTTCCAAGAGCCTTCTTACATGCCTTTAAGACATTTGAATTTTTTTTTTCTTTATCAGCTTTAAATCTGAGCACATCTAAATGTCAAGATTTTGTCACCCTCATAGCCCCGCGCCTTGGAAACAGGAAGCGTGTGTAACTCAAAACTCAGTTGACCAGACGCCATGAGATTTGCCACTTTTAATCAGAGTACCAATTTCAACATGTTTGTACATGAAAACATGACTACAGCGCCACCAAGTGGCCACCTTAATTTCTGCAGGTTTTGAAATCATGCTGACTTTAGTTTATTTTAGTTAGATTGGCAGTTTTAATCACAGTCCGAAGCGGCGGTGGCCGGGCAGCTGGCGTACCAGGGGCAGCGGTGCAAAAGATCCATCTCCCCAGATCCATTGGCACACATCAAAATTTCTTGAAATTTTCTAGTTCTGACTCTCCTTCCAGACAGAATTTACTAAGCAGTAAAGACCTCCACTCCTTTGTTCCGCCGTACCTGCCAGTGGGGTTAAAATAAACTTTTAATAAACTACATTTACAGTGGTTCTTTGTCTTCTCTGGTCATCTTTCCCGCGTTATGACAGGAGCTATTTGGAGATGTGGGAAAAATGTAGAATTTATGATGAAAAAGATGCAGAAGGCCATTCATAGAGTGGAAGATTGGTCCTGCAGATGGACTTTTCTGTCATTAGCAGCCCAATGGGTTGAGGACACACAGCTTCTCAGATCACTTATCTGTTCGGACTCCAGTTCATCCTTAGCTAGTTTAATGACCAGCAATTCAGACAGCAGACCTGAGATAAAGACTGAACTTCAGCAGACTCTGTACACGATTCAAATGATGAGCTTAGCAGTGGTGTTTCTTTGGGTGCCAGCTCATTTTGGAGTGAGAGTGAACGAATGGGCAGAGAGGGTGGTTAAGGAATGGGCAAAGAAACACGATATTACTCCGGCAGTAAACTATGGTAAGATGGAAGCAAGAAGTATCATTAAACATGCAATGAAGGCTAGATGGCAGAAACGTTGAGAGGGAGAAAGGAAAGGGCGATGGCTTTACAGAAAACAAAGGACTGTGGGAGAGGGGAGAAGGTTTATAGGGTGCAGGAAATACGATAGAGTTCAGTCAAGACTGAGGTTATGACATTCCGGGCTTGATGATACACTTTATTTGATGGGTAAGCATGATACGGGTCTGTGTGCCTACTGCAACCTAAGTGAAACAATAGAACTTGTGCTGGTTCATTGCAGCAGATATGAGACCGAAAGGAAGAGGATGATAAACTCAGGAATATAAAGGTGCGGTTTGAATTACCAGGGGTTTTACACGGTAGCTCAGAAGATGGTGTGTTCCTCATTATTATTAAATTCCTATCTGCAAAGGGCTGCTTAAGAGAATATAGGGGACAGGGTCTTTTTTTGTTTGTTTGGCAGACCTCCGCTCAGCGGTTCACATGTATACTGAGGCCATTTTATTGAATGTATTGCAGATGGTGGTATAAGAATACATACAGACATGTTTTCTTTGATCAAACATAATCCACAATATTGGGTTTATTGGACACTCCCATTTTTTAATCACCGCAGCTGTGTAGGGTGATGAGCGCTTCTGGTTATATTACAAAATAAATAATAGCAGTAGTTTAACCCATACAATGCAAATGAGAGCATATTATAACATTTAACACCCCACTTGCTCTCACATTGTTATACAAAAATAATACAAAAATACGACTTAAACACTCCTTTGCATGTTTCTCTCCAAATATAAATGCTTCAAAATTCTCTCCCACCAATAGCACTTATAGCAGACCTTACAAAATGGTATTTGATGTCCACATGTTCACACCTCTGTCTCTGTACAGGATTCTTAGCTAAAGCTATTGTACCTTGATTATCCTCATACACTTTAGGCTGGACATGTTTTCTAACAGTTGGATCAAATATAGGCGTTGTTGGATGGTCTGCTTCACAAGTAGAAAGAGCTACAATGGGTTGCTTTTTGGTTTTCCATATCAGCAGACAATCTTGGTTTAAGCTGACACAATAACCAGTGGTACTACATCTGTCAGTCACATTTTCTGCCCACTTTGCATCACTGAATACTCTCAATCCAAATTGCTGTGACAGTTTATTCACTACATAACTCAGGTCTAGTCTGGTACATGCTGCTAAGTAGATTAAGCTACCTACAGCCTCTCTATACTTCCTGACATCATTATTCCTTCGTTCTCAGTATAACTCAGTCTTTGCTCACAAAGCGTCACCCTTAGCTTGCAATCTTGCATGTTAAATCTGTCTAGCAATTTCTCAACATTTTCCTTCTGTGACATTGTTACACAGTGATCTTTTTGTGCAAAATCAATTCCCATAAAGTGTCTTAGTTTACCCAAGTCTTTCATTTTAAACTTAGCTGTGAGCATAATTTTGACACAGTTTCATCTGGCTGCAATAATCAGATCATCCACCCATATTGCAATGATCTCTTATTGATCTTCTTTTTCTTTTGTGTAGACGCAATGATCATCTGGGTTGTGGATAAACTGATTTTCCCTCAAAAAATCATGCAACATTCTGTTCCAATTTCTACCTGATTGTGTTAGGGTTCCTGTCTCCTGTGTGTGTGTGTGTGTGTGTGTGTGTATGTATTTGTGTGTGTTTGGCTCCCTCTGTCTGTCTTTGTTTGTCATGTCCATACCTGGCCTGAGGGACTGCCAGGACTACAATCACTCCACCTGGGCTGATCACCACTCCAGGATCTCATCTAGCATCAAGCCACCTTCACTGCCTGCAAGATTTAAACAGCAGACCATTCCACCATCGTCGCTGGATTGTCCAGTTACCTATCTGGTATCTCTTGGCCGCATTTATCCATTTTTCTTAAGAATCTGCTCGTGACTAGCAGCATCTGTTTCCCTGCTCAGAATCCTGTTGTATCTGATCCTGCCAGCCTATCCTGCGCCCAGCTTCAGGATCTGTCATCTTCCTTCCAGTCCCAGCCAAGCCTGCCTGCCTGTTCAGTAGCGGTCCAGGATTCTGATTCAAGAGCCATTAATAAACCTGTTTCTGCTTAAGCCATCTCTGCCATCTGGTTGGTCTGTGTCTGCGCCTTGTGGTCCAAACTCATCCGGCTGTGTCTGGTTCTCCTCTGGCTTAACTACAGAAACCTGCTCCGGCTGCAAGATAGGCTGATTTAGTCTGGTCCTGTTATCCCATCTTCGCACAACAAACGTGTGATCCTCAGTGGGCATGTCTGTCTGTGTGTTTTGCTCTGTAACAATTGGGATCACACACTTAACTAGTCTGTGCTTCTGCACTTTACGGTTGTTGGGATAAAACATCAAGTAGGCAGGACTATTTTTGTCATAGCCAACAAAAATTCCCTTATCACACATTGACTTTAATTTCCTCCTCCCTTCTCTGTAGGCATAGCACAATGAGCCAAACTTTTGCATCCTCGCTAAGTTTGGTTACCTTCCTGCTATCATACAATAAGGAGTTTGTTTTGTTCGGTTGTTATAGCACCTGTTTCGCACAATAAATGCTGTCTGTACAGCATACGTCCATAGTTCTTTTGGTAACTTGCTTTCTATTAGCATATACCTGGCAATGTCAAATAGAGTGCTCCAGTTTCGCTCTGCAGTACCATTCTGATGTGGTGAGTATGAGGCAGATGTCTCATGTTTAATACCATTTTTTCTCAGTAATGATTGGTAATTCTTCCCCATGAACTCCAACCCATTATCTGATCTGATACGTTTAACCTTCCCATAAGGTGCTGTATCTGCAAGGAATCTCTCAGTGGCTTGTACTGTCACTCTTGTTCTTTAGAAAGTACACAAAAACTGTACTGGTAAAATCGTCAGTCAATGACACTGCATACCTATGACTGCATTCCACACATACCTAACATTAGTTCATTGCTATTCACATGGTTTCCTCTCTGTCCCACTCCCTCCCGGGGGAGTGGTTACTGTTTCAGACACTGTTGACCCAGTCTGGTGCTGTCCTCCTCGATGGACGTCCCAGCCCCATTTGCCTGGCATACCGTGAGATGTCCCAGTGATACCTTTAGCCGGCCAACTCTGCGCTCTAACCTGGTGCATCACCTCATTCCCCTTATCTTAGCACAAGGACTTCATCCTTCAGTCCTGGTCACATCTACAGC
>JBAMHW010000005.1:22504071-22518627 GCA_037177495.1 Rhadinocentrus ornatus | reverse complement strand
GCATTACAGGAAATAAAGAACTTTATCACAATATTCTAATTTTCTGAGACAGTCCTGTATATATATGTGTGTGTGTGTATGTATAGTCAGTCAGTCATTATACATACAGTGTATCTATAAGAGGGAAAAACACATAAAAGCATATTATACTAGCATATAACAATAACAGAACTCCCATGGTGTGGGGGACACACAGGAAATGACCCCCTAAATTAAAACATTAAATATTTGTATCCAGAACAAATCAGCAGGAGCAAAGATTCATGGTTTTAAAAAAAAAAAAAAAAAAACACACAGAAATGACTCAGAAATCCTTCAATTAATTTAATAAGGAATATTTACAGAAAAGGAGCAGATTCAACAAACTGAAGAGTAAGTTACCCAAGTACATACATTCATAATGTATTCAGACACATTTTATGTGTATTTATTACAAAGGAGGCTATAAATGATAGAAACCCCCAGCCATCCAACCCCAAGTTAAGAAAAATTAAAAAATGAAAGTGAAATGAACATGACAGACTCCAATGATGAGGAAACATTGCCCTCCTGCTCAAATAAAAAATGCCCTCACTTAGAAAACAGAACATTTTCAACTCACTGAGCAGAAATCCAAACTTTATATCAACAATTTTATTCAATATTACTTCTTTTGTTTTTGTTTTTTATAAAATTATTTTACTACATAAAATAAATGTATTTTACAACAATTCAGACAGTAAAATAGGCTATGATTGAGGTAACCACATCAAGGTGTTTATATAAAATAATTTGAGAACACACACTTCCTATTTCACCTGTAGACCTCCTCACAAAACACACAATTCCTGTTCCACCTGCATATCTCCTCACAGAACACACACTTCCTGTTGTACCTGCAAACCTCCTCACAGAACACACTTCTTCAGAGCTGCAGAAATTCCCTTTTATATTCTTTTTCTGGTAACGCACATCAGTCACACTATTTCCTGTTTTTAAGACAGAGAAGTAGAATCGGTGTGTGTGTGTGCTGTAATGTACTGGCTGCAAATGGGATTAACTCAGAAAAGACCAACAGAGAAAGAAAATGCACCGATATCCCCAATTCCTTCAGAGCAACTCAGCACAACGCTGTTTTTTTAATCATTGAAAAAAGGTGGAGAACTTAGAGCAGAAAACTGGAAAGCAGCAGAGTTCCATACTGTCTCCATGTAATCACAACTCAAAACAGACCAGGGAAATATTTCTCTAATATTTATCATGATTTATTTTCTGACTGATAATCCAGACAGCAGAATTCCACAAATTTTCAAGTATTATTATTGGTTCATTTATCTCTGTCAGGATAATCTGAAGGAAGCGGAAAAACTGCTGGATAATCTGAAGGAAGCAGGGAAGCTGCTGGATTATCTGAAGGGAATGGGAAAACTGCTGGATAATCTGAAGAAACTGGAAAGAAAAACACTCCCTGTTAAAAACAAGGATGAAAACGCCTTACACATAAATCCAATGCAAAACCTCTCCACAAGGCACATAGACAGAATAAAAATATATATTAAATTAAATCTTTTATGGGAACTGTAAACTGTGTGTTCTGGGTTGGTTATGAAAACACTGGATCAGAACCACGTTGTTTTCTAATCTGAAGAAGCTGAACTCTATTTGAAACTGCCAAGCAGCATTAACAGCACTTTTGGACCTGAACAGAACAGGACATGGGAGTTTAGAAAGCTTGCTCTTGAAGAGCATTGAGCCTTTTCGCCAACAGCTGAGCAGCTAGCCAAGCTCATCCAGCTGGAAATGTGCTGCGGCTAAAAACATCTGTCTCACTACGGCCATGTGTGTCTCTATTGTCAATTCTCTGTTCTTCCACATTTAGCCAAAATAATCTGAGCTGGATTAGAAAGTCAGTGTCAGTTTACAGATTAACTTCATAAAAAACTGAAACCTGAGTTAAAAATTACGACTATGGTTCAATTATTGATGCTGTTCTGGAATATTCTTCTAAATATTGATGTATTGGTTCAGCCCTGTGTGTGTGTGGTAAATGCATGTGTGAGCTGTGTATTGGAGCCCTTGAAGCCAGTGAACGTTTAAGGCTTGGCTGCATGACGAGACACAAGGCTTTACTGTGACATATTGCATAAATCATCTTCACGAATGATGTTAGTAAATCTCAAGTCCACATGAAAGTGTGTGTGTGTGTGTCTGTTTGTGTGTGTGTGTGCGTGCATGGGTGAGTGCATGACAAACACTAATTGGAGTGAAGAAGACAACAAGAATTTCTGGTGCGTTTGTTTTCCCTCAGAGTGGAGTCTGTAGGTGTGTGTATTGCTGTGATGGAGAGGTGGAGGAGGTGGTGTTGGGAGTGGTGGAGTTAGCCAGATGGGAGGAGGAGGAAGACTCTGACAGTTGCAGCTGCTCCAGCTTCTTCAAATATTCGTCTCTGAGGGCCAAAAGCTCCTTGTAGCGCTGCTCCACTGGACTTTGCTGCTGAACACACAAACGCAACAATGTGAAAATAATATTTTTTCCCTCTAAAGAAGTTAGTATATTAAAATGGCAAGGTCTGGATGCAAACAGATGCTTATATTATATTAGATAATTTATTCTGCTGATGATGGAACGTTCAATTTTTCTTTGAGGAAGATTTTTTATGAGATTATTCTTTAACAGATTGGTTAACCACTGTAAACACTGACTCCCTAGAGAATCCGCCTCTCAAAGGTGCTATTTTCCTATCTGATCACATTCACATTACTGTTAGTCATGCATACTTTCAGTCACCAGAAGCAGTGGTAAGAACGGTTTGGTAAACACATAGAAACCTACCTGCTGTCGAATACGGGGGTTCCAACGAATGTAGTAGGTCACCCATAGCTCGAGGTGGCGCATGCTGGCAACAGGATAGAGGACCCTGCCGGACTCTGGGGTATAGAAGGGGTTTAAATACAACTCCATCTTACTGTTGACCAGAGACCACAGAGAGACTGTCTTCAACCTGACTTCCTGCACCAGAGAAAAAAATTTGGTAAATAAAGTACAGTCAGCTGACGAAGTTGAAACAAAGTGACACACACAGCAGCTTTTCATACAGAAGAGCAGGGTCTTCTGGTGAGCTGAGTTTATACCTAATTCTAGTCCGGATGTTGACACCATCACCTGATAGGATATAGTGCTACACCTTGTCATTGAAAAGCTCCAAGAAAAAGTAACAAAAAACATGCATGTGGTCTTACATTCTGGTCTCGTGCACTCTCACAGTTGTAGAGGAAGGTCCCAAAGCGACAGCTGTACAGATGATCCAGGATTGTCAGCAGGAGATGCTCATTAAACTCAAAGGCTGTAGGAAACTTGGAAAAAAAGAATAAAAACTACATCAGACATGTGAAACTTTGCCCAGTTATTTTAAAGCTGAAGCAGACTCCATTTACACCTGATGTCTGTTTAATGTTTGATTGAAGCAGATTCGGATCATGATCTGACACTCTGAGATTAAAATGAATCAACTATAATTTCACAGAAAAAGAATAATTAATTCAACCAAACGGCATTGTATGCTGACTGGTGTTATAAAAAAAAAAGAAAGAAAAGATTTGCAGACACTGATTGATACCAAGAAAGTATTATCCAGTTACATATCAATTAGCGCTGGTATTGATATTTAAATGTCACTTCTGCATCTGCCAGTTCACAGAAAAGACCAGCCACCCTAACCATTTTTAACAGGCACTGCAATGGGCAGCCCCTACCCTGGGGCGACATAGCACAGTGGGTAGAGTGGTTGAATTGTAGCCTGAGGGTTGCTGGTTCAATCCTCGGCCTGTAGGGCTCATGCTGAGGTGTCCCTGAGCACGAACCAAATTGCTCCTGATCGATCGTGGTTAGCGCCTTGCATGGCAGCTTCCACCATCAGTGTATGAGTGTGTGTGAATGAGTGAATGTGATGTATAATGTAAAGCGCTATGGGTATCATTCCAGGTACAGTAAAGTGCCATATAAATACACACCTTTTACCATTTACCCTACAGTTGCTACCTGGTGGACATATTTTTACACAAGACATGCACTTCCAACATGGCAGCAGCCAAAAAGCAGCTCATGACTCGAGTTCAGTTTTGTTAGAAAATCTTTGAAAAGACTTTGAAGCGGTGCTTCACTAGAGACTCCAAACAGAGTCGTGGGAACTATCTGTGGAAGCGGACCAGGGTTAGTTTAAAGTGGACCAAACAGAACCCGTGTTAATGCACCCTTAACATTACTTCAAATTATGTGCGGAGTATGAGGAGGTTGTATTTTCCACCGCTGCAAAGCGAGGAGTGTTTCCCTCATTTTTTTGTTTTGGCTCAAAAGCGTGGAACTCACAAAATGAAGTTGAATGAAATAGATGTGCTGCTTAGCATCCATACTTACTACGCTGCTTCAGTGTGATGCCACCAAGCCTTAACTCAACCTATTATGTTCATGAAAAACAACAGAAAACATACCTGTTTAGTCATCTGCCAAACACAGTCGATGAACTGAACAAAGATGGGAGATCTGTCCTGATCTGCATGGTTTTTGTCACCATGACCTATCCTCTACACAGACAAAAAAATGTGAAGACATCCAATCAGAATTCAGCTGAAGAAGAAACTTTCTGAACACATCTTTACTTACTGAAGCAAACTTGTGGCCGAAGCTGATCCATTCCTTTTCAATCAACACCTAAAGAACCGAAAAAGAACATTTTATATGATCAAATCTTTTATAGACGACCACCCAGCAGGCTCATTCACCCTGTAAAAGTTCTGACCTGGAATCCCCTCAGAGTTCGGTAATGACTGTCCAACATCAGCATGGCGAGCGAAGTCAGCTGAGCAGTTCTGTCCCAGCCGTCACTGCAGTGGACCACCACAGAGTTCCCACCTGAGACTTTGTCTGCTACCTGGATAGCTCCTGACAGGACCAGCTACACCAAACCACAGGAACACAGGAATTAGAATGTCTTTCTGAACCACTGAGTTAACAGAGTTAACCTGATGTTCATTCTAACCTTTACATGTTCCAGCCAATGTGTGGACTCCAGACTGGACAACCAATGGGACTCCTCAACGTTGGGGTAGACAATGTCTTTCAGTTTTTTCAGGGACTCCCTCATAACATGTATATTCTGGATGTCCAGGAAGATGAGCTCTGCATTCTGGTACTCGTCACCTTCATAGCCCCCTCCGGTGGCCTGAGGAAGCGGAGAATCTCAATTGGACACATGGAAGTATCAGATAAACTGACACAACCACCTAATTTATTAGGAATAAGTAATTTGGTAAAGACTGTATACAGAAAAAAATCCTCCTTCCATTCATCCATCTCAGTGTTTCCCCTACCATTATACTAGTGGGGCAACCCGCCCCCCGCAACGAATCCCCTAGAAGGTTACTTTATTTTGATCTTGTTTTCTATACAGCGCCAAGTCAAAACAGAAATCACTTAAGGTTTTCTTTTCACTGGAACAGGTTTATACTTTGTCTTTTGTTAAAAAAAACAAAACAAAGTAAACAGTCTGATGTCATTTATTTGATTTACATGACAGCATGTGAGCAGCACGGCGGTGTGGTGGTTGGCACTGCAGTCTCACAGCAAGAAGGTCGCTGATTTGTGCCTCACATGGGGAGGGGTTCGGACAGTGCAGAGAATGCATTTTTTCCCCATGAATGATTGGGTTTTCTCCTGGTACTCCCATAGTCTAAACACAAACATGTCTAAATTCTCCTTAGGAGTGTGAGTGGTTGTTTGTCTCGCCTGGATTGGCTCCAGCTTCCCTGCAACTCTGAATTGGAATAAGCGCTACAGAAAATTAATGAATGAACATGACGGCATGTCGAAGCTGCTCTCTGTGTCCACGGCGGAGTTCCGTGCATGCACACACAGGTGACCACACTTCCACCAGCGGATAGAGAGTGCGTCTGAAAACATGTCAACCAGCTTAAAATCAGACATAACATTCACCTTTTGTAACTCTCCCAGGGAGTTGAAGATGAAAACAGTCACACTCCAGCGAAGAATTGTGTTTCTCCTTTTCCAGTTTTACACGGGACCTTCATGTCCACCGTGAGAAAGCGCACAACTAAACAAGCTCAATCTACCATCATTGTAGTAGTTTCTTAGTCGTATTACGTCTTAAGATGGATCAAATATTCTTTGTAGGTTTTATCTACACGTTTTCAACGTGTTTATCTTTCAGAATATTTAGCGCAACTTCCCTAAATAAACCGGTCTTCATCAGGACACTTAAAAAGTTGTTTAATTTAAATTTAATATATATAATTCCGATATCAATATAAACACAATAAAAGCCTCAGAAAAACTGCCAAAAATGCTCACAACAGATGCTGTAAAACTAAAAATAATTTTGCCAAGTTTATGAAACTCCTCCAGTAAAACATTTTAGAAATTAAAACTGTACAATAAATTAATGTTCACCTTTTATTTGTATTTAGCAAGGCTAAATTAGCCTTTAAACAAAGAAATTGGAAATCACCATCAAAGGTCAAATAAAACTTTTATCTTTTTCAATAATAATAGCTTTAACTTTAAACTACAACAGGCTTATTATGATCGTAATGATTTAAAAAGAGGTGCTTCAACTAGGCTTAAAAATAAAAGTACTCAGAATTGCTACAAAAAAAAAAAAAACAGAAAAAAGAGTGAGCAGCAATTGGTGCTTCATCTTCTGACGCAGCATTTTCTATGAGTGGAAATGCTTCAAATGCACTGTTGCCTGATGAGCAAAAAATAAAATAAAACTAAATTCTTCAGTCAATATTTCTTTGTTTTTTTTTGTTTAATTTTATTATGTGTAATTAGTTTTTTAATTGGAAGTCTGGAACATGTCAACGTTTTTTAAATACTTTTGTCCACACTCTTCATTAATAGACATTAATATCTGAAGGTAAGCCAGCTGAGAGCTGCGTCAGGACCAAGTCTCGTATGAGTGTTTTTGGACGGGGGGCGTCAGTCCCCAGAAGTCTCCAATAATAACAGAAAAAGTCGCTAGATCTGTTGCTAGTTGCTTTAAAAAGAAAAAGAAAAAAAGAGGGGAGTGAAAACGAACAGGACAAAGTTGCTAAGTTGGCAACTCTGAGCCAAACCACTTACGTACCACCAAGTTAGTCTTTCCTCTCATCAACTATTTCGTCTGCTTTCACTTAGCTTGTAGAAAATTGTTCAGTCACGTTTGCATTACAGACATGACTACTCGTTTTGTACCTAAAACTAGCAGCGTTGGAGCTTAACCTAGCCTAGCCTTCTACCTTGCGCTGAGCACAGCCAACTGCTGCTGGGCTTTTTATTTATTTTAAATTTTTTTACTGCTGCTGGGCTTGGTCAGTGGTGTACGTCATCACTTATGTAGCCAATGTGTTGCAGCTCTTTCTGTTCGGCTTGAACGCCAGTCAGTGAAACGCTGTAATCTTATACTGTATGTACAGTGAGGAAAGTAAGTATTTGAACACCCTGCTATTTTGCAAGTTCTCCCACTTACAAACATGGAGGGGTCTGAAATTTTCATCGTAGGTGCATGTCCACTGTGAGAGACATAATCTAAAAAAAAAGGTGGACTTTTTACAGGTGGACTAACAGAATTCTAGCTGATAGACAGGTGTTCAAATACTTATTTGCAGCTATATCATACAAATTAATTGTTAAAAAATCATACATTGTGATTTGAGGACTTTTTTTTAGATGGTGTTTCTCACAGTGGACATGCACCTACGATGAAAATTTCAGACCCCTCCATAATTATTAAATGGCTCTTATTTCACTTCCAGCTTTGAAATCTTGCGTGAGGTTATATAAGTCAGACGTGCCTCCTCTTCGAACGTTCGAGCATTGAGGACGTACTTCCGTGGTACGCAAGGTCAGCTTTACAAATCTCACATGTATTTAATTTATTTTGTAAGTTTAACGTGAAGTTATCTCAGACTTTTGGCTGTTTTGTTCACTGGTCGGCTGCCATATTTTTCCCCTAGCGGACTTTATTGCACATGTGCAACTATATGAAGAGATAGAAAAAAAGATGATGTCTCACTGTAGTTTTCTTTCTTTACGCATGCGCAACTCTCAGCCCTAATGGGTCAGAGTCATGCCAGAACTTCCTCATCAAGTTCTTTCCAGCCTGTTAACGAGCCACTCATCTGAAAGTTCTGACCTTGTTTGCCACGGCATTGACATTGGGCCGGGCGTCGTATATAGTGAGCTTTGTCGTGTCATTGGCCTCTCTGATCAGGTCCAGGTAGCGTTCATCATCTTTATTTCTTTTACCCGACATCCCAACAAGAGGCTGACTGCAGCGGACTATCACTGCTTGGTTCTCCCGATGGATCCAAGACAGAACCTGGATGAAAAGACATTTCTAATGTCAGATATCAGAACAGGAGGTGGCAGTGTCAACTCCTGTGGCTTCCTGACAGTCTCTCATAGACAATGAAACTAAAGTCACTGCATAACTTGAACATTGAAGAAAGTTTCAGGCTTCTTGGAGTGAGTTAGATTTTCAGTTATCAACGAATACCTCTCCTTGTAAAACAAAAATATACATAAGCAAATGAAACTAAATATTTAAAGCTAATGTTATTTTGTTTCCAAAACTTTTGTTTTACAAAAAGCTAATTTTGTTTTAAAGAACTTTCCAACATGAAACAAACACCATTGGTGACTTCTTGTCTGTCTACAGCCCATTTCCCTCCCATCAGAAGAGAACTTCAGTCAAGATTGACTAAACTCTGGCCCTCACCGGAATACGGCCTCTGGACCTGAAGGCAGCTACTCTCTTTAGGTCTTCTTCTTTGCTTTTAAAGGGCACGGCCATCACAGTGGGGTAAGTGTCACACAGTTCAAAGTTCTTATTGATAAAGGTGATGCGCCACTTGTTGTTAGGTAAACCCTGCAGGAGACAATAAAAAACATCAACTACTCCTTACAACATAGGGTTACTGTGAAAGAAAGAGGAAATTCTCCATCTCTTGTGCGTCTCTTACCTGACGTCTGAACTCTTCGACGGGTTTGTAGATGTTCCAGCCACTCTCGGCATATTTCTCCTGAGTTACATATGCAAACAGAAGCTGGATTGGAGGAGAAACATGAAAACTTTTTCAGATGATAATTGAAAAAATTTTACATAAACACAGCCACAAGCCATTAGAATGATTAACAGAGAAGGTTTTGCTGTTTTTAAAGAAGAGGAAAATGAGGAAATGTTAGAGAAAAGAAATTTTAAAACATGTTGGGGAATACTCCCATGGTGGTATATAGGCAATAATTTTCTATCATTATGGACTGCAAAATAAAACCTGGTAAATTATCCCAACACAATACACACTGAAGGAGCTAAATGACTCCTCTGCCTGGTTTCCACGTGTCCTGGATCCACTGGAACAGGGACAGGTCCACCAGTCAACACACCTCAGATAACCAGCATGAGCAGAGTTGGAGTCCTCCAGTCCTGCCGCTTATCTTTACTTTCTAAAGATGTTTCTGACTTAGAAAACAGAATGGAGGTGGTTCTGAGAGATTAACTTTGAGCTTCACCGTCTCAATAAAGAATAGGTTTTATTCATTAGTAATAAAAAGAAGATGCAAGACTTTGATCAAATCTTCACATCAACCCCAAACTTCAGGAGATCTTTAGGCCTGACACTGCTTCATTCTTCCTGGTAAATACTTTAACGATTTAAATAGTCTTTAAACTAACATTTACATTAATCTAATGAACTGATCAGGTGTAAGTATAGTATAAGTATATCTAAGTATAATCTGCATAGCAATGAATATGTATACCATGGTGTCTAATAATATTACTTGAAAGAAGACTGTACAAGATGAAAAATATTCATCCAAACACAGAACTCTGAGGAACCCCATTACATACTCTGGTGTGTGAGGAAAACTAATAGTTTCCAACAAACTGGAATCATTTAGATAAATATGACTTAAAACCAGCCTGATGTGGTTCCTTTAATCCCAATAACATGTTCAAGCCTCTGTAACAGAACGTTGTGATCAGTGGTGTCAGAAGCAGCACTGAGCTCTAACATGACAAGTATAGACAGGAGTTTGTTATCTGAGGCCATGAGATCATCACTGGTAACCTTCACCAGGTCTGTCTGACTGAAACTTTTCAAATGGACTGTTTCTGCTCAAATGGGCTCATCAGGAGGATGTTGGATACAAGTTTAACATAAGCTCACTGTCCTGAATCCATTTTCATCCGTCTTCTATACTTGCTTTATCCAGTTCAGTGTCACAGTGGAAGCTGGAGCCTATCCCAGCAATTACTAGATTAGAGGCAAGGAACACCTGGCTCAAGAAAATAATTTCTAAACCACATTGTACCTGACTGATAAATTAATCCATTTCCAGTCTTCCTTCTCATGTTGCTCTCCATAAAATAATACAGTGGTGACATTTTAAATTTCTAGAGCCTAAAATCCTCCTGATGTAGCAAAATATGTATAGTGTTGTCATTCCCCAATGAAATTATTTAAAGGTACAGTGTGTATATTTTTGGGGGTATTTTGTTAGCAAAAATAAAAACTGCTTTCATAAATACGTATTTTACCAAAGTATAATCACAATCGCATCCAAATGAAATCGTTCTCGTAGCTTAGAATTGGATGTTTATAAATACATAGGTGGCGGCGCACCCAACTGAAGGCTGCCATGTTGCATCGCCATCTTTGAATATAGTAGCTGAAAGGGGACAAACTTGTTAGCCTTGTGCGTTTTCACCCGTGAGTCCCCGCTGTTTCACGGGGAGGGGGAGGGCGCGGGTGGTGTAAACAAGCCAAGACAACTGTGGATGATTCAGCTTGCCAGCTTACATTGAAATGGAGGACCATCAATACTCTTTGCCCGCGAAAAGGAGGAAAAAAAATAGCCAAGAAAAGAAAAAGAAATAATAACCAGGAGAAAATAAGAGTGTACATCGGAGAGGGACTTCAAAGCTAACGCGGAGGTTGCAGCTTTCTGCTAGATAGGTGAGTTAATGCAATCTAACAGTGAAGTTTATTTTGGCGTTATGTTAGAAACAGTGCAGCGTGGTCCAGCAACTACTTTATCCTCCTGTTTAAGTCGGATCATTTACTGTTACTTTCTATATAATATGGCAGAAATGGCTAATTTGTTAGTTAGTCTACAGTAGAAAGTTTTCAGCTGTTACTCTTCAAAGTAGTCATACCAGTAGGCGATCGTGCGCATCTTTCAGACGTATTTTATGAGAGCTTTCCCTTGTGTTTCAAGTTTTATTTCAGCTGATTTGTCAACGGGATGGGGGTAGTTGTCCTCCTTCTAGTCAGACAAAATAGACCAAAGTAATACCAGTTTCTCGGTGTGATTTAATCACCAGAACCGCAGCATTCTAACGCAAAAATATCTCTCAGATAATAATTATTTTCTATCAATACCTCCTCCCTGGAGAAATCAGCTGAAATGCATGTTATTAAACACAGAGTAATGTTACAGCACGGGATCTTCCTCTTGCAGTCCATTGCCCCTGCTTTTACTCTCTTTTTCTCTCCCTTCATCAGATGATCTCCTAATCTGCAAGTCACAAAAAACGATTTCATACGATACCATTAGCTATGTGCAGGGTGGTGTGGTGGTTAGCACCAAAGCCTCACAGCAAGAAGGCTGCTGGTTCGAGCCTCGGCTGGGGGAGGTTCGAATGTGGGGGTTAGTGGCCTTTCCGAGTGGAGTTTGCATGTTCTCCCCGTGTATGCGTGGGTTCTCTCCGGGTTCTCCGGCTTTCTCCCACCGTCGTAGGACATGCATGTTAGGTTAATTGGTGACTAACTGGTGATTTTAAATTCTCCCTAGGAATGAGTGTGTGCGTGAATGGTTGTTTGTCCCTATATATGTTGGCCCTGCGATGGACTGGTGACCTGTCCAGGGTGTACCCTGCCTTTCACATGAAACACTGCTGGGATAGGCTCCACCCCGCAACCCATAATAGGAATAAACAGTACAGATAATAATGACCATTAGCTATTAGCAGTAGCTTGGTACTAAATACATGGAGGGCACGCTTGTAACTTATTGGCATAAAAAAAAATAAATTATGTATCGTTATGTTCCTCATCACCTGACGGGACACTCGAACTTCACATTTATGAATCTCCGCGGCTTCCGTAGTCGTAATAACGCTCTTAAACGGTGAGGCTCCAGTAGAGCACTGCTCGGTTGCTTGTAATATATTAGCGCACCACTAGAAGGGAGTAATTCTTACACGTCTTTAAAAACTGATTTGTAGTTATCCCGAGTCTGGTTTCTGTGTTGGCTAACAGCAGCATTTAAGTAGTTGAGTTCAACTGATTCCAGAAACAAACCTTAAGACATCTGTCTACCTTAACATAACCTCAACAAGTACAAGATCATACAGTATGTGAAAAAACTTCAAAGGGACAAATGGACTAATCAAACAATAACATCATAACAAATAAAAATCTGAACATCCATGTAAATTACTTATTTTTTTCTGCATTTTCTAGGCTGGAAAAGTTTGTAGTTGCATTACCAGACCATGAGACAGAGGGAAGGCATATTTGAACAGAAGCTCGAAGATGTCTCTCCTGCTGTGGCCCTCCTGTTTCAGAGCAAATCTCAGGTTCCTCATGTCCTGTGAACACATGGTCAGAGATGTCGGCATCAATACAGTCAATCCTGTATTTAACCCAAAAACCCAGTCTAAACCATGACTTACTCTTTTACAGAGGACGACTGAAATACGAAGTCCCTCTCTGGCCTAGTCTGAAACTCAAACTGCTCCTCCTAAACACTCAACACACACATACCTTGCAGGTGATGTCCAACCCATATGAATTTTCTCCTCTGCTGGAGGCCCCCCCCATCTTCTCCACCCGACTGATGGCACCAAGAGGAACGTCCAGTATTACACTCACATCCTGTAACATAAATGTGCATCAGTAATAATAAATTATACATAATATCATCATTATTGGCAACACACTGTAGTAAGTCAGATAACACTGCATTCATTTTTATACACAGCTGGCTTTCTTTTTAAGACAATCAAGCAAGAAGTCATTTTAAGATGTTTTTTTAATGCTGGTGTGGAGGCTGTGTTGCTCATATGATTTCTCAGTGTACATTGGACCCTTTCAAGATTATTATGAGTATCCATGGCAACAGAAGAGTTGTTTACCAGTGGGGTCAACTGATGAAGCTCTCCAAAACCAAGATAATCAGTGAAATAGCACATCAAATGCTTAGTTAAAGATGAAGCTAAAAGGATGCAGGGCAGGAGCCAGGCAGAGAGAAAAACTGTGGAAATTCAACCCATTTATACCAACCTTTTTGGATGGTAATGTTCGAACACTAGCTACAAAATGGATGAGCTTGAGGCACTAACAAGAGTCTGAGAAAGAATACAGGGACTGCAGTATTATGTGCTTCACTGTACGAGCAGCCCACAATAAGAAAGACAGTAGAAAACTGTAGGGAGGTGGAACTGCAGTGTTTTTAACTACCATTGGTGCCATCCTGGATATGGAAGGAAGATCTGCACAAGGGACATCGAACTGTTAGCCACGAGCATTCGTCCATTTTATTTACCCAGATAGCTTACCTGTGTTATTCTGGTAACGGTTCATATCATACCTGGTTCCGCTGCAGACACAGCCTGGGATTTCTTCAGTTTCTGCCCTTGCTAGGCTACAAACACAGCATCCTAATGCATTAATTAAGATCTCTGGAGACTATAAAAAATGACTCCCTCTCTGCTACATTACCAACATGCCTACAGTTTGTCAGCTGCTCCACCAGAGAAAATAAGATTTTGGACTCATTTTATGCAAATGTCAAAAATGCATCCGCCTCCTCTCCTCTGCCTCCTTTAGGAAGTTTAGACCATAATCTGGTTCTTTTCACCACCACCTACAGCAACCAGTCCTCTAACAGTCCCGGTCTAATGGTCTAAGGAAGCTGAAGATGCTCTGAGATGTGCAAACATAGAACCAGATCACATGAAGACAGAAATGGATAATAACACAGTGTAAACACATAAACAACAGTACACCCAGATGAGATAAATGAGGGTGTATCACTGAACAAATGAAACTGAGGTGGTACTGACAGAACAGCTATGACTGTCGAAACAGAAACTACCAACCACACACACACACACACACACACACGCACACACACACACACAGGACCTGATTATTTTATTTTTAACCAGTTTCCTGTTTAGAAAAGCAGAAGTAAACAGCTGTTAACGTTTAACTTGTTTAAACTGAAAAAGTCTTTATGATCCATCAGTTATATTTTCTGACCTGAGGGAGAAAGGACAGCTACAGAAGCCGAGGGCAAACTTTCCTAAAAAAACCCGTATTTTTCCACAATGTTATCTGGTGACAATAACTTGAAAATGAAAAAATTGTTTTACAACCTTGGGAAAAAGGACATAAAATAACATTGTCTGGTCAGTCTCCATTCTGCCTTGGATCAACGCATTGGATAAGGCTGATGTGTATATATATGTGTATATATATGTATATATATATATATATATACATATATATA
>JBAMHW010000005.1:22478373-22499253 GCA_037177495.1 Rhadinocentrus ornatus | reverse complement strand
ATTTTAAAGAAACCATACAAAGAGATAAAGATTTTTTTCTCTTTAGTTCCTAGCATATTTAATTGATATTGACATAATTGGTTAAAAGTCCATATAGCGTCTATTCTCCTTTTATACTTGAAAGCTTTTAGATTTTTATTTTCCCTCATTTATTGCCTCACAGCACAAGATAGTAGCATTTTATTTTGTTTATGTTGTCATTAAAAGCTGCTTTGTTTTGCACTAAGGATTTAAACAAAAATGCTTTTGTTTTTATTGTATTTATTTTTTATTTAAAAGCAAGCCATTTAAAAGAAAATGTACAAGGAGAGATTCTGACAATTTGCTTTTAGTTCTTGGCGTATTCATTAGAATATCGACAAAAATGTTTATATATCCATTTTATGTCGGTTCTCCTGAAAAACCTGATTTTTAGAATATTTTGTTTTAAAATGGAGTTGACCAGGCAATTTAGTGCTCCATTATGTTCTCTATTGAAACTTGAAAGCTTTTGCCTTGACTTTTTAGTTTGTACTGTTTTTTTTTAGTTATCTGAAACAGTTATCATGTTCCTTCTGTGCATCCGTCATCTTTAACCTATGACTGAAAATAAACATTTAAACCAAAACAAGCTGCTGATGATTTTACATCCCTCTTATGAGCAATGGCATAATTAAATTTGACAAATATATTGATTTGATTTATATTGTAATATATATTGATATCGCCTGAAATGAAAAACAATATTGTGAAAATTTCTATATCGCCCAGCTCTACTTTCCAACCATTTAAGATCCGATAGATAAAAGTGTCAGGCGGTCGTAAACTATAGCAACAAAAACATTAGTGGAACTAAGCAATAACAAAAAACAGCAGTACCGCAGCTTTGGAAGACAGAATGCTGCTGGTAGCGGCAAAGCCAGACACATGTGCCATCAACTGGAATTGTCATATTAGATTATTAAAACTAGGGACCGACCGATATGGATTTTTTGAGGCCGATACCGATTCCGATATTTGGCAGAAAGAATATCTGATTACCAATTAATCAGCCAATAAAAAATATATATATATATATATATAATGAATAAATTAACTTCATTTTTGGTTCATTAATGCTCACACCACCACTTTAAAACAGAAGAATCTCCAAAAACATGCAACAAAGCATTAAATAACTGGGAAATTAAAATATATAACCTTATAAAAAATCAATCTATAAATAAATTGTATAAATGAATAATGAATTAATTAAATATATCTTGTTTTGTACTTCTTGCTGATGCAAATTAGATGTAGGTACAGCAAGAAAAAAAAGGTGTATGCCTTATATAACCAACATGAGTGAAGATGGCAACAAATTATTTATGCAGCCTTCTGATGCCCTTTAATGTTAAATTACATTTTCTTTACTCAAATATTTTGCATGCCATGAAATATGTCATGGCATATATCATATATAAACCAAAATAAAAACCAGATTTGCTTTTCTCAAATGTCAAAAATATGTAATCTTTAATAATTGCATTTTATATACAATGGTCACAAATGGTCTGTCACTAATTGCAACACAGTGAGTCAATGAGTCAATACTAATGTGACAGGAAGTAAAACTAAGGGAGTCATGATATCATGACAGTGGCTGAAGACAGACTGTAATATTAATGATAAGTTTTTGGTGCTGCAGTGAATAAACTTCCTCCCCTGTGCATTCACATCTCTCCTCATAAAACACGCCTCAACCTACAGCTGACGGAGTGATGAGTGGTTGTTCTGTACTTTCACATATTTTGTACACTTACGTTACTTCTGCAGTTACTGGCTTCTTAGCTAATGCTATGCTAGGTCGGGATAAAAACAGCAATGTTATTGCTAACATAGAATGGCCATTTTTTTAGGAATAACTTAATCGCACGATATGTGAGTGTGAACTGCTGACTAGGGCTGGGCGATTAATAGAATTTTAATCACAATTACAATCTGGGTTTTCAACAATCATTTGCTCCTTTGCAATTTACTCTTGTGCTGTTTTCAGTTGCAAATTGAGCGCCGCACTGACATTGCTGCGCTCTGCTGCAGACTCCTCACACAGTTCCAAACGCTTTGGTTTTATTCAACTGGAGTTGCATACACCTCTTAAGTTATGGGCTGGACTAGGGCTGGACGATATGGCCAAAACTTTTATCACGATATATATCTTAATTTCAGTCGATACAATACAATTCTGATATCGATATAAACAAAATAAAAACCTCAGGAAAAACTGCCAAAAATGCTCACAACACATGCCTGTAAAACTAAAAATGATTTTCCCAAGTCTATGAAACTCCTTCAGTATAACATTTTAGAAATAAAAACTGTACAATAAATTAATGTTCACCTTTTATTTGTATCTAGCAAGGCTAAATTAGCCTTCAAACAAAGAAATTTAAAATCACCATCAAAGGTCAAATAAAACTTTTACCTTTCTCAATAATAATACCTTTAACTTTAAACTACAACATAGGCCTATTATGTTATTCATATAGATTTAAACAAAGGTGCTTCAACTAGGCTTGAAAAGAAAAGTGCTCAGAATGGCTACAAAAAAAATAAATAAAAAATAAAAAAAAAACAGAAAAAAAGAGTGAGCAACAACTGCTGCTTCTTCTGACGGGTAAAAATAACAAAATAAAAAAAGTCGCTAGAGGGGAGTGAAAACGAACAGGACAAAGTCGCTAAGTTGGCGACACTGAACCAAACCACTTCCGTACCACCGAGATAGTCTTTCATCTCTTATCAACTATTTCGTCTGCTTTCTCTTTGCTTGTAGAAGCTTGTTCACTCACGTTTGCATTACAGACATGAGCACTCGTTTTGAAGCTAAAACTAGCAGCGTTGAAGCCTAGCCTAGCATTCTACCTCGCGCTGAGCACAGCCAACAGCTGCTTTTTTCTTCTTTTTTTTTTTACTGCTGCTGGGCTTGGTCGGGGCTCATTGGTCAGGCTCCGTGTCTGTGGTGTACATCATCACTTACGTAGCCAATGTGTTGCAGCTCTTTCTGTTTGGCTTGAATGCGTGAAACGCTGTAATTTTCACTGTATACTGTATGTATATCGAAATATTGGAAATTTGTTCAAATCTCATATTACATATATTATTTTTTGTTTTGCCAGAGACCAGTTCTCAGTTAACACATCAAACAACCCGGGATTTAAGAAACTCATCAAACAGTATCACTGCCATCTCATCACCATTTTAATCGTGTGTCTCTCCCTGCCCTGTATAATAAGTGTTGTGAGGGTGTTGTGAAGGACGTGGCTAAAGTCTAATGTTTCGCCACCACTACCTAACCTGGATTTCAATGTGAAAATGAAACAAAATGTCTCCAGTCTAATTTTTTCTAGACCACACCAGGCAGAACATACCTGCTGGTGTGAGATTAAGAATAGCTACTGGGACCTGGAGGAAAGACACTATTCTGTATTACCACAGACAATGCTTCAAATTGTGAATTTTGTGAAGACTATAGAAAATAAGATTATTTACCATTATAATAAAAATAATTAAAATAATAAAAATATTCCAAACATCAAGGGAAGCCATTTATATAACTTGTCGGCAAATCTGTCCAGCAAAATATGGCACACAGACCACCGTTTTGTATGTTAGTATGCTGGACAGGACAGGGTAAAAAAAAAAAAAATTTAAAAAGAGCTAATATTGGCCGATTTATCGGTCGGGCCCTAATTAAAACGATTAAACTAAATGATTAAATTCAACACCCATTAAAATCAGTTATCTTGGAGTAATCAAATAACTGATTTCTATGGGTGTTTAATTTAATCGTTTCTACAATGCATTGCGATGGACGATTCTGCATCAATGCAGTAAAACAACATAATTGCGCGTGGTGTGATCTAGCCTGCTGCAACAGCTCGGCAGATTCGGGGCGGAATCCAATTTGAAACCTTCACTTGGGAAAATTGTAAAACTAAGGAAACATATGAAATACATCAGTATCTCACTGGAAATACATTCATTGTCTCAGGGAAATCACGTAACATTACACATCAAAATATATTGAAACTGATGTTAGCTTAAGGCTAATATCTATGGAAAATACTTTTGGTAAGCTAGCGGTTAGCATGTGCAAACAGACCAAAGTCAACAATATTCTCTGTGTTCAATTACAAATTGACTAGAATACTTACAGGCACAAGCTTTCTGGCCATAAAGGGGAACAAGAAAAATATCCTAACTTCCATATTCTGTCTGAACTGACTACAGAAAGGCTGAAAGGACAAAACACACTACTCTACTGCAAGAAATCTCCCCACTAAAGGACTGTTTAACCAATTCTGATAACAGAATGTCACAATGGGTCTTTGCTCTTTGCGAATAATGTGGTTCTGATTGCTTCATCGATCTTCAGCTCTCTGGAGCGATTCACAGCCAAGTGTAAAGCGGCTGGGATGAGAATCAGCACCTTCAAATCCAAGACCATGGTCCTCAGCCGGAAAATGGTGGAGCGCTTTCTCCGGGTAGGGAATGAGGTCCTGACCCAAGTGGAGGAGTTCACGTATCTCAGGGTCTTGTTCACGAGTGAGGGAAGGATGGAGTGAGAGATCGACAGGCGGATCGGTGCAGCGTCTGCAGGGATGCGGACTCTGCATCAGTCTGTCGTGTTAAAGAAGGAGCTGAGCCAAAAGGCTCTCAATTTACCAGTCGTACTACGTTCCTACCCTCACCATTTGTCACGAGCTGTGGGTAGTGACCGAAAGAACAAGATCGTCTCTCCCATACATGATAAATAACTTTTTACGTTATCAGCTCTTTTTCGAAGTTCAAATCTTGTATGATATTCTTTAATATTTGTCAAACAGAGTTTTGTTTATGACATTGAAAAGAGCTTAAAGCTGTTTTAATCTCTATATTTAACTTACCCTATCCTAAGTTAACAATTAGCTGGACATATTGGAAATAGTGTTATCCGTGATCTACCACCACCCCACTAACTTCTGTCTGATCTTGGCCACCCCATTAAACATTTCCTGGACACGCCACTGATGAAGACATAATGTGCCTTGCATTGCCTACAAACCTCTTGATGTTAGTAGCCATGTTCATGCTTTCAACCAAATCAGACTAAACTGGAAGACGAACAGTATTCCAGCTAACATTCCCTGAACTGAACTTTTCCAATAGGCAGTTGAGAAGTTGCACCAGGAAATAGCGCAGGCCTAGACCAACCGACAGCTTGTTGCTCCAGATATCAGGGCTGTTTCTGGGCCACAGGCAACCAACCCACGGGATAGCCTTCCGTGGAACACCCTGCGTGGAGGAAGTTGAGTAGGTTGCGGTTAAATCTCTTTACTTACCCGCAAAGCGCAATTCTCCCGTGGCTAAATTTCGACCTGTCTCCCTCAAGCTACAGCAGGAACTCACTCTACGTCACGTGCTGGGACGTCGGGTCAATGATTGGCTGATTGTCAAACAGATGCTCGCAAAGCATTTGGGAAACGTAGTCTGCTAAGAGAAGTGATGTCTGTAGTATGATACGAAAATGAAAAATACTTTATAAATCCCAGAGGCAAATCCCAATGTTGCCATAGTTTTTCTTTTTCTTTTCTTTTTTCTATTAAAACAATAATAATTAATTAGAAGATAGTGACCTGTTCACTGAAAGTGACAAATGCTGTCAGGAATGATCTCCAGTATCTTTATGCCTTGCAATTTACCTGAAGAAGTCTCAATTGTTTCCTCATTTTGTTGTTTAGAAAATGTGAATAACTGTCTATCATGTTCAGTAACCTGTGCAGAATTCCTCTCTGGAAAATCAGCTCCAGGAGCTGGTGATCTGTTCACAGAGCAGAACTTCTTGATTAGTTTGTTCAGTATCTTTAAGTCTCTGGTTCTTGTTCTGCTACCTAAACAAATGCTGCAAAGCAGATTGAACTCATCTGGTGCAGACATTGAAGGATCTCAGAGTGTGCATTTCCTGTCTAGTCTGCTGTCTAGCTATATATATATATATATATATATATCTATATATGGAAAAAAAAAGACCCCAACAACAAAACAAAAAGCACACATATGTATTACTACCAAAGCATTAATTCCTACACAAGCACAAGAACTATAGCACAGGTCCTATAGGCAGGACTGGAGTCATGCACAATTCACCTTGATCGCAAAGACTTCATTCAGACTGAGGTTTAAAAAAGACCACAGGAACTAAACAGTAAAAGATTGGCGTAAGGTAATCTTTTCTGGGTCCAATTTTCAGCTTTGCCTTCAGAGGAGACCTGGAGAGGCCTGCAAGCCACAGTGTGTATGACAAATGCCCCATTCATCCCAGGATCTAAGCTGTGTTTCTGGAGTTTGACAGTAAATGGACTGCATTTATGTACGAGATGCAAATCTCAGTAGGATGGGACTGATATGAATCAAGAGCAAACTTCATGTCCTCATGTGTCAGGCTGCTAATTCAACTGAAAAAGAGAGTGATGTGATGTTTATTGATCAAACTTCCATTTAAAACAATGTTATCAATAACATTTCAACACAAAATTCAGAGCAGACACAAAACCAATCAATGAGACTTCCATTTCAGTATCTGATGGGTTACAACCAGTGGCACAAAGAAAAACAACTAAAACATTTCTCTGTGACCTTTTGGATTAACTGTAGTGTAATAAAAATGTTTGTAGTTACACTTTCTATTCCAGTCAGCTCAAATATTTTGAATTTCAGCAAAAGGTATTCTATAAATCTATAACAATAAAGAGTAAAACCTGACAGGTTGGCTTCAATAAAAAAATAATAAAAACGTGTTTCTTGTAACACCTAAAGTGGACCAAACTAGACTGATCTGAATTGCTCTGGACCAATCTGGACTGATTTAGGCCAATCTGAATACAAGTTTGTAGAACTAAGCTCCAAAGTTCTGCTATCAGTTCATGAATTTGATAAAGAAAATTGATGATAATAATAATAATAATAATAATAATAATAATAATAATAATAATAATAATAATAATAATAATAATAATAATAATAATAAACAAAGGGATGACAAAACTTAGCAGACATACACAGAAGAGTGAAGACATTACCCTATCTATAATCTTAACAGAAGAGCTTTCAACCCACACACCCATTTATAAATTTTAAGCTCAGCTATCTAAAATAAACTGACATATTTACATTTTATTACCATAGATCATGTAGAAGTAGTGTAATCAATACTTCTGCTTTTTAAGGTATTTGATTTACATAACCAATATATCTTTTTGCAACCCTATTGTAGAGTCATCTCAAGTGTTTATACTAACATGTTATTCTCAAGATGAAGAACTTTCCAATTATGTATTAGGTTTAGTGAAAGCCAAAGTTTTTTTTTTTCTTAATTTCATTTACAGAGACCCTCAAAATCTTGGTATCAGAGAGCACTTACAAGACCTAGTATAAAAAAAAATTAGCTTTTTATTCATTCCCTTCGATTTTTATGGGAAGCATGTTCCAAAACTAGCCACCTTTAGCGTTATATCATACACAATCTAGGATATTTGTATAAGCTTGAGAGAAGACCTGAAATGCTGGACTTAGGGTCAGCACACAGTCTATGGGTCAGAGTCAGGATTAGATCACAGATTATCAAATATATACACATGCATAGGCTACCATTTTAACCACTGTTGACATATAATATAGGAAAAAAAACTAATGATATGACAAAGTTTTCTTAAAGTGAAACTGGAATGTAAAATTTACCTGATTTAAAGAATCATATGGTTTTTAAACTAGACATAAAACCATTTCAGTTTTGGCTTGTGCACAGTTTTTGCACTATCTCTGTGTAATTTTAGGTTACAATCATGACATACAAATCAGGCTAACATACTGAGTGGTTTATTGAATGCCATTGCAACTGAAAAAATCCTGTTATTTAGGTGAGGTTAGGTTAAATGTCCTCTGCCATATATTACTGGAAATATACATACAAATGACATAACTCTATTATATTTTCTTTATTCTATTTTTTATTTTTTTTACACAAATTGTAAGCCTTTAACTTCACTTAACTTAAGTTCTTTAGTTTTTCCCTACTACATCGAAGATAGCTATGAAAAGATCAGGCTGTATACACCTTCAATCTTGAATTTATTGTTAAAGCAATATATCAGTTTACTAGAATAGAGTAAAATAAAGTCTCCTAACTGTCTCATAGTTTTCACATTTTTTTTGGTTTAAGATGTCCCTCAAGTTTCCTGATCATCCTCACCTGAAATGCTCGTCCATGGATTTGTTACTTTGTTACTTCCAGATTGGACGACTGTATGTCACGATCATTACCCTGTACCAGTAATGTTCTGAAAAGTCTCCATTCGATCCAAAATTCTACAGTAAGGGTTATTATGATAATTATCAGCAGAGGTCATTTTTCTCCAGTTTCATCTTCCCTTCTTTGGCTTTCTGTAAAATTCAAAATATAATTAAAAAATTTTCTCCTCACATATTTAGCTGTTAGTGACCAAGCTCCATGGAGCTTCGATAGAGCACTTCACTGCAGGTTTACTTGTGGTTCTTAGAGGAAGGAATGGAAGCCAGAACCTTACCAGACCCCCCAGCTCCCAGTTTGAATTCAGGAAGCAGAATCTTCAATTTTCAGACCACTCTCTATGGAACCATTCCACATTTGATCCAATCAGCTAGTTTCCTTAGCTAGGTAATTATTTCATGAATTTGTTAATATAAACTCAGTTATTATAATTTGGAATAATAAGGCATATTTTTGTTATAATTAGATTATAATTTGACTACAATAAATTTAATTGGATTGATCCTCCAGTCAGAGATGACACATGGAAGAAATATCATGTATCATCTCTGACTGTAATGGAAACATAACTTACACACAAAAAAAAACCTTTTGCACTATTGCCGAACGTGAAGTTTCTGACTGGTAACGTCTAATAAAGCAATGAAGCAAAACGGATATAAAAATGACATTGTTTTATTTGAAAAACCCACAGTTACAAAAGTAACTCGTCGCATCTATGGAAACTGCCATAACGGTCATGGTAATATCATTCACGATAGCAAAAATAGTCCGGAAACCTCTTCCTGCTCCATTGACTTGCTACAGACATTGAGCATGCGCACTATGTGGCAAATCTGCACTTTGATTAAATGCAGGATATTAAAGGTGCCTAAATAACCAATTTAGCACTGAACAGTCATATAAATCGAAGGTATAAATAATATAACTAAAGGCAAAACAAAATAAATAAAATATTACTAATGACAACAAAATTATTCTAATGTATGTTACGTGCAGAGTTAACATAGTGTCTATATGGCTCTAACACTGACTGATAAACTTTACCAGATTAACATCCAGACTGTGGTCTCTGCAGAAGAGCCTGCACGCGGATGCTGTCGAGATGCTGTCCGTGACGTAACGAACGAGGAGAGGCGGGGCCTATGTGTCGTGTTGATCCTCCGTGAATCTCCGACAGAACCGGTCTGGATGTCTTTCATTCATCAGCACATCGGTGCGTTTCCTGCAGCCCTGTAACCGGAGACCACACCGCTTCCTTTCACCGGCTTTCAAGATTCCTCCGTCGGCATCATCCGCGGTAAGACCCGCAGAAAACGGGGCTGGAGAACGAGTGTCGGCGTCCTATGGGCGGTGAGAAGGAAAATGACCCGCTGTTAGCATCACTGTATGGGCTGTGGTGCTGAGTAGGCCCGCGGAGGTCATTATGACGGTGTTGTCTGGCGGTCACCGTCCCGGTTATGTCTGTTATTGTTGTGCTTTGATGCTCCGCGGTTAAAGATGACCTTGGTGAAAATTTGGACCGGTTCTGATCGGTGGGAACCTTCAATAATGAGGACATCCCCACAAGCTGCATGATGAACCCCGGGACACCAAATAACCATTTTTGAGTCGAAGCTCGTCATCTGAAGGCTGTCCTGAATATTTAATGCTGGTGAAGTTGGAAACGAGGTCACTGTTGTCAGATCCTGCCCCCCCCCGTTATTATTCCTGAAATACATCAGAAATAGTGATGAAGAAACTCATTCAGCGGTACGTGAAAAAAAAACCCTTCTAGAACATAGAAGAAACAGCATGCCACCTTTAATCGTTATTTTCAGGTTTAATATAACTATTTTAAATAAATATTTCCAGTTTTAAGGCCGCCAGTAAATCTAGAAAACCTCACTAAAGATGCAGCTGGTACACAAAGCTGTCCTCCATCCACCTGACTGTCAGCTCCAAACCTGCTTCACAGCTTAGTTTAGTTATTGATCACAACCAGTCATATTTCTGACTTTCCAATTTCAAACCAAAAATAATGAACATTTAAGAAAAATAATCAGACATAGATTAGATCTTAATAAATGACCCATTATATGATCCATTAAACATCCTTATTGATCAGTGCCTCGATTCCTGGATGCCAGTCCTGGTTCTGATGTTGCTGTGTGTGAGTGTGTGGTCAGTTGAATGTGGTTTGTGGTGTTAACATGTTCTAAGTGGTAAACAAAATCCTGTGTAAATACAGTCCACCGTGAGTGAGTACATGATGGCTGATCACATGCAGACCAGCCCGTGATCATTTAGCCTTTTGTTATCTTTAGTATCAATATTTCATTTTTGTCTCTAGATCGAATATAAACTACTGAATTGATTCTTTTTGCAGTTGATTGACAGAAAAATACTGTGTGTGTGTGTGTATAAGGTGTGTATAAGGGGGGGTTAAAAAAATCTGATAAAATTCCTTAGTAAAGATATAATTTATACCTTGATTTTACATGGAATTTCTTTTGTTTTATTTTAGCTTTTTACTCTTTAATGGATATTAGCAATTAAATTACCTATAAACATTGTAAACAAAATGCATAAATAATTTTAATGCATTTCTTGTTATCACTGGAAGCATTTGGGGGTTAAAAGCCTTGCTCAAGAGCCCCACAGTCTGTGGATTTCAATTTGGGTCCTCCAGCCCTAAGTCCACCTACTTAAACTCTAGGTGAAAACTACTCTTAATTTAGTATAACATAAATGGACAATGTGAATAAATTCCCAGTAAAATAACAAACTATTAACACTATGAAACTTGGATTTAACAGTTTAGCTGTTTTCTTTTTAAATTGAGTTTTATTAAAACTTTAACTGTAAAAAGTATCCTAACAGCTTTTTTATGTGAAATTAAATTATATTTAATTTTTTACAACAAAAATATTTTATGTTATTTAACATTTGACATTTACAGTTGATTTCTGTGTCAGGTTGGTAGTTTCCTGTTTTTAGGGAAAAAACTGTGAAATAATACAGAAAAATTTGGAATATTACTGCTTCTTTTTTTTTTACAGTATAGGTTATAGCAGCAGCATGGGCACCAGGGCCCTATAGGGGAGAGTTAATTTCTGTGCAGTGTACATTTACTAATGTAATCCAATGCCAGTCGAGTTAATAAACAAAAATTCAGCCAATGAGGCTGTCATGACAGTAGAAACCAAACAAACATGGACTTTTAGATCTTTACCAGCACTACAAGCAGAAAACGGGGCCAGACTGGATCAGATCACAGAATATGTGTCAGTTTGCGCCTCACCTCCTGGTCCTGCCAGCTGATAATTACAGCCTGCAGCCATCCAGGATATAAAAATCAGCCAGCACTGACACCAGAAACTGAACAGTGGTTCTGACTCAGTTTACTGTTTTCTACCCCTCCCTAGCCCATTCTTCCAAGATTGACCCTTCAAACTCTCTGGAGCCCCAAAATACTAATACCCAGTGTTTTGCTAGTTACTGAAAAAAGTAACTAGTTACTTCCTTCAAAAAGAAACTCAGTTACTTTGTTGATTACTTACTTCAAAAATTAATGTGTTACTGTTAAAAGTAACTTTTTTCTTTTCTTTTGTACTGTGGTGTAGTAGTCCCATTGAGAAGTTGGTATACTCCTAATTTTTTTCCCTCTTTTTTTTTTTTTAGTAGCACAGAAAAACATCTTTTAGGAAAAAGTGACATGCAAGAGTACTCTAATTACTCTTTACCCTAGTATTTGCTTCTTGTCACATGATTTCTGTTGCTCAGAGACTAGAGAGACAATAATGCATGTAGAGAAAACTATTCCTTATTTCTGATAAAAACAATGAATTACTGAAATGACAACTATTCTCTCACCTGATCAGGAGCAGCTTACACTACAAATGTAACTACTGTATCCGCAATTGTTTGAGCATGGTTCATTTCTCTCATAAACAGTACATCATACAGGACACACCCAAACAACATTTCTCAGTGCCTACTGTTTCGGAAGTCACCCCAACTAGCAGCAGGTGTGTTGGAGAAGGATTGCATCTAAAAGTTGCAGGATGGTAAATCTTGAGGACCAGACTTGGGCACCCCTGTTGTAAATGGTTTTCCTCGGCTAAAGTTAACCAATTTAATCAATGAAGCAGTGAGTACAAGCTAATTGGAGGCAGAGTAGGGTGGGTCATGGCCCAATTATCTCTGGAGGAAAAATGACAATTAGGTTTGCAGATATAACTGAATGGTTCGCATCACTGGCTTTTTGAAGTGGGTATACTCAATGCTGACTGAAAAAAGGTGGGTATACTCCATATACCTGCGTATACCTTGGACTACACCACGGCTTTTGTAAAAGAACATTCTTGAAGATTCTCCTATTGATATCCTTATAACTTAATTACAGTGTTGTACAAAAAATGAAACAAGCTTAAACACAAAGTAATTTACTGAAGAAAAAAATAAAAATAAATAAAAAGTAAGCTGCTCAAAAATTAAATCTATGTTCCATGTTCACATCTTTCTCCTACTCTTTATTATATATTTTTTATTTACATTTCCTAAGTTATTCGCAAACAGTGTCATCGTTTCTCTGTCAAGTGAAGTTGTGCATGTGTGTGTGGGTAGGCATATGCCGGTTCGGACACCCGCAGTACCCAACAGGGCTGTGAACACTAGTTCCTAAAAGCTAATGCATCACCGCTGTAAACAGGAAGAAGCCCACAGCTGCTGGCTGAAATGTATTAATTTAGCTAGGAGCAACTGACTTCATTTAGAGAGGATTCATTTAAGTATTAATTACTGACACGATGGCGTTACAGTAACTCCTCATGCGTTACCACCCAACACTACTTATACTATCACCAGTTTTTCAGGAACGGTAGTGTAAAACTCTGGAGTAATTTGTGATGGATAGCTCACCTTTTTGGCAGGGGTGTTGCTAGACATAGAGGGGCAAGGGCCCCCATCACACAGATCACAATGTTGTTGTTTTTTTATAAATGTTGCCCCTTTATAAAATGTTGCAGCTGAAACTGAAACTCGGAATAATATAAATAATAATGATAATAATATGGTTGTAATTAGGGTTTTCACGATACTAACATTTTAAACTTGATACCGATACTAAGGATCATGCCCGATACTCAATAATATTTTCAATGGAAGGTCAAAATCCTGTTTTTAAAAGTCAAAGTCACAAAACGAATAACACAACCAAAACAATACAATAAAATATATTAATATTAATAAATATAAGAAAAGACATTATCATTGTGAAATAGCTTGATCAAAGATACAGTCTTCTCAGACTGCTGACTGTGGTGCAAAGAAAAAAACATAACTAAAAAACTTCAACCACTAGTTGGTGTACTTATTTACATAAGTGTCCTTTTTTCAATATACTGGCGAACAGATCAAGGCTGTGTCTGAATGTGCACCCTACTCCCTAGATAGTGCCCTATATAGGGATCACGCCATTTTGTAGGGGTGTCCAAATGTCCAGAGAGAAAAAAGTAGGGCACTCAAAATTACCCACAATGTGTATTGGTATTGGACCAAAGTGTTAAATTCCCTGAAAGCCTTTCTTTTGAAGATGATCGTGTTTTTCCGCCTGGGCCCTTTGTTTATAGCAGAACCGCTAACAAGGGTAAACTCTCGCAAACGTGTGATTTTAATTTGCTCCTGTGATTTTGTCATCACAGGAATAAGCCAGCCCCTCTTCCATGCCTAAAATCACTTGCTCAGCCTATTGCAGTCGCCATAACAAGTTGTTTGGAGATGTCGACTATGAGTTAGACTGACGTAGCCAATGCTAAGGGACAAGCCTAAAAATTTAACCCCCTGGAATGTACAAATGAGCCCTGTGTTTTCATTTTGTTGTTAACGTGCTTTTGTCGCCATCTCGGTATCTTCACTCTCAGGCTCGCTATCACTAAGCTGTTGATGTGGAGTCGGATGCACTGTGCATGCACTGGGCCAGCCCCCCTTCCGACTCTGGGCCTCCCTGCGGCCAATCAGCGCGCACCTCATTAACATTAGTCAAAAGCTTGCATCAACTCTCACAGGACAAAGTTGTGGCATGAGCAAAGGGTCAGAACAACTTCTATGTTTGATTTTTTTTTTGTTTGTTTAATAGTTTTCAAAAAAATATTTTAAGACACTTAGAGGACAGTGGATAAATGAAAAGATCAGGTGATGACACCTTTAAGACAGTTGAGGGGTCTATGGCGGCACTTGCTGCTCATTGAGAAGTTGGAACCTGCTCCTGCTATTGTGACTATTAACTGTTTCTCATAAGGGTGCTAGTGGACTTCACACATTCCAAACCAGTTCAGCCCATATGTGGTCAAATCAGACTGCGATATTTTGAAAAAAACGTTAACTTGTTGGTGTTCCAAACCCATAAGACTCTTTAAATTTGTGGTTAAAAAACTCCAAACATCCAACTGACGGAGATATTGCTACCCGATTCACCTTACCTTGTCATTCTACCGAGGCAATTGACAGTCGCACTTCACAGAGGCAGAATTAAAAGCATACCTGTCAGATTAGAGACTTATAAATATTTTATTGCTATTTAAAGACTGTTTCGTTTTTGAGACCACAAGGGAAAATACATTTCCAACTTTTCATTAACACTGAAAACTGCTGTCACCGTGGTGAGCCTTCTATCTGTTGTATCTCCTCTTTTTGTTTTCTACTTTCCTTTTTTACTTCTACCATACTTCAAAATAAATAAATGTGGGGTGGCATGGCTCAGTGGGTAGAGTTGTCGTCTTGTGGCCTGAGGGTTGCCGGTTCAATCCTGGCTTGAAGAGCGCTGGGTGAATGTAATGTAAAATGCAAAGCGCTTAGGTTACTGTTTCAGGTATTGTAAAGCGCTATATAAATACAGACCATTTACCAAATAAAAAAAAAAAAAAATCAGATTATCAAGAGGAGCCTTTTACACATAAAGTTCCCGTTGGCAAAGCAAATTTGCTCAGCACAACACAGCAACCAGACCATCATTCTGCTGCTATTATGCTGGACAGGACAAGTTAAAAAAAAAAAATTAAAAAAAAATAAAAGAAAAATATTCTTCTATGAGTCCATTGATCAATTTTAACTTAGGAATACTTGGTGTTAACTTTACAGTCAATTTTAACTCAAGATCAGTTGGTGTTAACTTTACAGTTTTTTCAGGTCTGTTACATTCAGTTTTTCATATGACACGATCCTGAGATTATAAAGATTCAATTGATACCAAATATTTGCTGGTTGATAACTGAGAAAGCGTTCAAATATTATCATACAAAGTATATACAAAATATTTTATGCAAAGTCGAACTGCTTTACTGCGACATATCAGATTTAAACGATTGCCGGTAATACTTTTGATGAATTTCTAAAAGTAGTGAATTTGATGTATTTAATTTGTGTTGGCCCTAAATAAATTCTAATGTGCTGGTGATATCAGCTCAGACTGTGTTAATCCAGGTGTGTGGCTCACCTCTCTTCTCAAAGAAATCAGGAAGTAGCTGCATCTCACTTCATTTTCTCTCCCTCTCCTTTCTTTATTTTGTTTTTTTTTGTAGCTTGATTTTCCTTTCTTGAAAAAAAAAACAAACAAAAAAAAAAGACTGTTTTCCCCTCCTGTGGCAATCACATATCATAGGCTAACTCAGTTGAAACAACCAGGGCATGTGTGCACCATATAAAAACGGGTGAGAGGGGCTTCAGAGACCATCCATAATTATTGTTAATGGAGAATTTAGAGCAAACTAGAGATGGCATTTACATGAAATTGAACACATAATGTAGTATTTATTCAGAGACTTTATATGGTAAATCCACAATGGGTGATCCATGATAGCACAGTTATTTATCACATTGTCATCATATAAAGATCACTACCCCTGTTATGTTGCTAAGAGACCTCTATTTTAAACTTGAAGTTTTGACTTCCAGTCAAACTTTCCAATCAGAGAGCCTAAATTGCTGGTAATGTTCAATCAGGAGCAGCCAAAGGTCAACAAGTGAGCAGAAAGTTCTGTGTCTGTCTGAAAAGAACACAAATAATGGTCCTCTATGGCTGGAATAAAGCCAAGAAGATGTTTATGAATCACGGTGGTGTCAAAAACCAGTTGAGTTAGAGTTGTTTTTTTTGAGGATAGTAGGTAAATGGTAGCATAAATAACTGTAAATAGCACAAAAAACAGCTGGAGGAAAAGATGTGAATAAGTAAATAATTTCTATTTTTTTGAAAGCCAAGACTTTAAGACCAACATCCCTCAAACCTGATTGTTTGGATTTTTGTACTTTTTTTTGGTTGCTGTAACACGTAGGGCTGTCAGATGATTATAAATTTAATCAGATTATTCACAGCTTACAAACTAATTAATCTCGATTTGTCACCATTTTCAACTATTCCTAAAATATGCCCGTTTTTACTGTATTGTATCAACAAAAAGAGCAACTACTCACTGTGTTTTTTTTTTATATTTTTACATTCGACGATCAATTTATTTGTAATTTTCTGTTCAATATTACATAAAATCATGACCTTTTAAAATATATCTCCTTTGTTCCCACCTTGTCCTGGGCAGTACTCCTGCCTGGCTCCCCATCAAAACTTTTCTAGACTTGCCCCTGCATATCTGAAATAGAAATTCTTTCTACTTCCTGTCGCTCTACTTTTTTAGGGAAGGTCCCTGCTCTAATTTGTATCTCAGAACCTGTTCATAATTTCTCTCACCACATTCATGGCCCATAAATGATCAGGCCTGCGTCTTCAACATCTGCACAGTAGCAATGATTTAGAGAAGATGTCTCCTTGTTTCCTTTGCCGTTTAACTCTCACTAGATAGATGTCTTATGACTAGTAGATTTACAGCTGTTTCACTAGCAAACCTCAGTAATATGTAAAAATAAAAAAAAATAAAGGCAAACAATATTTAACTGAAATAGGCAACTGTTATCAACATGTTTCATCCTTCAGCTTCACGTGACAGTGACATGGATTGATTGACACGAGACTAATAGATGCAGCTTAGCACTTTAGCTTTAGCACATCCAATAACAAAATCTTTGGGTAAATATAAAAATGCCAGGGTAAACCGTAAACAGCTAGTTTCCTAATTTTCAGCTGAACGAGAAACAAACTCAACAAGAGAGATGGTGCTAGCTACAGAAAAGCCTAACAGCTGATCACTGACCGCCTTCGTGGTTCACAACAAGAGCGGAGGAAGCTGGTGTCTACAGCTAGAGACCACCGGAACACAACGTTTGTGCAAACTACGTCAAAGTTTTTTTTAAATGCAGGAAAAGCGTGGGTGTTGAACCCTCTCACCGGGAAAGCGTGGATGTTAAAGCATCCTCACTCCCATCGATGTGACGCCTTCAAATCCATCCATAGAGCCAGCCAGCTCTCCTTTGGACACCTCCATGTCTTGCCGTCATAAATGATGGATAGAATAGAATAGAATATCTTTATTGTCATTGTAACAAGTACAACAAAATTTAAAAGTGCCATCCAATCAGATACTCCATAAATTAAATGAGTGCAAAACGTACAGATAAAAGCAATAAAATGATGCGCATGCATTACATGCGTGTCAAATTTTAACGTAATTAATTACCACCATTAAAGAGTTTCTTTTTTTTTGACAGCCTTAGACAGCCTTAACAAGGACTATATCCCATAGATTTGATTATTAATGTTAACCAGTTAGAATCAACTTATTAAACATTTCTTCCTGTTTTTTTATTCCTCTTTACAATGAAACGAGACCTACTGACCAGCTCCAGTGAATAACTGCAAACATCTAACCACTGAAAGGGAAACAGTAGAGGTTTGGGGTTTCAAGCCATGCAGAGGTTTTATATTTCTTACCATCGTGCTTGTTGACTTGGTAACCAGTGTAGAGGTGTATTGCAGCTTGTCCTTGCCTTGCCTGCTACTGATTATTAATGCTGAGTCATGGGTTAAGTTTCAGTCTTTAAACATGGTTTCTTTTTCAGAATACACTACAAATTCTATTGTTAAACTGGACGTCAAAAGAATTCAACCAGTTCACACCTCGACTGGATATTGTTTCTGTCTATAAACACTCTTCCTAATCTGTAAATGACAAGACTCTGTGATAAAGACTTCTCATCTAAACAGAAGGATGGATGGAGAGTCAATCTGAAACTGAAGCTAACATCTATTGATCAGGTATCACAGCAACCTGCCCATCAGGATCATCGGTAAAAGTTTCTCCTTTCACTAACTAGCTGCTCAAATGTAAGAAAAACAACAGTAGACCTCAGAGCTCTGTTTAATAGAGCATTTCCACATGAAAAATGCAAAGGGAACTCAAGCTGATTGGGAATGAACAGCCATATGAAAACCATTAATCAGTGAGACTAATGAGTCTAGATTTGCCCTGTTGCAGATTGATTGTCATGGTAAGAAGAGAGGCAGATTAAGAGATACAGCCATCATGCCTTGTGTCTACTGTACAAGCCTGTGGGGGAAGTCTATGATCTGGAGTTGCTGCTGTTGGTCAGGTCTAGGTTCATGTCTTGGTTCAGCAACATTATGTTTCCAAAGAACTAGGTCAGCTGATACCTGAATCAGCTGATATACTAAATGAGCAGGTTATTCGATCAATGTATTTTTTCATCCCTGATGGCACGGCCATTTTCCAAGATGACAATTCCAGGATTCATTGGACTATAAATTGTGGACCAGTGGCTTAGGGAGCAGGAGAAATCATTCACACATGGATTAGCCATCACAGAGTCCAGACCTGAACCCCATAAGGAATCTTGTGGATGTGCTGGAGAAGGCTTTGCACAGTGATCAGACTCTTTCATCATCAACACAAGATATTGGTGAATAATTAATGCAACACTTGATGGTAATAACTCTTGTGACATTGCAGAACTTTATCAAAACAATGCCACAGCAAATGCTGCCATAATCAAAGCTAAAGGCCAAATATTAGACTATGTGGCCTGTTTTTTGGTGATGTATTTTTTGGCCATGCTTTGTATAATGTTTTAATTCTAATACACTTCACTGGAAAGTTTAGATTGTTTTCTGTTTTGTTCTACAGTCATTTAGCAGACGCCTTGCTCCACAGAGACTTACATCTAAAAGAGGTTAGGCAGTAGCGTTCAGAGTTTTGCCTAAGGGAGATGGATGCCCTGCCACCAGAGCTATCCAGCTGCTGGTCTAGATAGATCTAAAACTCTCTACCAGTTTGATGTTGACGGACCATGAAAACCAGAGATATGATGGTTTGGACTGAAAATACAATAATATTTATCCCAGAGTAAAACTGAGATGGACACATGCTGATCCTTTCAGTATGTCCATAATTCTTGCACTAGATGGTTTGTGTCTGTGTTAATAAAACAGATTAAAGTGTAAAAAAAATAAATAAATCATCAGATCATATAGATGAGGTTGTGCTGGGAGAAATTAAAGATCCCAGACATGGCTGTGGTAAACATTTTCTTTTTCTTTATGTGTTTTATTAAGGAAAAATAAAAAATATTTACAACCAAAATAGTCTCAGAGGCTCTGGGTTGTCAGGACTTTACTGAGTTGTAGGATAAAGTATCAGTTCTGGTGATAAACTAATTTTAAAATGATTGCTGCCACCACAACAATAAATACATTTTTTATCTGGAACTAGCCTAATGAAGTCTAATGGAAAAGGTCTCTTCTGCTGGGTTTTAATGTCAATCATGAAGGTGGTACTTGTATTCCTTTATCACCCCCACCTCTTCTTCCAGGATATAAACAGTACTTTGTTTACTTCTCTTCCTTCTGAATCAACATGGTTTTTGGTTTTTGTTCAAGATGGGCACGGAGGAAGTGGTGGCCTACTGGTTACAGAGGTGGGTTTGGGTCTTGTGTCCCAAGTGTGCCAACAGAGGTGAACCATTGTGGGCCCTTGAGCAAGACCCTTGGCCCCTTCCAACTGCTTCCCTGATGCCAAAACATGGCAGCCCAAGGGTTAAATACAGAACTGAATTTCTTAATAGGGATTAATAAAGTAAAAAAAAAAAAAGAACAAAAGGGATGAGTGTGTGTCCCCTATGATGATAGCAAACCATGGATCCAGGTTTCCCTTGCCTGGATGTGGGTCACCGGGACCCCCCTCTGGAGCCAGGCCTGGAAGTGGGGCACGGAGGCAAGCGCTTGGTGGCCGGGCCTTTGCCCATGGGGCTAGGTCGTGCAGTGTGAGCTGTGAGGCTGCCAGAGGTGGGGACCCTGATGGTCTGTTCCTCGGCTGCAGAAGCTAGTTCTAGGGACGTAGAATGTCACCTCTCTGGCGGGGAAGGAGCCTGAGCTGGTGCGCGGGGTTGAGCGGTTCCGGCTAGATATAGTTGGACTCAACGCACGGCTTGGGCTCTGGAACATTTGTCCTTGAGAGGGGCTGGACCCTCTTCCATTCTGGAGTTGCTCCAGGTGAGAGGCGCCGAACTGGTGTGGGCATGCTTATTGCCACCCAACTTGGCGCCTGTATGTAGAGGTTTACTCCGGTGGACGAAAGGGTAGCCTCCCTCCGCCTTCAGGTGGGGGGACGGGTCCTGACTGTTGTTTGTGCTTATGCACC